>VXBJ01001935.1:18179-71806 GCA_013400055.1 Nycticryphes semicollaris | reverse complement strand
TTTTTGTTTGTTTGTTTGTTTGTTTGTTTGTTTTGTTTTTTTCCCAAATAGTATTTAGCATTGACGCTTTCTTAACATAACGATGTGAAATAGCCCTGTTTTGGGTATGAAAGGCAAAGCTTTGGTAGTGGGGCGTGTGCACCTCTGTGACAGGAGGTTAGGTCAGCATCCTATGGTTACCTTCAATGAATAGGTAGAAATATCCCCACAAAACCTGTGAGCCTACACTAGAATGTTTTTTCCCTTTTTTGCTGGTATAGATTTCTTTAAATCTCTTTCAGTGCTCATGCATTCTTTACAGCTTTTCACAGATTGCTCTTACTGCTATGACAGTGCCTTACTTTCTGCTGAGAAAGGAAACTACACAATACAGAGCTGCAGACTTTTAAAAAAACCAAAAACCTGCGGTTTTTCTCTATCATAAAACATGTATACCAATTGTGTATCAAATAGCAAAATGATAAAAGCTGTTGAAATAAATATCTCTGTGATACTTTCACAAGCTCCCACCCCGATTTACTAATCAAGCTAAGTAAGTACAGGGAGAATTTACTGTCAGCCACTATCTCACAGCTCTTGTGGCTCAACAGTGGACACATATAACACATGCCGAGAACGATAATTTAGCAGAAATAAGCTGATAATTTAGGACAAGTACATAGCAGGGGTGTACAAAAAGTTAATGAAATATGCTCCATATTAATATTTTGCATAGGAAGATGCTCTTAGTGAGTTAACAGTAATTTTTTTCCTAATATACTGGTTTTTGGCTTGAAACTCTTAAAGCACATGATCCTCATGCTCTCCCAATGCCTTGCTGACCTTGCTGAGAGATCAAAGACATTTGCCAGTATGCACATACCTGCAGAAATGGAAAATTCCTGAATAAAGTTGGAAAACAGTTCTCTTCAGACTTTTTTCCAGTTTTTTTCTCCTTGAGAATGTGTTCCTGAGGGGACCCCAAACTGATCAACAGGCTTTTCCATCCCATTTGCCCCATGCTCAGTGTAAAATCTGAGAGATCAAAGAGGTCAATCCTTCTTCTTCAATGGACAGTATCAGGGGAAGACTCACTCTGTTTATCTGCCTTTAATCCTGATCCATTTGTTCCAGAATCCAATTCCTGAGTTCAGCTCCTGCTGGAGTCCAGTCTGGAACTTTCCCAGAGGCTGTATGTGGTATGGTCATCATACTGGGAGCTCAGTACTGTTTTTTTATATATTGTATATATTTATTTTATTATTATTATTATATTATTATATTGGTAATATTTCATTAAATTAACTTATAAGTCTCTCTCTCTCATTTTCTCTCCTCTGAAGGGAGATGCTGCCCCTTCTTTGAAGGGGGGAGAAGTGAGAGTGTGTCGTTTGTTTTAGTGACCACCCAAGCCCAAACCGTGACACACCAATAGTGCTGTTAATAAAGAAGAATAACGAATTAAGATCAGCATTAAATCTATAGTACTAAGCAACCTTATTATATTTAAGTACCAGCAAAGGTAAGATCAGCATATTGCAATTTTCTTAGCACGCTTCCTGCTATAGCATTTTTTATTGAAAGTGAATGCATCCACCAAAGCACATGAAACTAAATAAACCTAGAATCTAATAGTTACACTGCAATCAGAATACAGAAATCATGGTGAAACAAATGCAATTTAAAGTGATGGTAAATCGACAAACAAGAAGGACAGAAATATTTTTCTAGGCCAAGACATTATACTGGTTTCTATAAGCAGAGAAAGGCAAAAATCTGCTTCCCTTTCCATTTCTTCTACTCCCTCATGGATCTTTAAACCTTGTTGTTAATACTTGAAATTTCATATTTTGCTGATGCAGGATTTATTTAGGCTCAGGAAGTCTAGCTTGAAAATATTTAATCTTTCAGAACAAATTCAGTATGTGCAGCCTGATGCAATTTATATTTATTAGTTGTTTTACAAGAAGATTGTTTTCATATATTCAAACACAGTGGGTTATTTAGATTACCAGATTAGCATTTGCTGTGCAAGAGCAAGAGAGACCATAACACAGCCAGACACAAAAAGAAATGAACACTATGTGCTTGTACCATATAAAAAATATGAAAAAGATCCAGTAGATAATTGTATGTTATTTTATGCATTATATTTTTAATGCAGTCTCAAGTCACAGAGAAGTTCTATAAGAAGTCCTTACCATTCATTATGTAGTGCAGGACTTGTGCCACATTTCAAAATTCCATTTTCTGTTTAAGTATTGGAGAATTTGCTAAAACCTCTAGGTTGAAACATTACAGAGTCTTAGTAACGGATATTAAGGCTTTTGAAGCCAAAACCTTAAAAGTTAGGGAAAGCTATGATTAATATGATCTAAGAACGTTAATACGACCCCTTTATGTGCACACCTTCTGTTACTGTTTTACTTGTGACATACCATTTATACTATGGCTTCCCTGACCATTAAGTTTACACAACATATCATTCTGAGAATAAATCAGTTGTCAGAGGAAATATTTAATGTTGGATTTGGCAGCCTGAGGAAAGGCTGGTAGAGCTCCTTGCCCCCACGTCCAACCTGTAGCATGGCTGAAAATTTGTTCCCAATAGACACGTGCACACAGAGAAGACATATGTACCATACATATACATAGATGCATGGCTGACCGCGCAGATTAGAGACACACAGAGAATTCACATGAACATAGACGATACCAACATTGCCAAAACGTTCTTTCCTTGCATCCCATGATGTTTGCCACCTCCATAGGCATTGAAACCCCTTTAGTCGGGAAGGCGGTCTGGAGAACTAGTCCTATTGACTTAATCTTGATGGGTTTCATGCCTGGAGAATGGGGCTGATGGGTTTTTGCCTGTCGTTGTGCCCCTGTGCTCCTCCGGTCTTGTAGTGATGGGCCATTGGTGCGTCCATGGTTCTTCTATGATGTGACTGGGAACTTCCAGGCAGGGTATTATTTGTCCGGTCCCTCCTCTGCACCCTGCCATCACCTCTCTGTGCTCCTTTTTGGATGTACAGATGAGCTTTTACCACATAAACCTAAAACCAGTAATATAAGGGAGGCTGCTCTCTGCAGAACTTCTGCTTCAGTTGTAAAGATTGGAAGACATTAAGTAAATGAGGCAGAGGCTGGCAGGAAAAAAAATAATGGATAAAGTCATGGAAAAGGCAACTGAGAAATACCCAGGAAAATTATTTGGATCCAGATCTCTGTTTCACCATTTCCATGGAATTCTGGGTAAGTCACGGAAAGCACATTTTCATAAGTTGCCAACAATTGCGTATTCTTCATTTTCTGGGTGACTGACTTTTATTCCCTATGGCCTTATTTGTAAAACAACTGGGCACTCATAACGGCACTATAAACTAGTTAGAGCTGTGCTTTGAATACATAAAGTGTAATATATCACTTTGTTCTCTAAAAATCGGGTCCAGGATATGTGAAATCAGGCATATAAAATTAGTGATTCCTTTTGACCTTATTATCTCTGTGCCTTGGTTCTCAACCTGTGTTTTATTAATGATAATAGGACGTAAATAATAATTCTACCCTTCATTACATAATGGTGCTGCAAAAATCAGTTTGTGTTTGGGAAGTGGCCAGTTGCTATTAGTATTGATGACACTATTTTAAGTCCCCTGTGTTGCTTATATCAAAGCAAACCCTTTTGTGATACAATCAAATACTATTAGCGTTCTTCACATATCCTTCATTTTCTATTACTAGGATATTACTAATTACTAATAGGGTATTACTTATCCTACCTTTAACTACCATTTGAGGGATTCCCCTTTCTAAAGATAGCAGAAAATTGAGTTCCACCCCCCTGTCAGCACCCTGACTTTGCCCTCCACAGCTGTTTGGGTATATGGCCTGCTACACAAATGTGCTGGTACTGAGGTTCTTTGCTGAGAAAGATAAAGGTTTTTTTTCTTTTAACTACACTTTTGACCTAATGCCAGATATGAATATCTACATTCATATATGTCTATGAAACTGGGAGGAAAGTGCAAAACAGTGGAGAAAACCCAGACCAAACTACCCAGACCATTTCTATACTGTCAGAGCACAGCCTGAGACTAGGAATAGATACAGCGATGACAGAGGCATCTAATCGCTGTGTTGGAATTTGGCATCACAATACCATCCTGTTACTACATCACATATCTGCAAAAGTTGATGCAATGAAAATCTCTTAGAAGTTGTTGAACAGTGGTTTGGTGCTCAGAGAAGGCTTAGAATATTGTAGAAACATGCCGATGGAGGAAAGAAAATAAACTAAGTTGTCTACTTTCTACACACTAGGAAATTATTTATTTCTAACATTAATGTAATACAGAAGACGATGCTTCAGTGCGTAGCATGTAAGATTAATCCTGTTATATTATTTCTTTTGATTATCCAGCTTTGCAAACTTAATATCTTTCAATAAAGTTTTCCTACTGTTTAATAAATACAGGTGCATAAGATTCATCTTAAGACTCAGGATTGAATATATTTTAATCTGCTGTTGAACAGATGTCAGCTTTCAGTGAAAGAGACAAATGCTAAGAAAATTGTCTATGCTAGGTTAACACTGACTTAATTATGTGAATGAAGTGAAAGAATATTCAGTTGAATTTTATGTGTTTAAAGCACAATAACAATGAGGACTAATGAGTCATATGCAATAACAAGAGAAATGAGGATGCAGAGGAATACAGCAAGTTTGAAATTGAAAATGTGATCTTACCACTTTATTTAAGCATTCTTTTGCAGACAACCTATGTAGAATTTGATTTTATTATTTTCTTGGAGCTATATTACTAAATAATTTAGTTGAGATTGAAATCACTTACCATGATAGCATTGAGATCTGGAAACATTATGCCCATTTTTAAACTTAAAAGAAATCTTTTCATTTGCATTCTACCCCGCATTTCTCAAACATGCCCAAAATACCTACACTCTCTTTCATTCATACTGTGTTTCCCAGGAGCAAGAAAACAAAACCTTAGTCAGTTGTGATCCTCCAGACATCAGAAAAATTGTTTTGCCATGTAATAGGACAATTATATACACACACACACACATATATATATATGAAAGAAACACATATCTAACATACAATCAATGCCAGTTTTGAGGTATACCATAGCAAAATGTAAAATATAAATGTACAGTACTGGGTGATCCATTTACCAATGTACAGAAAAGTGAGAAGAACCAAAGAAATGTCTCTTGGTACAGCAGCTGAATGGGCTTTTTCATAATGGTTTATAAAAGGCTTTTGGATTCTTGCTCACTTGAGTACATCTGTAGAACTGTTTGACTGCAGAGATGAGATAAAAAGTGCAGAGATAAGTCCATAAATAACAATTTGCACCAGCAAAAGAAAATACTACTTTGTCTCTCTAGATTCATACTGGGTTTTGGGTTTTTTTTTGTTTTTTTTTTTGTAATTTTACAATTTGAATGATGCAGGGAAGGGTCCAAGGGGTGCTTATGGCTATTTTAATTTGCTTTTGCTGTCCATACATTAATGAGATACATTTGAGACACATATGAGGTAACACTTTTTAGCCTAAAAAACTTCTTTAGAAAACATTATTTTTTTCAGAGTGCTACTCAGTGCTTTGTGAAGAATTTATGAGCCATTTTTCTTTGGGTATGTAAATTCTTTTAAACTTTTTTTCATACATGTGTCATTCCTAACAAAGCCACTTGTTCAGCTTCTCAATACATCACTATATTGTCTCTCATAATTCTCTCTTTACTCCTTCCATCTCTGTTAGTCCCATCCCAGCTCTTTTTTGGAAATAACTTACCCATTGCATTGCATAAATTCTACATATTTCAGCAAAAGCTTTCATTCCATGGCATTACCATTTAATTTATATTCCCCTGATGAACAATAAATAGGTAAATAATGTTAATAAACGGGCTTTTCAACATTTGTTGTGCCTGCGATAAAATAAGTGAAAGTACCTAGTTTCATAACACAACCATCTGAACTCTCACCTTTACTTAGCTAAGTCATGTTGCCTAGGAAACAGGGATGACCTTCTCAGGAAGGAAAACAATCTTGTGTTTATGAGGATTTCAGTAGTTCATCAGTATTTGTTTTCATTAAATAAAACTAATTTTTATCCCGACAGGATGCATTGACTCAGATTAAACTTCTACAGTCAATTTGCATTAAATACAAACAATTTTTAACAAAAAATTATTTACAACTCATTTGATAGTGATTGCTTTATTTTCAATAAAGAGAAGTAAAACCTTTTTGTCATCTATGTAACAAAGTGTTTCCGCTGATAAACACCAGTAACGGTTGGATTTTTTTTTTCCTATTTCACAATGTTTTTATATTCCTTTAAAGTATCTCTGTAAAGACGCCATCAGTGCACCCCACATTTTATGAGCCATCCTTGTAGCCAGTGGTTTTTGAAGCCTTGCTTCTGGTGTAACTGAAGATTGCCTGCTACTTGATGAGTGAGGTGGGCAGATTGTATACCACATTGTTTATGCACCAATCACAAAAATTCTATGTAAATACAGTATTTTCATATTCCAGAAATTCCCAGAAAACAGATTTTGTTCCCCAAGTCTTTCCATTTTAGCTGAGTCATATAAAGTCATAAACCCAAAGATGATGCAAACAAAAGGTGCCATGGTCAAGAACTCTCATGTCTCTTCTTTAACTATTCTTCAGCAGAATGCCAGGTGGATACTTTGATTTAATTTTGCATTAATAAACTTCCTTACTTTGAGCTAAATTAGTCTAAGCAGTAATATTGCTGGAACTTGCTTTGAATTTATCCCTAGATGTTTGCTACAATAAAAGTTGTGCTGTCACAGCTGTCTAGAAAAACTACTTAATGACTCAGATGTATCTTCAGTCTAAGTATGATAACTGCAGTTATGACCAGGAGAAGTGTCTGACTAACACTTTGCTCAAGAAACACTGTTGACTACCAGCTTTTCGTGTGTCTCACTCTGTGGGTGTGGTGGTTTAGGCTGAATTGTCCAATTATGAGTAGATATATGCTCCCCCCGCCCTTTCCCTCCAAGATGAAGAGGAGGAGAGACAGAGATTTACAAGTTTAGAAGGCGCTAAACTACTTTAATGAAATATTAATAATAAAATAGAAAGGTAATAATAAAAATAGGTAAAACAAAACCATATCAAGCTCCCAGGATGACACCAACAGTGATGGATGGGAACTGGATTCCAGCTTCGGAGTCAGGAATGCTCGGGTTGGGATCAAAGGCAAATAAACAGACAGGGTCCTCTTCAGACATTGGCCATTGAAGAAAGAGACTGACTCATTGATCCCTCAGCTTTTATACTGAGCATGGAGCAGATGTGATTGAGTACCCTGTTGGTCAGATTTGGGTCACCTGTCTTGTCTGCTCCTCCCTGCAGTTGGAACCCCCCTATGCCTTTCCTTTTCCTTTGCTCCAATGGGGCAAATAATGAAATTGGCTGACCTTGGTTGTTCTAGCAATAAGTATAAGTAAGAGCCTCTCTACATACCTTCCTTTGGCATCAGCTATCACACTGAGAACAAACAGTTTTCTGCACAATGTGTCTTTGATTTCAGAGTTAGGAGAGACTTAGCTAAGAAGTAAAATTACTGAACAGAAAGTTGGTTCTGTTTTACCTCAGACCAGGACAGGTTTGAATTTAAAGCATCACACATTGTCTTAGGCAGAGAAAAGCCCAGAACAGGAAACGAGAGCTGAATTGTTAAGAGGACAAATCTAAAACCTTTGATTCAATACAATTCTCAAGAAACCCAGCCCGTTAAAAGAAAGCTTTGGTTGCTATTTTGCTAGCTGTAACAACTGATGTGGAAAACAAATTTATTCGAGGACAGAAGTGCCAAGTGAAAATAAATTAATAGTCAAAGTAGATTTAGATTAATCTATGACACCATGGAAGGAATGAAAACTTCAGAATATTTTATTTCTGTCCTGAGGAAGGTTTTAAATATATAATGTTTGAAATTTCACCTCTTTTTGTTGTTGTTGTTGTTGTTTTAATTATAGGTTAATGCAAATGAGAAAAACAGTGCTTTGTCTTGTAGTCACAGAACAATGAATTTAGATGAATCATTATTGGGAATAATTCAGGCTAAATCAGTAAGCTATGGTGAAATTTTTAGGAATGTAGAGATCCTACATAAATTGAATTCCAAATAAGCAAGATGAACAATACATTTCTTAATATATTTCTATTACAACTACCTTACTTCTGGTGTAAGCATTTTCTTGTGGAAGAAAACCCCTCATTATGACCTTTTATGTCTGTGTCTTGACAGCATTTTGGGAAAAAAAACCCACCCTGTTTCCTTTGGAAAAGCAAGTGTACAACTTTCTCTGTCCGAAATAACAAAAAAAATAAAAAATAAAAAATATATGGGGATAGAAGGAACTGAAAGAAAGGGAAATGGATTTATCATCTTTTACCTTCCCTAAGATATGTTGAAATTGAAAAATGGAACAAAGTGCATGCATACAGCTCATTTCAGTGTAAGCTCTCTTAGGTTTCATAGTTTGGGAATCCTAATCTTGCAGTTTGGACACAAACTTCATGTGATGTCTACATCAGCTCCATTACAGTTCATCCCATAGTTCCGTGAAACTACTGACTAGGAACAGAAAGTTGGCTGCTGCCTTATGAAGTTTATTTTAAGGAGGTGTTAGGGAGAAGTTGTAGAAAATCTACTCTGGTTCTGAAAATAGAATTAATACAGACACAGTCATTTGCTATCTGGAAGGTATTATTTCTTAGCTTCTCTTCATAGTACTGAATAGTACCAAAATAATCTACACAGTGTGAACACCAGATAGAGTTTAGACTCAATAGTATGACAAAATATGTATGAATAGGTATTGAATCATAGAAAGGTTTGGGTTGGAAGGGATCTTAAAGATCATTACATTCCCACCCCCGCCCCAGACACAGGCAAGACCACATGGGAAGCAGTCACTCAGCAATACCACCATTTTCACCTACTATGAAGGAATTTAACTCTAACTCAGCCAAAAGCACTACACCTTCTTTCAGTCTGTGTTTCTTTTCCAATACACTTTTGTTATGTGTAAGTATCTGTGGAAGACATCGTGCTTTGACATATGATTTAGTGACGGCTTTTGTCAGTGTTGGGTTAGATGGTTGGACTCAATGATCTGAAAGCTCCCTTCAACCTCGGCAACTTTATGATTCCATGGTTCTGTGAACTAGGTGTATGTATATATGTGCATGTGTATTCATACATGACATATATACTTATATATGTGGACATTCAACAAACAGTTAAATATATATAGTGTACACATTTATTAAAATATCAGCATTACTCTTTTGCTAGACAAAACCGTATAACCGAACTATTACTTTCTACAATATGGTGTTTGCTTAGTTTCTTATAGTTCATGTTTCTATTCCTTTTCCATTTTCTCTGTCTTCATCCACCTGATGTTCCTTTTTCTGTGGCACTGTCCAGGCACATATGCTACACCATACATTTTGTCTTCTGCAAAAATTTCACTCCATTTTTTCCTCTTATAAGTTCTCATTTGTCTTACTACCTGAGTGTCAAAGGTATGTTTCTTAGCTATTCGTATAGATTAATGACTTCATTAAGGATGGGCGCCTTTATTGATAGTAATGAATTTCAGGCTATGTCATACAAGGACTGTGTGATAAGATTTACTTCAGTTAAAACTTGGCAACAAATATTGTTTGCCTTTGAAAATGATATTTTATATTTCTGGTTTCATCATTCTGAACCTTCAGTTCAGCAGGCACTTCAAATTGATTGTTATTGAACAAAACCAAAAAGAAAAAATATATACTAATGATTCATAGTTCAGTAAGCTGGCCTTAAAATGATTGTTTCAGGGTGACCTCTGATTTTTCACACATAATTAGCTAGCAAACAGAATATATAATGAAAGAACTTACAGGAATTCTAACTTGTAAGCCCATTATTTTTCTTTCTGCAGTCACAAGATCATTATTATTTGCAAAACAACGTGTATCAGGAAACAGATTGGTACTTCTTGATCATAAACATTTTTAAAGTATTTGATTAATTTCTCTCCTCAACACCTTAGCTGAAAATAGTTATTTATACTGTTCTACAATAAAGTAATATTTTTCATAAGCAGAGAAATGCAGTTGTAACTGAGTAATTATGCTAAATAGAACAAGGAATTTTTATACTAACGGCAGTCCACTCATAAGGAAAAGTTATGTCAGGCATTTATACACTTCAGGTTAATAGAAATAATTTAATTTTTTTTTTGTCAGAGACTTGCTTATGTGCCTAAACATCATCTTTTGTCTTAAACTCCTTCCTTAACTTTGCAGCTATTCTGGAATCTAAGAAATACAGCCTTAACGTTTTACTCCATTAACTTTTATAGAGCTGTAGCCATTAACATTGAGGATTGTCTCCTATGTACTTTTGTCTCACAAAGTGCACATAAAACTGGAATAAGCAGGCAACTAAAATCTGTCCCAGTTTGGAAGGCTTCATAATTATAAGTACAAACACACTTCTATCAATTGGACGCATTTCGTTTATTTAACTTCTAGATCTCCACAGCTTTTTTGTTGTTAAACGAAGCCTCAACAGTGGCTTAAAGGAAACTTTTCCTTTTACCCACATGTGACTAGGGGCCCTAATTTTCATCTCAATAAACCTCTTAATTGCTATTAGTGTTTGCATTGGCTTAGCATAGCAGAAGTAGATTTGCATGGAAGAAAGTTTACTTTTCATGTCAATGTGATGCCTGTTAGGAATAAATAAATAAAAAACCAACTGTCTAATGATTCTGGTTAATGGTATGGTTGTAAAGTCTCCTCTGTATGTAGGTAAAATTAATACATTTTTAAAATGGATATTTATTTATTTTTAATTTAATTCAGAAATTATAGACATATCCAGAATAAGAAAGGAAGATGAAAATATTGACAAGCAACTTGTTGAAGATATTAAGTAATGATAAATAACAATAAATAATAAGAATTTAAAAACCATCACAAACTGACTGTCTTACAGAGAACTGGCAATGGTGAGAAAGATAACCTCAGTCTCATTGCATGTCAAAGTAGTAGTGAAGAAAGACAAGATGATAGCAGAAAAATTAATTTAATTCTTTGTATTGATGTATACTGTGGAGGAGCTAAGAAACATTCCTGTATCAAAACCTTGGTAAGAAATCAATCTGAAGAAGTAGCAAGATAAAAGCTTTAGAGTAGTTTGATATAATAAGTAATAATAAGATTTGAGAATTCAAATATGAATTACTGTGTCAGTGAAACATAGTAAGTGAAGGGTAACAATCAGGATCAGTCTTCACAGTCACCAATGGAATCTCTTATGAATCCATCATGTTATTGGGATTACTCTAGAAATTCATGAACTATCTATAATGGGTGTGAAGAGTAAACTTTGCTAACGATAAAAAGTATTTGGGGCTTCACAAAGGTAAAACTAACAGAGGAGAGTTGGAACAAGATCTCACATGTGAGCGATTGCTCATTGAAATAGTAGATGAAATTCAATATCATAAAGCACAAAAAAGAAAAAATTTCCTTGTTGCGTGTCACAGCAGCTGACATGGCATGAGCCATTTCTTCTCAAGCTAAATATCATGAAATCATTACAGATAGGTCTTTGAAAAGTTCACCTCAATGTCCAGGTGCAGTGAAACACAAGTAGAATTTAGGAAATTACCAGGGAAATAGTATTGAAAGGATCAGGAGAAATAATCTTGTCATTAAACAAACCCCAAATTAATAATAAATACATAAATTTTCCAAAATTTTTAATTCATTTGCTGTTCTTTTCGGCTGACTCACTCCTAGCATTTGAGGTCAATAGGATGATCCACAAAATAGGAGGTTTTCAATGTACAGCATTAAGTGTTTCAGTTAATAATTTTAGTTGCTCTTTATGAGTACTTAACTCCCTATATTGCAGAAAGCAGAAGGATCTGGCTCGATTTATTCAAATTTATCAAAATGGAAAGAAAAAAATATTCAAGTGATGAATGTGTCAGACTTGAATACAGTTTTTCAGTATTTTCTCACCATATGTAAAGTCATTCTCAGTCTTTTCCAGCTTTGGACTGCCGCTGTCACCGACAGTTCAGTTGTTGTCCCTCCTCCATGTCATTGCATATGCATCAGATATCACTTTGCATTTCATACCCAGGGAAATTTTTAACATTAAACTTTGTTTTCATTTCTGAATTGCTAAAATTTCCAAACTTTGCCATCCAATTTACACCAGTATAATTTCACCTACTCAAGAATGGTAAAAAATTGCAACAGCTGCACTTCTCAGCCTCTGATACTGGTCTTATTTTATGGACTTTTTAGAGAAATACATCTTCTTTAGTACATTTCTGTACTGTAAGACATAATATAATCCTCAGATTCCATTGGAGGTCTTACCACACTACTTCACTATAATAGTCACTCTCTGAAGTGTGTGTCTAAAGCTCACAGATATAAGGTATAAAATAGCTTTTAGACAAATAGTTAACTAGACCAGTTGAATATAATGCGATATTTATTCAGGATATCTGAGATATCTAAGGAAGACAGCAAAGACAAAAGTCCAATGTTGAAAAAAACACTACTTGCCCCAGCGTGTAACTCTGAAAAAACAATTGTAACCCAATCTCAGAAAGTTCATCAAGAATTGTGGGATATCGACAATATAATATTAACTGTAACAGCTACTCTTTCAGCAATTCTTGGATTTTCTTAGGCAAGGAATTGTAAAAATTTTGCTAGAAAATTTGTCAATACAAGATAAACTGGGTAAGGAAATTAAAAGGTTGATTAAGCTAGTACAAACACCTCATATTTTCAAATTTAGATTGAAATAAATTTATTATAACCATAAAGTTTGGATTCTTATCTAAACAGACCAGTCACTTTGTAGTTTGCCAACACTTGCCTCAAAAAGCCTACTGGATCATGGAAGTAAGACACATCCATTTCCTTCCTGTTTGTGACTCAGATAGATCTTTATTGAAGATCAAGAAATCCATAAGTGCATCAAAAAGTTCTCGTAGATGGCCTTTTATAGGTGTTGAAGGCCTTTGATTAGTTCTGATTAGATGAATTCTGCACAGAGATGGGACTGTGAATAGACGGATTCCAATGTGATGGCAAGAAGGCACTGGTGTGATCGGAACACGTGGTTTCATTCATCAACACACCCTATGTGGTACTCAATTGCCCAAGCTATTATCTCATCGAGCCTAAATGATTCTATCAGAACATAGAAAGAATATGGCTTGAATTAGATGGAAAAAAAAATCCTTAAGATCTTAAAATTTTAAGAATATTATAAAGATTTTTTACTTTTGGAGTTGTCTGGTCGCTAGTCTTTTTTCTTTCTTTTTATTTTTTTTATTGTTTTTAAAGTTAATAACCTTTTCCATATCTTAATTGTACCAAAAGACAAGATTAGATATTAAAAGATTATTTATCCAAGACCTCACATCTTTTGAAAAAAGATTTTGCAAAACACACCCATGTGAAATAACAGCGGAAGTAAAACATATTCCTCCTACATGAGAAACAAACCCACAAAAGGTAAGGAACAAATAAACTACATATATGTAAACTTTTATTGTCTGAATTAAAAACTATAACAGAAAATTCAGTATTGCTTTGTCTCTGTCTATTTCTGGTACCACCATTTGAGAAATTACTTCAGCTTATTTTGCTGGGCATGACTGTCACTGACAGATCAGCTGGGCAATAATAGGCTCTTTTGGGATTCACACTGAATAGAATCTATATTTCTAGATGGTATAAAACAGCAAAAAAGTGTTATGTTCTCCAACAGCATTTAAAGTTAAAGGTACCTGGAGCCATAGAGTCAGCAGCAGCACCCTCCTATCATTTTAACAGGACACGAGGTGAATAACTTATATTTATGTACCATACTTTGAAGATCTGTACAGTTAAAATTTGTCTCATGGTTTAGTGTCATAGAAATAATTCAAAAGAAAACAGGAGATACTATTCATATCACATGAAAGGATTGAATTGATTAATGATTGATTATTTTCACCTTTCAAGATATTTAGGTTCATTGATCTCAGAAGTCTATTGGGTTGTTTTCTGTTTCCAGTTTTATTTTAATATTGCTTTTCTTTTTTTTTTTTTTTATGTTGAAAGGATGGAGAAGAAGGGAAGAGAACTATTTGGCATTTAATATTAGCTGGGTGTGAATGAACAGAAGACTGGCTGCTGGCGGTCAAACTGGCCAGAAAGTAGCTTTCAAGCGTGAACAAGTTTGAAATATATGCTTTATGTGGCCTTTATGTTCCATTGTCATTTCATATCATCATTAAGCTGAACGATCATCCCAAACTGGTGTGTGGATGTCTGTATGGATTTAGATTTCAGAAAACAATGGGACCAGTATGATATCTTCTGATACATTCTGAACTGAGAAAAAATAATTACAATTTCTTTTGTGTTATCACTTCTACAGACCAATTAAAATAACTTTGGGGGTGTGTGCAAAAAGCATCCAAGAAGTGGGTAAATCCCCTTTGAATATCATGGGAAATTGCCCATATCCTTCTTTTGACCTCCTTCTTTTGACCCTGTGTACCAAGGATGTTTCTAATTGCTAACAAGCAAGAAATTCTTCAGATAAAAAAAAAAGGACAGAAAAGAGCACATTTTCAAGTGCAACAGGGAGACCAGTAGTCAAGTATGAAAAGGAAATGACCAAAGCCAGTGAGTACGATCTGATCTGAAGCCTGTGAGGAGCTTAATAAAATGACTTAATTGCTTAATAAAAATCCCACGCATGGGAAAAGACTGAGTGAACTGATAATAGGTGAGTAAACAGTGGGTAGCAGAATAAGATGGTTTATCTCCATTTTAATTGTTTTAATCTTTGCATGCACACTTATATAAAAGCTGTTAACTGAGCTGGGAATTTTGGAATGTAACCCATACACATTTTTTTTTTTTTTTTCTTTTTATCAAGGCTTTTAACAGCTTACGTGTCCCAAGAGCTTGGCAAAAAACAGGCAGCCCCAGCAAACTGTCCTGTCAGATCATCAAGCCTGAGGCAAGCACATTCAGCTATGTTCTTTCAGCAGCTTAAACCCAGGAAATAAATAAATAAAGAGACAAAACAAGCAAGAAAGCAAATAAATAAATAACTATCAGAAGCACTTTGAAATCTATTCCATTTTCTTCCACATTCATTTTTGACCTAATACAACTCAGAAGAAAATGTCTTTCCAGAGGGCATTTAGCAAAGTGCCTTGGCAGTGGGAAAGACCTCTCATGCTCCTTTGCTTTCCATTTTGGAAACCAGTTAATATATTGCTGCTATTTGTGCTAGGTTTTTTGTTTATTTCTTGACTCTAGGGGTAACATAGCGAGGGCACATTCTCCTTATCCTGGCTTTCTGCTGTTTGTAAAAGGCCAACTATTTTAAGCAGCTATTACAGATGTTATTTGAGTTGCACTGAGCATTGCTAATGAAAACTGTTGAATTGTAATGTTTTTGACATTTATGGCAGACCACATGGAAGAAAAGATGTTTTTAATCAGCTAATCAAAGTAGGTAAACATTTTTTTTTTCCAAATTCTAATACTGACTTTCCTTTAAAGATTTTTTTCCTTAAGTGTTAAAAAATGAGGGATTTGCTAAGGTTTATTCCACATTGTAATTCACGAGTTGCATTTAACCCCCAGCCCCTAAACAGAAAATATTCCTATTTATATGTTTCTAAAATCCATTTATTTGAGACGGTATTAATTTGTTGGTTCTGATGATGTAAATAAGCTGCTGAGAAGCTCATGAAGTTATGGATAATGGACTGAACTTTTCCTACAGATGGTTTATATGCCATCTTTATTTTGTAGATGCAGCTCACAAAGTCCAGTATCTACTACCTCAATATTATTTTGGTTCAGATAGCAATAATAATCAGAGTTGCTATTGTCTTAGAAGTTATGTAGTGGCCACAGTATGTGAAATCTGGAAAACTATTGCCAGATCTTCCAGCATTGTCACTGGTTTGACAATGGTATTTCTGACAGCTCTCGCTGTTACCTGGTGAGTAAAGTATGCCAGTAAAAAAATAATCTAAACCCTATTCCTGTGACAATAAATGAATATGTGGCTTAATTTCTGTTAAGACAAAGATTTTTTAATTTTGAAAATTGGCAATTAAATTAGTACAGGATTTACTGTGAAAAGAGTTTTCTGCAAAAAGTGAACTCTTTTTAGATGTGTTGAGTTGAGCGTAAGGGACAAGCTTGGGGGCAAAAAGTCATTTAATCCATTGTGACAAAGCAGGAAAGGAACTTCTTAAGCAACAAAAGGCCAGGGCACAGGTTTGCCATTTCGGGATAAGTAGCAAAGGATAACATTTCCCACTTCAGAACTTTGCCCTTTAGATTCTTAAGAGCTCTTTTTTTTTGTCTTACTGACAATAAAGAAAGTTCAGTGCAAGCAAGCGGGAAATGTTACCACTTTCCAGGTGTTAATCCAGTCACACACCTATATTTATGACTAGAAATCCGGCAAATATATGTTTCAGCTTTTCAAAGCTCAGTTTAGAGTAATTTAGTCACTTTAGTGCTCCCTAAATAAATGCTTCTGGCCCAATGAGAATTTCTTACATTGCCTGAAAATTAACAGGGTTTCCTCATCCAGCTTTATGCTCACACTTTCAACACTGCATTCACAACATTCTGCTCTTCTAAATCAATACACATTTATTTAATGATCCCTTTATTAATTCCAGTCCCCACATTTCTTCTGTATAACAATCAGTATAGACAATGCTATAGGAAAAAGCAGAGTTCATGTTTTCAAATGGACTGTAATGGGAAACCTGAACCACTATTCTTACAGTCTTATTGATATGAAAATAACCTTAAAGATTTATGGGTACAGAGAGGTAATTGTGATTGAGATCTAAATTGCTTACTGGCTCTTGCGAGGTCTTATGTTTTGTCTAACTACACCATGGAATAAAAAGCAACATCAAAAAAATCCTTGCTTAAACCTGTGTTCTCTCCGGGAGGGTCATTTGCACTAAGGAAAAATCTTTACGCTTTTTGAAACACGTGAGCATGCTGTTTCTTGCTGTCTAAAGTCTTTGTTGTCTCACTTGTATTTTGAGACCTTGTGTCTCCCCCCATCATCTCTCTCCCCAGGAGCTAGATTGTGCCCAGTGTATTCAAGCAACTGTGGTGAGCTTTAGAATAGCTCCACTGGAAATAGCTACAAAAAACAGTACTTGACAAGCTGAGAGAGTCAGGGTTGTTGACCCTAGAGAAGAGAAGGATCTGGGGAGACCTTAGAGCACCATCCAGGCCTTAAAGGGGCTCCACTAAAGATGGGGAGGGACTCCTGATCAGGGAGTGGAGCCACAGGATGTGTGCTAACAGAAAGAGGGAGGATTTAGATGAGATCTCAGGAAGAAATTCTTTCCTGTGAGGATGATATGACACTGGAACAGGTTGCCCAGAGAAGCTGTGGGTGTCCCATCCCTGGAGGTGTACAACACCAGGTTAGGTGGGGCTTTGAACAACCTGGTGTGGTGGGAGGTGCCCCTGCCCATGGCAGGGAGATTGGAACTTGATGACCTTTAAGGTCCCTTTCAACCCAAACCATTCTATGATTCCATCACTTGTAGATTTTATGCAGCTCCATAAACCATCCTCTTTCTTGACAATTAGACTTTAATATACAAGACAGCTCTGCATTTCATTAAGTATTCTGTTGTTTATTCAGTACTTGTGGGGTGTGATTAAACATTGAGAAAATAAACAAAGTGTTCTCTATCATTTCAATCACGAGTCTGACTACCATTGTGCTTATTAAAGTTTTAAGTGAAAAAATTTTATACAGAAATACAGAATTTCAAAAATGTTTTCCCATACAGATAAGAAAATAAATGTGTTCCTACATACCTAGGGAGATGTGTATAATCAAACTGTGAATATCAATTTTATGAAGACAACAACAAGCTATGTGTTCACAGATTATACTGGTTTTCTCATTTATTTCTTAAGTATTTAAGCACAACTTTACCACTTGGTAATATTTAGTCAAGTAATTGAGCTGTGTTGAGAAAAATACATGTCTGGACCTATTGGTAAAATAGAAAAATCTCATAATGATTTTAATCTGTGAATTGTATTCTGAAAAAAAATATCGGACAATAATTCATAGTTGTGGCTTTATACTTAGTTCTTCTGCTGTATGCAGTGCGGTTTTCATTTTATGAAATAATTTGTAAACATTTGCAACCATAAGAAAGAAAAAGAAAGAAAAAAGAAAAGCAAAAGGAAAAGAGAGAAAGATAAACACGAAAAGAAAGAGAAAAATATAAAAATAAAAATAAACAGAAAAAGAGAAAAAGGTATTTTGGTAGCAGAAAGTGAATAAATTCATCTTCATTAAGTTCTTGCTCCTTAGGACACAAGTACAATGCAGTTTACTTGTTTTGAAATAGTTATGAGTTCTGGGTTGTTGTAGTAAAATGTTTTGAATCATAAACTGAAGGATAAACCACATTTTTAAAATTACTGTTGGAAGGGATTTTAAACTCCCCACAACCCTGCATGTTCAAATGCAGTAGTAGATGGAATTGGCAGGGGAAGATATTATAATGATAAAAAACAAAAAGCAAAATTATTTGAACATGTTACAGTTATTTTTAACATGATTTTTTGGAGTACCCTCCAGCAAATAGAATTTTTTTCGGTCGTGTTATTTTTGACTTGCTACAAACCAAAACATGAATTTGAATATTGGCATATATCTGTATAGCTTTGCACGCTGATTGACATCCATTCAAGACATGAGTCCATAGCACAATTACCAAAAAAGGAAACTGAAATATGATGCCCTAATGATGTGTTTGACCATCAAGGGTAAATACCATCTCTGAGGCTGTAGGGCGTTTTCCTCTTGTTTTAAAAGAGCAGCTGACAGTAAGTTCTATGAAATTGTACATTTTTCTCATAGTACTCGAAAATTCTTACTTAGAGGAGTAATATTCATAGATACTTTAAGATGACTAACGTAACAGGCTGTTTATGACATCCTATTGAAAATTTAGAGGAATAACATATTATAAAAGAAGAAAGACGTGACTGGTTTTGTAGTATTTTGAAAATCTTCAGATTACTGCCAATAAATGTGACTTGCGACTAAAGTATAACAGTCAGATCTGCGCCTTTACTACATAAAAACTGAATGTTAATAGTTAATATCCCTAATAATATGCAGTTAATTACTAATTTAATCAAAGCTCAAATTGATAGCTAATCTTAGCAGCATCTTGCAGCTGTGGAAATGCACTTTGGGATTTGGCGGTATCAAGAAATGAATAAATCCATTTACTAGCTATATATTTATCCTATTGCAAAACAAAAAGTGCTTTGCAGTGACCTCGCAGTCAACTCATAGGCAGCAACACATGCCTGCGTTATTTTGATATCTGGTGAGAGGCCACAGTTTGAGTTACTGATTGTTTGTCTACCTGGAAAAGAGCATCTCGTACTTACAAATCCTTTTCTCGATTCTGCCTAAGTGCACCGAGGCTGCATATATACAGCTGAAGGAGGAATTTAAACCTTCAGTTTCATTTTTCCAAGTCAACAATTCTCATTTGCCTATACTGTTGTATTTGAAAATGCAGATACAACTATGTCTAAATCATTCCTTTGACAATCTTTCTACCTAATTTGCCAAATACTGAGAACACTGCATGCCTTTATTTGTTAGCAAGGATACAGATTGTCAGCATCCAAAGCTTTTATGCTTTACCTGTCAAAGATGCTGACTTCCTGCTGAATGGATGGATGCAATCTACAAGCCCTTTTTAACACATTTTAATGCATTCCTACACAGAACTCTTTATCACAATACAGTTAATAGATCTCTGATTTGAAAAAGAAAATTCATTTGCATTTGAGTATACATATGGGTTAACTATGAATAAAAACGGTCCTTCTGTTTTTCTGTTAATGTCTCACACAATGACGGTAGGAAAAGAGGCAGCCTTGTGAATTCAAATCTGTAGCTCATAAATATGAACCGTGGAGTTAAATATAATACAGACAGATGTGTTTCCCTAAATCTAAGTTATGAACAATTAATAGAATAATAGTAAAAGTTTAAAGGCAGTAACTGTTCCAGGGTGAATTAATCTGAAACTATTTTTTAAGACAAAAGTTATTGACCTGATTCCTCAATACCCCATAGACTCTTCTCTAAAGCTTAGTTTCTCTATTACCTTTTGAAGTTGTTACAGGATAGGTGAGCAGTTTGCACTACCAACAGCCTAATTAGGAAGAATAATGTCCCTTGGGACAACAAAACCTTCTTCATATTCAATCATCCAGTCAAAAAATATACAGGGTGGGGTAATGAATCTTAAAAATGCCAATTTCATGAGTTTCTAATCACAGATACTTCATCAGCTGACAAAAGAAAAACCTCAGTAGGTGTAGCACTTCAAAATCTGGGACAATTTACATGTAATTTCAGGAATCAGCAGGGATACACAGCTGGATAAAAATAAAAAGCTAGCTGTAATTGAAAATTGCCTTGCAGCTTGTTTGTGATTAAAATGAAGTTCAGTTCCTTGAAATCTTGTTTAGCAATTAAATCTGTTTTACTTAGGAAATGAAATATTGTCTATTGTCCTTGAACGATAAAACCAGTCCAGACATGCTGTAACATTTCATGCTAATTGAACATGTGTACATACAAAAATCCATTGCAAAATCCATATTCAACAACTTGAAGGTTTTCATTTGAGCATCTTCAAGACATGCTCTCTCCCTCCCACTAGAAGAAGTTGTGGTCTTCTGTATTACTTTTAAAGAGTCTTGGGGATAGCCTGGCATGTTTTCTCCCCCCCCAAAAAAAACCCCAAAAAGCAAAAAACAAACAAAATAGGTAAAGAGCAATTCTGTTCAAACTCCAGTGTGATAACTTTATCTAAAACCTGATTGAGTTTATAGTTTAACTGAAATTTAAAGTTAACCTCCAATAGAGTTCTTGTTTATTTTGCTTTTCAATTTTTGTGTCTGCTTGTTTGATGTCTTGAATAGATTGAGAAGTGTGAGAGCTGATTCTCTTACCACAAAACAGGCATTAGAGTCACTTGTTTGCTTGTTTTCTTAAACTAGTTTATTCTTTTTTGAGTTAAAAGTAATGTTAAGAAAAAGTTGCTAATAAAACTTGAGATCTTAACAATTCTTAGAGCCATTTTCACTGTAATGTTTCATCTGGTTGGTTTGTTTGTTTTTTACACTCAAACGTAGTGGGTACCTAGACCTCACTAGGGAAAAAAAAAAAAAAAAGTTAAATTATATGTGGAAAGGTTATTCAAAAGAGCCTGATTGAAATACACTCTAAGAAGTGCTGAGAGGTCATTTCAAAGACTCAGGTGAAAAACAAGGAAGCTAAGGAAGACCGAATTAGAAAAGAGAAAATGACTTAGTCCATCAAAGCAGGGATGAGGAAAAAGATTTACAAATTACAAGAAAAAAAATATAGAAAAGAGAAAAAAAAGGAAACATTTTAAAAAAATTATATGAACATCCCTTAAGGAATTTGGAAAATTCACTGTTCACTGACTGCAT
Source organism: Nycticryphes semicollaris (assembly GCA_013400055.1). Lineage (NCBI taxonomy): Eukaryota > Metazoa > Chordata > Aves > Charadriiformes > Rostratulidae > Nycticryphes > Nycticryphes semicollaris. The sequence continues at coordinate 50,136 of VXBJ01001935.1, read as the reverse complement.
AAATAAAGCTCTCAAAACCACCATCTTTTAAAACCAGGGAGGGAAATCTGGAAATAATATTACATTTTTAAATAACTGAAGCTACACAGGAATGCCATTTCATTATTATTAGTAGTAGTATTGGCTTCAGTTTTAATCAAGGAAGTAGTACTGTCCATCTGACATTTTCAGGAACTCCAGAAGGAGGTCGCACAACAATTACCAGCTACTGCGCTGTTAATCAGTAAATTTGGTGTTCTTTTCTGATAGAAACGTACAGGGGCTCTAAATTCCATAAGATAAAACATATGACACATTGGAGGGAAGGGATGCCATCCAAAGGGACCTGGAAAGGCTTGAGAGATGGGCTAGTGCAAATCACATGAAGTTAAACCAAGCCAAGTGCAGGGTCCAGCACCAGGGAAGTGGTAATCCCAAGCACAAATCCAGGTTGGGTGGAGAATGACTGAAGAGCAGCCTTGAGGAAAAGGACTTGAGAGTGGTGGTGGATGAGAAGCTCAGCATGAGCCGACAGTGAACACTGTGAGGCCAGAAAGCCAACCTCACCCTGGGCTGCATCAGAAGAAGCATAGCTAGTAGGTTGCAGGAGGTGATTCTGCCCCTCTACTCTGTGCTTGTGAGACCCCACCTGGAGCACTGTGTCCAGTTCTGGAGCCCTCAACAGAGAAAGGACATGGACCGGTTGGAATGGGTCCAGCGGAGGGCCAAGAAGATGAGCCGAGGGCTGGAGCACCTCTGCTGTGAAGATGGCCTGAGGGAGCTGGGGTTGTTCAGCCTGGAGAAGCGAAGGTTCCAGCGAAACCTTAGAGCAGCCTTCCAGTGTCTGAAGGGAGCTACAGGAGAGCTGGGGAGGGACTATTTGTCAGGAAGTCTAGGGACAGGACAAGGGATAATGGCTTTAAATTGGAAGAGGGGAGATTTAGATTAGATACTAGAAATAAGTTCTTTCCTGTGAGGGTGGTGAGGCACTGGAACAGGTTGCCCAGAGAAGCTGTGGATGCTTCATCTCTGGAGGTGTTCAAGGCCAGGTTGGATAGGGCTTGGAGCAACCTGGTGTAGTGGGAGGTGTCCCTGCTCATGGCAGGGACATTGGAACTTGATGAACTTTAAGGTCCCTTCCAACTCTAACTGTTCTATGATTCTATGTTTTTAATCTCAAATTCTATTTTCTGGTGAATTTTGGGAAAAATATCTGCAATCCTACCTCTAACAACTACCACAGCATTGACAGTATTCCTAGTACGATTCTAATGCACCTCATAGTTACTGTTACTTGCACTTATATTATTAACATGTAATACAGCCAGCATGCAAACAAATAAAATGTGATAATTAATGAGTAAACATGATGATTAATGCTTATTTCCTTTACAGATGTTCATTCTTAAATTGAAAAAAAAAAAATTTCCTCTGAAATCCTCATTCCTTTGGTATAAACAACCAATATAACCCATGCTTCTAGGAACTATACAAAATGAAAAAAAGATATAGTCTAAAGAATTTAATCTGGATCTAGAAATAAATTCAGGTTACTGAGAGGCTCTCAGCTGATATTTGGATAAAGTAAAGTATGAGGCATTTCAACCTTATCTGCATTTAGCTGTTGAAAATAGAATATCTCATATATTTCTCCATCTGTTTTAAAAAAATATATTCTTTTCATAACAAAAGCATGGAACTATGTTCGTAGATGTACCTGAGAGACACTGCTCCAGGAAATATATTTCTTTTTTTTTTTTTTTAATAGAATCTGCTGGGATAAAAACTAATCCCTTAGTGCGAGGTAGCACATTTTTGCAGCTGCAGTGGAGCAGGGAATCTCAGCTTTTAATGTCATGGTTCAAATCTTCAAAATACGCTTAAAATATTTTGTAGCTCTCCAAGAATTTGAGAGGCTGTATCCAGAATTTATTCTCTTTGGTATTTTGTAACAGCGATTGTTCATTTAATTTTCAGTGGTTTTTTACTCTGCTTGTGTCAGCAGTGTAATATTTCCACAGCCAATAAAAGCATACAATATTGTTTCTTGAATATGACTAATTATAAATGTCAGTTTACATTTCAAATGTAGTATTTACAGACACAGAAAGATTTTTAAATGCTGCCTTTGTTCAGAGCTGAAGGAAAGTTTGAATATTAACACTTTTTTTTCCTCCACAAGGTCTGCAAAAGAAAGCTAAAGGAGTTTGCTAATGTGTGTTTGTGAGAATGGAAAAAGATAAATAATAAAAGCTTCTTTTTTCATGCTATAGAATGAGAGGAAACAGTGTACAGCAGACAGTGTGAGAAGTTCCCTGCTGGGTCCTAACTTTTTTGAAGGTGGGGACCGGACTTGTATTTGACTTCCTAGCCTGTCTGGCCCCTGGGGAGCATGAGAAGCTTTCCGAATAAGCGGTAAAACAGCAGCAAAGCACAAAGGAGTTTTCAAACAGCATATTGTAAGCCCAGAAGTCCTCTTATTTTTTAAGAATCACAATAAGACACATCAGGACAAACTCTTCTGCCTCAGCCTTTGCTATTACCTCTCCTTGTATTTCAGCATTCTGTCCAGATGTAATTCCTGAGAATGGATCCCACCATCTAGGTCTTGGGTTGCAGAGAAAGTTTGGTACTCCTTGTCAAAGATGGATATGGTGAGGGTGCCTCATCCTCAGGGAGTTGTATACTAGTACATATAGTGCAGTGTAAAGTGAGGAAGATGCATCAGAAAGGGAAAAGGCTTCTTTGCATCAGGAATAATAAACAGAATGATAAACAAGAAAATAAAATGACGCTCACAAAGATTCTGCAGTGGCAAGAGTCTAAGACCACAAGCATGTGGAGTTTGGTATGGCCACTGCTGAACAGGAAGAGCAGAGGAAAATGAACGGAGACTATGAAGAGGATGCAAGCCAGAAGCTTGTGTTTTCTAGCAGTAGAAGCAAGGCTTCATATCCCCCTATAAGGGTTTATATCTAAGCAAAATTGCCAGGTATGATCTGCTTTATGTCATGGAGAGTTAGAGGCACAGAGCATGTAATTGGAGCACGGTTATTTAAATAGGAAAGAAAAAGAGGGAGGATCTTCTTTCTTGTGAAAAAAAGGCTGAGAGAGTTGGGGTTGTTCAGCCTGGAGAAGAGTAGGCTCTGGGAAGATGTTAAAACCCCTTCCAACACCAAAACGGCACTACAGGAAAGATAGGGAAGGACTCTTTATCAAGGCGTGGAGCAATAGAATGAGTGGTAATGGTTTTAAACATAAAGAAGGGAGATTTAGATTAGATCATAGGAAGAAATTCTGTGCTGTGGGTGCGGTGAGACGTGGGAACAGGGTGCCCAGAGAGTCTGCGGATGCCCCATCCCTAGAAGTGTTCAACACAAGGTTTGATTGGGCTTTGAGAAAATTGGTCCAGTGGGAGGTGCCCCTACCCAGGGCAAGGGGAGTGGAACTCAATGATCTCAAAGGTCCCTTCCAACCCAAATAATTCTACAATTCTATGATTCTATGATTCTGTGAAAATTTTCTATGAAAATTTCTCGAGCACCGAGTGACAAAATCAGAAAAGTCAAAGTCTAACTCTAGCTAAAACTACCAAAGGATATTAAGAATTGTTATTTTGCTTTGAAATCTTTTCTGGAAAAAGATAATTGCAGAAAATTACATTGATATAACACTTTTTTTTAATTACACTTATTTCTCAGTATGCCAGGTTCCAAGGTACCTTGTAGAGTGAGTAGGGTTTATAGGCTGTCATAAAGAATTGTAACATTACGTTTCTAGATAGATTATTGACTACAAGAAGACAAACAACGGGAGAAAATAGGGTTATGACAACAATTATGAGGTCTTAATTATCTCCTGTAAGGAATTAATGTGCCTGTCCATTAGTCACATCGTATTTTATACTGAGCAAAACTAATCTTACAGATAGATGATCCCATGGACCGCATTCCTAATTTTTCTCAGTATCTATCTAGCAAAGCTGAGAGAAAGGTCTCAGCAGTGAAAATAGTTGCTGTTATGCCTGAATTATAGGTCTAGCATTATTAGAGAAAATATGAGTTTTATCCCATCTGCAGTGAGTTTTAGGGCTCTCTTAGGCACTCAACAAATCTTCAATAGTAGTTTGGAACTAAAACTAATACCATATGACAGATTAAAGCTGAAGATTTAAGTTCTTAGAAAAACTAGTTGGAAATTACATGTTTCTGCAAAACAAGTTTTTTTACGACAGGCTCAAGAAAATTGCTGTCCTCAGTAGTAAAATGGAGCGCTTGGCTAAAGCAAAAGATAGATCATTTCTGCTTGTAATATTAGCACATTACCCAGAAATTCAAACTGTGATTATTCCTGATTCAGTCCATGAGCTTTAGTGTCCTCTTTGTTCTCATTAGGGAGATATTGACTTTATTATAGAACAGTCCTCCCACCATCTACTTTGGCTCCACTTTGCACAAATAAACAAATATCCGTTGGGTTGATAGATTACTAAAAAGGCAAATTAAAACCAAAGCTATCCCCACAGTAGCATGAGTGACTACGTATCTTCCAAAGTAATGTGAACTAAAATACTACTCTGCCAACTGAACAAGGCAAAGGAATTATGTACCCTTTACTGAAGTGAGTTTTCTTGCTCTGAGGGCAAACCCTGTTCTGGGGGAATTAAAAATTCTTGGAGACTAATGAGTTTATAGGCTTTTCGGTTTATGAATAATAAATATTCCAATAATATCATTAATTACTCTATTACCGTGATATGTTATTCTACACTAATGATTAATATTATAATACATTATAATGATATATATTATAATAATATAATAATCATAATAATATTATTTGATAAGAATATTTTCCCTAGAGATATATTTTCGGTGCATCTTACCTTCACTAGGACAGAGACAGACACATGAGTACTAATATGTGATTCAAGTAATACGCTGAAGTCTGAATGGATTTGGGATGTCAATATTTTATACGGTATAAAAGAACCTAAAGAACAAAAAAACAATGACAGAAATGGTATTGTTTTTTAAAAAGTGACCTCTTTTAAAATGCATGTGTGTTTTCTAAGCAAAAGTGCACACTATAGCACGGAAAACCCTGTCTTTATTTGCAACATTTTATATGTTAAATGTAAAATTGATATCCTAAAATGAAGAGGGAATACTGTACAGTGTCAAAACATGATCTGGTAGAAGCAAAGACATTTTTATACAAATGATTATAAGGACATTTTCATCACTCTTCCAGATATTTCTTTTTTTCCTCTGACGATTCACTGTCATAAGTGAATAGAATTAAACCCGGATCGGATGTGTGTGCTGGCCTTCAGCTAGAATAACCTGCTTAGCATAAATCAATAAGAGTCATAAAACAAGTTATTACAGTTAATTTGTATTTGTGTAGATGAGAAGAGCTGGCCTTTATTTTTTTAGTGAGTGACTTTTGATCATAGCTCTTCAGAAAGCGAGTTTAAGAATGATTCTGTAAGCGCATTAATTCCATTAAAAGGAAGTATGGTGTTTTTTTTTTTTTTACAGTTTGTAAATATAATATTCTGTTATATTCTTTTCTGATTTTAATCCTACTTCAGCTTTTATTTCTATCCAAACAAAATGAGAGTTGTGTTTTTTCCTTAGAATCTAGAAATTTTTGATCTGTATCTCTGCTTCATTGCCTACTGTATAAAATATGCTGTAGACAATATGGCTTTTGTGGATACATTTATTTAATTAGGTGATCACAGAACTAATGATTTTGGGGTAACTGTGCTAATTTAATGTAAATTTTCCACCAGTGAATATTAAAGGTTAAAGCCAATTCAGAATTATCCAGGCAACTGACTTATGTTTATGTACAAACTTATTTTAAATATGATGAATCAAATTTTGTTTCATTCTTTTGTGAGTTTACTGGGGGACAAACACTACTCAGAGAGCACTGAAGTTCTGTTTCAACCCCTGAGATAGTGGCAACCAAAGAAATTTGTCTTCGCCTTAAAGTAGCATAACTTTCTTCTTTTTCTGTTGATGAACTGTGGCAACAGCTTCATATACATTCGCGTACTCTTAGGAATTTCAACAACGATATGACATTAAAAACACACTCAGAATAAGCTGGGTAACTGAACTAAACAGTTAAATGAGAAAATTATTCTTATCTCATGTCAATAATACTTCCTTGAACAGCTTTGGAGAGTGGACAATAAAAGGCTAACCTGGACTCTTTAAGAATAATATATTTCCTTCTTTTTTTTTTTATTTTTTAAGAAATAACTTAATTTCCATGGTTTCAAATTCATGAATTTGAAAATGAATTATTTAAAAGAATTTTATACTTAATTTATTCGTCAACGTGTTGAATAGGAAGCCATTTTTAAAAATTACTTTTATGTTGTAAATTGTGCAACACCTGAAATACCTTTGAGATTTCTCTTGCTTACATGACATTCACAAAGAAAATATTATTCCAGCTCTCCTATTCCCTTTAAGAAATGAACACTTAAGTTGCTCTTGTGGGTTTTAATTTTTTTTTATAAAGGGGGCTTAGTAAATATTTACAACGCTTCAGATGAAGTACCCTAAAAGGCATTTAATTAACAAATTAAAGAGATATTGCAATTTAGCTGTAATGAATATTAGTTACGGCATCATAGAATGTATTATATAATTAATATGAATAGGGAATTCATAAAAAAACACCCCACTATGCTTTTTTACTAAACCTTAATCTGGGTGCCAAAAGGATTGAATTTTATCAAAACAGATAGCAATATTTTTAGCTATAGGTTCTTCTGTAAGTCCTCTATGATTCATTCAGACTCATAACCATGTGAACAATTAGACTGATGAATGAAGACTAATGAAGACTAATCCTATTAGAAGTTTATAAAATATTCATAATTTTTGCATAATCATTGCATAATGGGCACATGAATTGATGAAAGAAATTTCCTTTTTGAGATGGGAAACCAAAAACTGTTCACATTGCTGCTGTTAAATACAGGGTGTGAAATATACTGGTATTAATTTACATTAATATGACGCCACCATTTCAATAATTGTATTGAATGAATGAAGGTATGAGATGCTGTTCAGGTGGATGCACGTGGGTGTTTTTGTGTACACACACAATATGCAAAGAGCAAAGAGCTTCTGAGACAGTCAGGCACATACATAAAATTATGAAAACCGGTCTTACCTCCTGACTTCTGTGCTTTTTGGGTGGAGTAAGTATTTACATATATGTATACATATTGTAACAGCAGTTTCTTTTAATAGATTTAATTAGTTTTTACAGCAAGATCTGTAAAGTAATTAATAAGATGGCTTGCTTTTACTTATATGAAGCAAAAAGACAGTAGAAAAAGGAAAGATAACATCTCACAGCATGCTCTTTTAAACAAAATTATTTAAAAGCTCGTAACATTTCAGTTGCTGTTGTCATAAGTCACTAAGAGCCACTCCAGAAGTTTACAAAATAAAGGACTTAAAATTAATAGAACATTTGTTTACATATTTTTGCTAAACAGAGCTGTATATTTAATGGAATGAACTCTTCCTATTATAAATGCATAATGACAGCTTTTAGAAAGGGGATATGAGATCTCATTATTCTTACAGTAATTAGCATTGATATAATCTCAGTTTGAATAGAATGAAATTAGAATAAATTTCATCAAAGTTCCATAAGTCATTTGGGTTTCAGTTTCTCTGGATTACTTTTTTTTTTTTTTTTTTTTTTAAATAAGGAATCAGTCTTCAGACTTTTTGTAGTTATCTGATGTCATGCAGAGAAACGTGGGATTCCAGGATAGTTCAGGTTAGAAAGGACCTCAGGAGGACTCTTCTCCTACCTCCTGCTCAAAGCAGGGTCAGTGGTGAGATCAAACTACGTTGCTCAGTTTGGTTCAATCAGGGCTCAAAACCTTCCAAGGATGGAGACTGCACACCTTTTCTGAAGCAAACTGTTCTAGGGCCATACCATCTTCATGAGGAAAAATGGTTTCCCTACATTCCGCTTGCCGTCTCTCATCATCCTGCCATGCACCACTGTGATGATGTGATTCCATCTTTTCCTCAGCAAGGGGGTGCTGCTCTTATGTTCCCTCAAGTTGATCTCTTCTCCAGGTCGATCAACCTCCAAACACCACCCCCCAGCTTCGTAGCTCCATGTTGAACAAACTCCAGTTAATTCATATCTTTCCTCTGTGTAGGGTCCCAAAACTAAAATCTTAATGGCTGATGAGGAGAGGGGGATAGATATTCCTCTGCACCTCTTGCCATATTCCTACAGCCCTGGTTGCTCTTGGCCTTCTTTGCTGCCAGGACACACTTTTAGCTTATGTTCAGCTTGTCATCTTCCAGCACCCCCTCATGTCCTTCTCAGCAGATCTGCTCCCAGCCAGTATCATCCCAGTCCATGTGAATCCTAGGGGGGTCTTTCTTCCCAGGAGCCAGACTTGACATTAGTCCTCACTGATTTTCAGGAGGTTCCTGGCAGCTCATTCCTCCAGCTTGTCCAGGTCCCTCTGTATGGCAGCTGTAACACAGAAATTATCCACTGTTCTATGTAATTTGGTGTCATCTGCAAACTTGACAAAAGTGAGTGTTTTTACTTTTTCAATTTATGCTATTTATTTAACAGTCATTCAGAGGAAAAAACTTACTATTTGAAAGAAGTGAAGATCATATCTAACTATTGCCCTTGCATGTGTGTGTCCATGGGGAATTTATATGTTTTTGATTGGGCTGTAGAATGTTCTGGTTTTTGGGGTTTTTTTTGTTTGTTTGTTTGGTGTTTTTTGTTGGTTTTTTTTTTTTTTTAAATATTGCAGCTAAACTGACTCTTTACTAAGTTTCAATTGTAAATTTTTATTTTGCTCTCAAATTTAACGTACGTTTTTATATTTAACATATAATCTTTTAGCATGTATCAAAAATCTACACGATGATATTTTCTCTTTAAGGGAAGAATGTCTTTTGTGACTTAATGAGTCAATATTTAGGTTCTGGATCAAATTTGTAGTGTTCTATTTCAGCAGCTTGAGTGACATGAGTAAATCTGTTGCAGTTAAATCTATATTTATATTATCTGTATCTCTAGATCTTAATATCTAGATCTATACCTATATCAGGGTTTTAGAGACCACCGTGATGGGAATGTTTAGAAGACTGATAACACAGGCCAGTCTTTGCTTGAAAAGAAAACTTTATACTGATTTCGTTCACTAACTACACACTTCATGATAATGTTTAAGTTTTACGAAATTATTAATCACTCTTGCTCAATACAAATACAAAGCTTTCGGTCTTTGACATGTAGATTCTGTATGTATTTATGTGTAACACGACCTGAAAACAAGCTTTAAGATACTGAAGAGAGATGTAAAGTTTCATATTCTGCTTCTTCATGACTGTATATGGGGACATGACTTTCTTAAAGTACCTTTTCTTCCAAAGTAGGTAGGTCAAAAAAGGTATAAATGGAAGCATACCACTAGGCTTCTAAATATATATTTAAGCACATCGATGTAAACGTCCTAATTTGCAGCATCCTGACTGGCTGTAAATCCCATTGAAATCAATACGGACTGGAGAGACGGAGAACAAAGGAAGTTTAATTATAGATTTCCAAAATTTTATTTCCTTCCCACTGGTATTTCTTTTAATTCAAGACTGTGTGGTCCTGCTGAGATAGTTGCTACACATCAGATAAAATATCAAAACACTGATGGAATACTATTTCTTCTACCCCTTTTCCATGGTAAATCTGTGTATATATTTTTTTCTGCATTTATAACAAAAATTAATGTTTAATTCATAAAATGGAGCACTCCACACTAACTTCCCATATGAAGTGAGAGAGGTCATGGTTTTTAACATTATCCTGATACTGGTTTAAAACATGCCTTCAGAGCACAAGTGTCTTGTTTATTAGCTTGTGCTGTTAATTAGATGAAACCAAAAGTCTCCAAGCAACCAAAGCTCAGTCACTCATAACTTTATTCATTAGTGGATATAAGGTATTTCCTAACTCAGCTCATGAGGCTTTATCAGTACTAATCTACTATTCCTTCTTTTAAGCTTGCAGTATATTGAGAAATTCTAATGTGTGTTAATTAACCTCATGAGTATGACTATTTCCATGTAACCAGACTCATTCACCCAACATACCTATCAGAAGTCTACTCTGCAGTATATTTTTTAACTTCTTAATGATTATTCTGTTAGTGGAAACATTGAAAGATTCATGATTTTATGATATTCAGTAAAAATGTGATTGCCGGACTTATCTCAGGTATTACTATTCATGCAAAATTATGCCGAAATCAAGAACCAAAAAAAGAAAAATAAGGAAAAATAAAAGTGTTTATTTATTAATAGCTATGCATGTGTTGTAAAAAATATAATATTATTTCAAAAATCTACCTGTTTAAAAATAGAAATTAACTGCAGAATCATACAATCACAGAGCGCCAGGTTGGAAGGGACAACAAAGATAATTTGATCCAAATTTTCTTGGCCAAAGCAAGGTCTAGACAAGATGCCTCAACACCCTGTCCTGCTGAATCTTAAAAATGTCCAAGGTTAGGGAATCCACCACTTCCGTTTATTCCAGAGGCTGATTGGTCTCACTGGGATAAATTTTGTCATTGTGTCTAATTGGAATCTCCCCAGTGGTAACTTGTACCTGTTATCCCTTGTCTTTTCCATGTGACTCCTTGTAAAATAGTAGTCTCTATCTTCTTTGTAGCCACCCTTGAAATGCTGAAACATGGTCATATGGTCTCCCCTGAGCCTTCATTCCTCAAGGATGAACAAACCCAAATCTCTCAGTGTTTCCTCATGGCAGCTTCCCTGTTCTTGGATCATTCTGGTGACCCTTATCTGGACCTGTATGTAGAAGAGCCTGGCCACATCCTGTCCACTGCACAGCCCAGTTGCCTGGATGGTAACACAATCAGTTGTCTTACAACAGAAGCAGAAAAAAACAGCTTTAGATGACACTTATTTTACAGGATCCAAAAGTTTAGAGGTGGAACTAAATTCACATGAAGGCAACAGGCCCTAAGTCTCTGTATTTTGTGCAGGGGGAAGTCTTTGTACAGGTAGTACCCGCTGAACATGAGGTGGGTTACAATGATCAAAATAACATCACCTTTGAATTAAGCACCAGGCAACCAAAATGCATAGATCAGAATGGAAGTAAGGTGCCTGACAGGTAATTTAAAACATGAAATAGAATTCTTCTGCACAACAGAAAAATGCACCTTATAAAAATCCGCACTTTAAGGTCATAGATAGGAATTAACCTGTTGCTGATATCAAACAACTATAACTAAAAAAGGGTATAGCAAGCCCATATAACTTTTTTGATCATTGCATTTCGCACACAATATTTAAAAAATATAACAATTTGAATAGAAAAATTTTGTAGTATATGGATGAAATATTTTATTAAAATTTCAAGCTCTCCTTGAATTCAGAACACCAAGAAAATATAAATACAAGCAGAAATACTGAATTATTTGGGATTTTGTGTTATCCAACACAATTACAATACTGCTGGTCTTAAAAGTAATAATGACAATGAATTGAAATATGTTTTCAACAATTATTCTATATAATTTATTTGGTGAAAATGGTGATATTCCAATGCTTCAATTAAAAATATTTCTTAAAATTGTAGTTCAGTTATTATCTTACAGTACTGTACAAATGCTGCATTAAATATTGCAACAAAGACCAGTTAAACTTACCTGCGCTAACAAGATAATGTGTCACTTTACGAAGTCTAGAAAATATCACCAGAGAGATTTGTTCTACAAATGGGTACAACAGTAATAGCTGCAATGACGGATCATTTGTCATATTCAGAAACTCTTTTATACTATGTGGAGACCGCTGCAATTTTTCAAGTTGATTTAAAGCTGCCATTTGCACCACTGATAAAGTTCTTATGTGCCAAAAATCATTCCTATTCACTCTTTGCCTCCTGGGATATATTTGCCTAAAGGCAATATTGAATCAAATTGTATTTTCTTAGACAATGCATATCGTTCTCTATTTAAATAAATCTCATGATAAATTATTTTACTGGATTTTTGGATTTCGTGGTTTTAGATTGCAGTAATGGTAATTTCTGTTCTCATTACAACTTTCCCTCTTAATTTAAAAAAAAAAAAAAAAAGAAAAAAAAAAGCTGCTGAGCTGGTGTAAGCACAGTTACCCTGAAAAGAAGACATTATAAATGAGAACGTTAAAATGTTTGGACTTATATTCAAATGAGGAGAATTAAGAAGTATCTTTCATCTATAAGGAGAGGCTACATCAAAAAAAAAAATTGTCATCATACAGAAATAGCCAAGAATTGATTACAGCTTTATTATCCTGTCCTCCCATTTTTCTTTAAAGAATTATATTTAAATATATGTTTGTGTTAAATCACGCCTTTCTGCTGATGTTATATATTTATTACAAGGTGTAGAGTAGATAAGCAGCTTTCTGTGAAGACTGTGTCTTTGCTATTGATGGGCTTGGCTGCTGGTGTAACATTCCGCTGTCATGGCATCTGCTACTTTTCTTCAGGAACCCTGCTTGTCAGTCTATAAAATATCCAGCTTCCTGGGGTAAAAGGAAAGAAAAAAAAGAATAGTTGGGTTCTACTTCATGATGTTCTCCAATGTAACATGCTTTTTTTTTGTATTATCTTTATACAAAAAACTAAAGACACTTCAGGATTGTGAGTAATGAGTCACAAAGTCACATGATATTTGGAGGGCTGGAGGCCCTCTGATGTCGGGAGAGGCTGAGAGGGTTGAGGTTGTTCATCCTGGAGAAGAAAATGTTCTAGGGAGACATTAGAGTCCATTCCACTACCTACACTGGCTACAGGAGAGATGGGGAGGGACTTTTGATGAAGGAGTAGGGTGAAAGGATGAGAGGAAATGGTTTTAAATGGAAAGAGGATTTAGATTAGATACTAGAAAGAAATTCTTTACTGTGAGGGTGGTGAGACCCTGGCCCAGGTTGCCCAGAGAAGCTGTGGATGTCTCATCCCTGGAGGGGTTCAAGGCCAGGCTGGATGGGGCTTTGATCAACCCAGTGTGGTGGGAGGTGTCCCTGCTCGGGCAGGGAGATTGGAACTTGATGATCTTTAAGGTCCCTTCTATGATTCTATGATACTACGATACAGACATATTAAAATGTAGTCTGCAATCACTTTCTAAGATCAATGAAATGCTTTAGCCAGACAATATGAGACAGCATCCCATCAACTTTACAGAGACTTAGTATGCAAAGTCTTGGTTTTGGTCAGAAACCAAAAACCAATGCAAAGAGAGAGTGCAAAGATTACCATTCCTGCCTTTTCTGTATGCTTCCTATTGCAGGCACTTGGGGTAGGGGCGGGGCACGGAGTAAATATGTTTTGAATAAATTTAAGACTTTGGTAGGCTAAACTTACATTTAGAGGAGAATGAATATAAATATAAACAGTGTTTTTGAAAGGAAGAATACAAAGTGCTTAATAATAGATGAGCCATGTGAGGGAAATGATTGCTTTCTCAATATGAAGGTTTCATTATTATTTTTTTGCTGCTTAACAAGTTGTTACCACAGTGTTTCTCTGAATTACATTAAAGACGGGGTGCTCATTGTGTTAGTCCTGTTACGCAGTAGGTTCTTGCCAGCAAGAGCTACACTTCACAAATGTAATATCTTTCATATTTGTTAGGGGGGTTTTATAGGTTTTACTCAGTTATATGAGCGTGGTAATATTTTGCTTGGTTGGGAGGGCAAGGTGCTTTTTTGGTTACAGAGTCACAGTCACAGAATATCAGGGACTGCAAGGGACCTTGAAAGATCATCTAGTCCAAACCCCCTGCCGGATTGGGTTTTGGGTTTTGTTTTTTTTTTTTTTTTCCTTCTCAATAACAATTTGCCAAGGAGAAGCTTAGCTCATTAGCCCTCTGAAGGCTGTGAGTCCTCAGGGGAGGCAGGACCCATCCCATCCTGGCAGTCAGGAAGCAGCATGATTTTACAGAATATAAATCCTCTAACTAGGACCTTTCTCCCTGGCAACCCTCTGAAAATCTTTCCCCTAAAAAAAAACCCCACCTGTTCTGTAAAAATTTCCCACTAACTACTTCAATATGTTTTTGTTAAAAATTAAATATTCTGATACTTTGGCTAAAGATTTGGCCTTGTGCTCTGGAGTTGACAGTTTGCTGTGCTGTTGAAGTTTCATTTTAGGTTCTTTTATAATTCATTCATCTGTGCGACCCAATTGCTGTCATTTACCTTGACATCTTCTTTGCAGAGGACAGAGGGTTATTTGAACTCTTATTTAATTATTTCATTACAGTGAAAATAGAAGACAGTCCAAATGGGGCACTTGGTTACTCCGAGATGATAAGAGCATACTCAAGCCACACAGCACTGGGATATTATATTATAAACTCTTTCTTTTTTGTCCTAATATACATATGCCCATTGAAATTAAATTTAACAATATAGCTGTAACCAAAATACTGAAAGTAGAAAGTTGCTGCTGACCAATATTCTTTCTTTTAGTCAGAATCTATAATAATTACAGCAAGAAGGAAAGTTTTGATAAATCCTCTGCAAGAGATTCAAGATATCATGCAAATATTCATAAAAAAAAAGTTTTGAGCTAACATAAATTAAGAAAAAAATAAATTTTGGTATATATTAGAGTATTTTCTTCTTCTGAAAGGTATATTGAAATTTTGGAAGGCATAGCACAATCTTTTTAAAGCTATGGAGATCATTTATTTCATTTCATCTTATCGTTTCTTTGCTTTGTTTACATTTATTCTGTATTCGCTACCCTCTGCTGTAGTGTTGAGAGTGATATAGTTCAGATTTCTCATCCTATTGATAAATGTATCTTTTCTTTAGATGTCTGCCTTTTCTATTTTTGCATCATTTTCCTGATTTTTTCCTTGCATGTGTAAGATGTTTTGTGTCTTTTTATCATCTGTCATTGTTTGAAAGGCCTTTAATTTTCCATAGAAGTTTGCAAAATTTATCTAACATCTGAAGCTTAAGATTTTTGTGTTTTGAAGCTACAGTACAAAAAAACAAATTCTTGCAAGAGAGCTTATATTCTTTCAATACTCAAAACCAGTGTCCTAATAAATATATAAAGCCTTCAACAAACCTTTGCAATAATAAACTTCTTGGTTCATTAAATGCATTTTAAACCATTTTTGCTACCAAGCACTTCAAAATTATCATGGCTATAAAGTAAAATTCTGCTAGTTTTGAACACACAGACTCCATTGACTGCAGCAGACCAATTATGGCACTTTTGACAAATTATAAAAAACAAGCTACTTTTTCGTGCACTTGCGTGGCGTTATTATTTGAATCCGTTTTATAAACTTATCCCTCTTTAGAGTTTGCTTACCCAAAATGTTAATAATTGGCCAAGTTCCTCTGTTTGCACCCAAAATTGTAGGGAAAGAAACATTTTTGTTAATTTTGAGGAAATTATATTTAAGCCTGTTGCATACCATGCTGTCTCTGTTGAAAGGTTTTGCAATTACCAATGACTCTCTGGCTTTTATCCTTTCCTCTTGGTACAGACCTGAACGCAAACTCTTCCTTACATCAGCGGTACAGTTTTTGTGGCTTCCTGTTCTCAAAAAAATCATAAAGTGATGCCTGTACCATCTATTCCATTTGATATTTAGTTATTTTCTACCCCCAGTGATACTGTCCACTTCTCAGAAATGATAGATGAGAAAGTACCACCTTTCTGGAAAAAGATAAAAGCAAGTAGACTAGTATTCCAAGGGGGACAGTTACAAGAGTCATACCTATTTTCTTTGTCTTTCTAGCCAGGCATGTGCACGAACAATTGTTTTTTCTGGGGATTGTGATACTGGGTCAGATGTCTTGAGAACAGGTTTAATTCTTCCCTAAGAACAGGATGAAACATCTTCAAATTATTATTTTTTTTTTTCTTCTATCAATTCCTTTTGCTACAGGAATTCCCTTACACTAAAATCTTTCCTGGCAGTGCGTGTGCTTTGTTTTTTTTTTGTTTTTCCCTTTTTCCCAGTGACAAACATAATTATGCAACGACCAGACTATTTCTTTTCTGGTGCTTTATCATCATGCAAGTCATTTATGCATAATTTATATACATAACCACCATCATAGCAATTTCTATTGTGAAAACTATTAGTGTTTCCATTCTTAATTTTCTTCATTTATTTACAGCTAAGTGGAGTAGTTTATAAAAGTGGCAGAAAAAATAGCAGTATTCATAGTTATTTTCATACAGACATAATGCTTTAAAGTAGAAAAAAGGAACTAAATAGATGCCTTGTTAAATTTTTCTTCATACTCTGTTTTCTAGATCAGTTCATATCTTTTAAGATGGTCTGCATTTGATATATACAAGGAAAATAAATGCAACAAATTCTCCCATGATCTCAGTATCACTTCCTTTTCAGTCACAAGAAAGAATTCAGCTTGCCACTGACTGTAGGACTAGAAAATGCATTGTTATTACTTGTTTTAATATACGGTTAATCACAAGGCCATAAGTTTTCTTTCCCTAGAATTTCTCAGGGTTAATCAGTTTAATGGAAATTTACTGTATCTCCAGTTCTCTTCATGTCTGCTCTGCAATTACTGCATCTTGTCTTGCTAAGCATGTGCTGCAAAAGCAAAATAAGTTAAGTAAATGCAAAAAATGAGACTAATAATATCATTCTAATCTCAAGTGGAAAATGTAAGTACATTGATGTTACGTTGGAACAACCACTGCATTCACTTTACAGATTATAAAGTTGCAGTAAAAGGCTAGAAGTCAAGAATGCAATTAAGATATTCTGAGTTCTTGCTCAGACAATTTTCCATTAGAAAATATTGCTTGATGTCATAATTTGCAGCAAACTACTACCACATGACCTTTTTAAAAAAAAACTTTCTGGCTTCTTCCTGAAAATCAGTAACATTTCTAGACATGCCCTCAGAGGTTGCTAACTTGTAAAGATTACTTCAAAACTTTAGTTTGTGTAATACCTAGGAAATTTTCCCAACTATAAGTTAAATACATTCACTTTCAGTTTAAGCTCACTTTTCTTTCCACTACCATTCTGCTTCAGGTTATATCTACATTACCTTTAATCTATACCCTCTCTTTTTTTCCTATATACCTCCTCCCTTCCCCCATTCCCATCCCCTTTTTTTTTCTGTGTTTTTTTTGCTCCTGGGGTCACTCTTCCTCATTTCTCACCTTGGTACAGAAATTTCAGGTGGTCTTTGCTGTTTTGTCTTACAGAAGGAGCGAGGTTTGTTGTTTTTTGGGATTTTTTTTGTTTATTTGTTTGTTTTTCCCCAGATAAAATCTTATTTAATTGCTCAACCGGTGCTTTTGATTTTGCATGTTTGCCAGTTGGAAAATATAGCCCTATTGTCAGCAGAAATATAACAGTCTTGGTTAGAGTACTGGTTAACAAATACAATACACAATATATTAGTATATAATATTATAATATAATAGAATAGTATACTGTATAGTATATACTGCACTCTATTATACTATACTGGTGGTATAACATAACAATATTGGGCTTGGATCAGTTTGCTGCACTGTTTTTCTTGCATTTAGCTTATGTTTGTCACAATGGACTGTCTTCCATTAGACAAATGTCTGCTAAAATTCCCAAATAATAACATTGCTTGTGTCTCTGGCTCTGTCTTAGTGAACCTGTGTTAATTAGGCATGAATTCCCATGTCTGAGCCCAGAGGGGTGTCATGAACAGTGATGGGTGAGGGTGGTTGACACAAGAGGAGTTGAAAAGCTGTACATGGCATCATTCAGAGCCTGTATCTACAAGCCCAGCTATACACACTTAGGGCAAAAATATACCTGCAGTGGTAGTCCAAGCAGCATGTGTATCCAAAATTGAATAAAATTTTCATATTTCTCAGCACGACTAATCCATTCTGGTTTCTAGAATACAAAGAAGTAAGAAAATAAATATATTGCTGCTTGCAATTCTCCCTGCACCATAGACTGGTTTTAGAGGACCCAGATCTTCACTGAAGACTTGTGTCCATTAATTATTTCTGTGGTTGTATGTTTCTGGTTTTATAGTCAATAACTGTGTAATATAAAGTAAATGTTAAAGTCTGTGAGTAAAGACAGATTGAGACAAGCTGGCATTGTACAGATTTCAGCTACCTTTTACTTGTTTCCTTTTGGGTCGCATTATTCTTGTTAAAACTGCAGTGATATAGGCACAGATTTCAATATAAGGGAGGAAGATGATGTATGTCCTGCTCAGTCTGTAACCTGAATAGTTGAAATATTTTCCAGGGACTTGGTTCTCTTAGATAGAAGATGTCTCAATGTCCAAAGTATCCCACTGCCTATACAAATGTAGAGGAAATAGCATAAAGCACTAAAATCTGTGGATTATCTGGTAGATAATCCTTTTGCAAAACAAGGACCTTAAGCCCCTATCATGCCTTCTCCCAGGAGACCTTCTTTTGTTTTCTCAGTCTGTGAAATGTACAAAGGAGTTTGAATCACCCTGCTAGGTTCAGGCACATCACACTCTTAGGTGCTACGGGGTTTAATGTCCCAAAACACATATTTTGTATCTAGTTTTTAGTCTATTAAGATGCCTTCTCTCTTAGATTGATATACAGAGGTCTAAAGCATGACAAGTTTAGCTTTTCTGTACTACATTATAGATTGTGGGTTTGATATATCTTACAGCCTCCTTATTTTTTCCCTATTGCTGGGTCGATTAAGTTGAGAGTCTTGTTTTCTTATACCATTATTACGCTTAGCCATTTTTACTTGAAGCAGCTCATCTGTTTCTGCTTCAAATTTACTGTTCTCTCTAAAGTATTCATTTTGTTCTGACAATATTTCCTTGCCTTTGCCTAATCTGAGATCTAAATCTTAAATCGTTTTCAAGGATTTGATGAGTTGGCTCTAAAAACTCAAGTTATGCAGTTAATACAGTCTAGAAAACAGAGATCAGCCCTGACAATTCTGTGTAAGCTATCTTCTCAGATGTACTCGTAAAATATGGTTGACTAAATGAAGTGAAAGGAAATATTTGAGGAGAAAAAGTCAGTGAGTGACCTGTTAATTCCCTTTGTGCCTTTTCTATTCTTGTTTGAGTTAGGGGTAATTGCTCTTAGCTTTGTAGGATACTGTAATACTCCAAGATGCAGAATAATCCTTTTGACACACTCTATCAAGTGCCTTTTAAAAATCAATAAAAAACATTATGTAGTTCCCTTGTCTTTATGCTCAAGGAATTTCTCAGTCAGTTGTCATAGAATAAACATCTGCTTGATTGTTTCTCCTTGGCACAACACCCCCACTTGTTATTCTGCCAGTTGACTCCTGATGTGTGGTTTGAGTCCACATTTTATCACTCTTAGGAATCATCTTGCTGGCAGAGCTCAACAGATGCACACTATTTAATACAATGTTTTACTTATTTATTTATTTTATTAATAGATATTTCACAGAGAAAGAGAATAATAGAGTTCTCCAAGTTTCAGCAGCTGTGCCACAAATTACTTACTGTTGGTGTATTTTACTCTTACAGATTGCTGTCTTCTGGGATCCTTGTATTACCAGACTATCATTTTTAAGAGGAATTACATTGTACTCCCTATTCTAAAAATATCTTTATAGCTGTCTTCTGGGATTTATGTTATTGCAGTTGAGCAAAAATTTATATGTTATTCTAAAATATTTCTCACTATGTAAACTTCTACTCTTCAGACTTTTACTAATCTTTATTGCAACAATCTCTACATCAGTAAACTGCTTGCAGCAATTGCACTTATAAAGTTAAAGCCATAGCATTTAAAAATTATTAAATTGAAGAATTGCATGTTTCTACTAAAGACACAGAAACCCAATTCCTGTAAAAGTGATTTATTTATGGCTTGTAAGAAAATGCCTGCTTCATTACAAGGAAACATAACAACACTGTGCAAGAAAAAATTCTTCATTATATTTCATTTCACTATATATGTGCAATAGAAACATACATTTCAGGCTACTGAAAATAATAGGCATGTCCGTATCCATGGACATCATTAATGTTTACCTAAAAATGTGCACTTAATGCACAAATTCTTTTCCTCCACTAAGATGTTTTTAGAAGGCTTATGCTGAAACCCACAATGATATGAAAAACTGCCTTTGTCCCTTCTTATTAGCATCATTCTTACTTCAGACTGATGAAAAAAGCCAACAGACATTGAAAAGAGTACACAGTAACACTCCAGTATCAAACTGCTTCACTGGTAGAGAAGTTGAACTTTCAAAATCAATATAATGAGTGTGATGATTTCCAAAATTATGAAATTAGCATTTAATGAGCAATACTAGTATCAATTGCAAGCTGGTGAAGGGCCTGTAGAATAAATCTTAAGAAGAGAGATTGAAGGAGCTGGAGCTGTTTAGTTTGGGCTGTTTAGTTTGGACTGTTCAGTTGGAGGAAGAGGAGGCTGCGGGGAGACCTCATCCCTCTCTACAACTACTTGAAAGGACACTGGAGAGACGATGGTGCTGGTCTCTTCTCACCGGTAATTAGCAATAGAACGAGAGGGAATGGCTTCAAGCTGCAACAGGGTAGGTTTAGGCTGAACATTAGGAAAGAATTTCTCTCAGAAAGAGTGGTCAGACCCTGGAATGGGCTGCCCAGGGAGGGGGTTGAGTCCCCATCCCTGAATGTGTTTGAGAGTAGTTGAGATGTGGTGTTGGGGGATACGGAGTAGGGCAGATGGTGAGATTCAATGATCCCAAGGGTCTTTTCCAACCTGAATGATTCTATGATTCTATAATTCAATATATATGGAATACTGATTTTTATCATTTTAATGGGTAGTTTAGAAAAGTGAATCTTTTTTACTTGAATTTGAACCCCAGTTCCAGAAACCTTCTTTCCTAATCAGAACAAGAAGGTTATGTTATTCAAAAAACTGCAGTCAACGGGTTCTTCAGAAGCAACCTGAGTCATTGCACAAAGGAGATTGCATTTATCTGACTTAAATTGGACAAATTAGTGAAGTAGTGGGGTTTATTTATTATTTTTTGATGCAAGTATGATTAGGGATAAAATTTATCTTCTTCAGTCTAAAAGCCTTAGAATGTTATTCAGACTATTAAATGTCACTTTTCAGGACAGGAAAGATTTTTCAGGGAGAGTCCTGAGATCACGCTTCTATAATAATCATTCCTCTCCTGATTTCAGCAGCAACATCACTCACATGTAAACTTATATTAGCTGGTTTAAAAAAGTTAGTATGCTCAAATGCCAGTACCTCACATAACTGAAAGTGAATGTTTTTTGGCTTTTAGAGGATCTCTGCTTCTAATCATTATGCTCATTAAATGAAAACTTGAAAAGGAAATATAGCAGTTTTAGTTAAATTGTTTTATTGTTATTTTTCATTATTATTTTTTTCCTTCCATGTTATTGTTTATTCATTTTTTAGAATTTTCTAATGGTGGAAACTACTGAAACAGTATGGCTGGGCTAAAAGGGATGCTTGGGTTTTTATAGCTTTCCAGAAAAAAGGATTTTTATGTAGAGAGCAATGTCAGTTTGCAATTTTCTTTCTTTTACCTCCAAAGGTCTACCATAGCAACTTATTGCGTTGTGCGTACACCCTGAAATAATGTGTATTCATGTGGCTGATTTGGTTTTGCAAATCCAAAAATGATACCAAAGACTAGCAATATTTTTAAAAACAGGAAGTAAGTTTGCCAGTTTTTTTACCTCACCTTATGCTAAATTCATTCTAACATCCGAATTCTGAACAAGATTTTATGCTTAGCTGCATCATTTAAATTGAATAGTAAATCAAACAGATTCTTTGTGAATTATAGTTATTAAGTTAAATTATTCATTACCAATCAACTACAAATGTGAAGTATATTTTCATTGATTTTTTTTTTTTTGTTGCTGCTGAGTTTGTTAGGTTAGCAACGTGTGCGGTGTACTCGTGTGTAAACTATATTTATATTGCTTTTTGATTCTTATTACTCTTGTAATCTAAAAGCATTGAAGTTATTATATGCAAAAGACTGATAATGTATGTCAAAGCCAAAAAAAAATCTAGAAAGTTGGGAAACAAATCTGACTCGCTGCATAACTTATTAGGGCAATATTTTTCCTATATAGACTTCTGATGAGATTGCATGCATAGCTTTCAGATTTAATGCTTATTGAATTATTCAAATATATTCTCGATGTCTGATGGACTGTTTAAATGTACCCACTTGTGGCTCAGATATTATGAGAAGCTTTATGAACCACATTCTTTAAAACTGTTTTTTGAGGTGTTTTGTAACCTGCAGGTAACCAAAGTCAACAGAACTGTACTGATAATTTGGATTTCAATCATGATATGTTTATTGTATCAGCTGAGGTAGACCTAAGTTCTTTGGAAGGAGGAATTATTTCTACATGTAGAAATTATAATATTTAGGACTCTCTGCTGTTTTTTTTTTCGTTTGGTTTGGTTTTTTTTCTTTATAATGGAAATAATTTCATACTGCATTATAGCTGGGAAAAAAGGCTGATGCTCTCTGTCTTTCAGACTCAAATAATACAAACTGAGCATGTCTTGTAAGTGTGACATTATTATTTTCACTTTAACAGCATCAGAAATACATATATACAAATAGTTTCATATAGAATAATGTGTTTATTTGCTTAAAAAACACCACAAAGCTTTTTTACTGGTCCATTAAAAAAAAAGTTTATTATAAAGGTGGAGAAAATTACTGTGTTCAAAGATGTAATTAGAAAAGGAAGAAGCAGAAAATAAATAAATATATAAACTGAAGTGACATGTCTACATAAACTATGACACTTTGCCACTGTTAGGTTTTTACTGTTTATGTGTTACTGTAAAATTTCCAATTATGCATAAAAATAATTGCAGAACATGAAACATTTGTTGATTTCGGTTTTATATTTTAGTCACTTAAAAATTCATACTGAACAAGTTTACTATAAAAGAAATTTACTTTCATCGTTCAGTTAGTTTTAAAAGATTTGCTTGACCTATGTGAAGAAGCAGCTTATCTTTGGGACAGTCTTTCACAACCTTTCATGATTTTGTATTACTTGTTCATATTCCTTTTATTTGCTGTGAGAAGAATAGCATGGACATAGTGTAGAGTCTCTTCTCACTGAATCATTGGCTCTTCATGGTATAGGCCATAATACTTACATAAGACCATGAAAAATAAGTGTCTGTTCACACTCACATTCCTTGAAAATGTGCCCCCTTCAAGCATCTGGGTAGTAAATTAAAAATACATGAAGCACCTGTCATATTGCATAGCAAGATCATATAAATAGGAAATGCCCAAGTAAAGAGTTGAACATGAATCACTGATAGTGGGGAACATGTTAAAGATATGGAGATGCTAATTATTGGATTAAAAGTCATTAGATGCACAACAAAAAATAATCAGGGGATTTCATAAGGTAAAAGACAGACTAAAAATCATGGAAAAGAATCCATGATTTGGGGCCAATCCACTCAACTTCTGGAACCCTATTGTAAGCTATGTGGTCTGTAAAACATTCTGTTAAGTTTTTTTCTGAATAGTATATCATTGAATTGACCATAAAGAACATATCCCACAGTTATTCATGTTGTGACTGACCCTGCACACTTTTGGAGGTCTGTCGAGGAGGGTCTGACTGTGATGTTAAATAGGTGGTACTGAAATGCCAATAAAGAACCTCAGAAATCTTCCAGTTTTTATGTGGCTAGTATGAAAAACAGATTCTAGATGAAATAACCCTACTCATTACTATTCTGTAATGTTTAGAATTTTTTGCTTTCAATTCCAAGCATATGTTCTATGACTTCATTCTTTGAGGTACACAGTTTAATCAAAGCATGCTGGCCATGAGAACACACAGAAATGAAAGCAGTCACAGTGTTCACAGTTTGTCAATGTATTTCAATGCGACATTTCCAGTTGCTCTTTTTTTCTGCTACATAAAAAAAAGCATTTTCCAGTAGTGAACGGTTTGTGAAAAAAATATTCATCGTGGATTTGGAAACTTTACTGTTAAGTTCTGTTCAGTCAAAAAGCTGCCACCAGCAGTTCCGACAGAATACATTTGAACATCCTTTGCTTGTACAACAGGGTTTCAGGAAGGCTTCAGCCTTTCTGTAATTGCAATGTAGAACATTTTATAGCGCAACAGACATGGCCTCCTGAGATGATATAGATCTCAAATTAACCTCATAAAGATATCATTAACGCAAAGCTCTCATAGATTTTTTTCTGTAGAGTGTGTCCACTGACAGAAGTTAAGCTCATATACGTATATATAGTCACTGTATGCTGCTGTTAAAATGTGTATGGATGAATCTCAGATAAAAGACAGTTAAATACAGCAGCATTTGAAGAATTTTTATTTGCAAAGGCCAGGTGTTCCAAGTGACAGAATTTATTTTATGTGGCTGGAACCTAACAAGATAGCTACATGAAAAGACTTTTTTCTTAGCACAAAAGAAGCAGTTACTAATCTGTAATTGCTATGACTAAAAAGAGAAACATGTCTTGCAGGATACTTTCATGCAGTATCATCGTGTTATGACTGGTTTGATGCAATGCTGGTCTTTGAAATCTAAATGTATCCAAGATTTCACCTTTGCAAAAAATAATTCTATCTAACTTTGAGGTCAAACAGTTTGTGTATGTGAATTTAATGATACCTATTGATACAATAATTTGTTGATTGCGATCTTGATAGATTTTGGGGCTGATTGCAAGTTCAACCAAGGCAAGTGCAGGGTCCTGCACCTGGGACGTAGCAATCCCAAGCACGAATCCAGGTTGGGTGGAAAATGGCTGGACAGCAGCCCTGAAGAGAAGGACTTGGGAATGATGGTGGATGAGAAGCTCAACATGAGCCAGCAGTGCGCACTGGGAGGCCAGAAAGTCAACCCCATCATAGATTGCAACAAGAGAAGTGTGGCCAGTGGGTTGCAGGAGGTGACTCTACCCCTCTATTCAGCGCTCATGAGACCCCACCTGGAGTGTTGTGTCCAGTTCTGGAGTCCTCAACAGAGAAAGGACATGGACCTGTTGGAACGGATCCAGTGGAGGGACACAAAGATGATCTGAGGGCTGGAGCACCTCTGCTATGAAGACTGGCTGAGGGAGCTGAGCTTGTTCAGCCTGGAGAAGAGAAGGCTCCGGGGAGACCTTATAGCAGCCTTCCAGTGTCTGAAGGGAGCTACAGGAGAGATGGGGAGAGACTCTTGATCAGGGAGGGGAGACATAGGATGAGGGGGAAGGGTTTAACATTGAAAGAAGGGAGATTTAAATTCGATACTAGAAAGAAATTTTTTCCTGTGAGCGGGTGAGGCACTGGAACAGGTTGCCCAGGGAAGTTGTGGCTGCCCCATCCCTGGAAGTGTTTAACACCAGGCTGGATGGGTCTTTGATCATCCCTGTCTGGTGGGAGGTGTTCCTGCTCATGGCAGGGGAGTTGTAACTTGATTATCTTTAAGGTCCCTTCGAACTCTAACCATTCTATGATTCTATGATTGTCTACGAGGCAGAAAATAAAAATTATGTAAATGTTCTGTTGAACTGGAAAGGTGTCATGGTTTAATCTCAGCAGGCAACTAGGACCATGGAGCTGCTCCCTCACTTTTCTCATGGGTTGGGGTGGGGGAGGGAGAAGAGGGTCAGAACAGTAAAACATGAGGGAACTGGTGGGTTGAGATAAAGACAATTTATTATAGTATAGCAAAAGCTACATGCAGAAGCAAATCGAAACAAGCAATTCATTCACCACTTCCCATAGGCAGGTAGGTGTTCAGCCATTTTCAGGACAGCCAGGCTCCATCGTGTGTAATGGTTACTTGGGAACACAAAACGCCTGGTCTTTCATACCAGTGTTGTTCTTTCCACTCATTACTCTATTCATTGTTTCCTTATATCAATTTCTTGCCCCAAATCACTCACCTTTCTTCAATTCTGGTGTTATAGTTTAAAATTCTTCCCGCTATCATGTTTCTTAGGCTATTATCTTTACCTCTGCTGATCTGGCTTCAAGGAGGCAGAACCTGCTGCTTTGACTGACAGGAACAGTTACTTTCAGTACTTCCAATTCCGTATATTCAGGAATGAGCAGACTAACAATGCCAATCAAGGCATTTTGTGGCCATTCCTTAAAATAAATCAAGCTCTCAAGAAATTTGGTAACATACTTTTACATCGATTATAGAATCATAGAACGGTTTGGGTTGGAAGGGACCTTAAAGATCATCCAGTTCCAACCCCCTGCTCTGGAAGGGACACCTCCCACTAGATCTGGTTGCTCAATGCCTTATCTATCCTTGCCGTGAACCTGTCCAGGAATGAGGCAGTCACAAATTCTCTGGGCAAGCTGGGTCAATGTCTCACCACCCTCTCAGGAAAGAATTTCTTCTTAATATCATCTAATCTAAATTTCCTCTTTTATTTTTTTTATTTTTTTTTTTATTTTTTTTTTTTATTTTAAAACCTTTCCCCCTCATCCTATTGCTCCACTCCCTGGTAAAGGGTCCCTCCTCATTTCTGCTGTAGCCCCTTTAGGGACTGGAAGGGGGTCTAATGCCTCCCTCGAGCTTTTNCTAGAGCCTTCTCTTCTCCAGGTTGAACAACCCCAACTCTCTCAGCCTGTCTTCACAGCAGAGGTACTCCAGCCCTCGGAGCATCTCTGTGGCCTTCTCTGGGCTCACTCCAACAAGTCCAGGTCCTTCTTCTGTTGGGGACCCCAGAGCTGGACACAGTACTCCAGGCAGGGTCCCACTAGAGTGGAGCAGAGGGATAGAATCTCTTCCCTTGACATGATTTCTGTGCTACTGGGGATGTAGTCCAGAATGTTGGTGGCTTTCTGGGCTGTGAGTACACCTTGCTGGTGAATGTAGAGCTTCTCATCCACTGGAAACACTTGTCAGGTACAGAATGTGACAATAAAGCTAGAAAGGTGCCAATAAAACTTGTTTGTTTTTTTTTTCTTTTTTTTTTGTGCCATGAAATGTAGGACAATGCACATGGAAATCAATAATGTCTGCCTAGATTACAAATTGACTTGTGGTACTTTTATATGGATCTTTTTTTTTTCTTGCCCCTTCCCCTTTCCCAAAAGACTTGTTTGATTGTCTAATTTTTGGTTCTCTTCTCTTGTTCAGATGGAATGGCAATTTAACAATGTGATATTTATAACTTTGACTCTTACACTTTTCTACTTATTTTATTGATCTAATATAAACCATGGAGCAAAAATATTAGTACCATTTTCTTTAAAACACTATTTTACAGACTTCTTGTGCCGGAATAATTGCTATTTCATCTTCTTGATGTAGGGTGTACTGTCCCAAGTGTGCAGAAGAGTTGGGTGCATGGATTATTCTTATCTTTTGGAGCCTTTACATGAGAAAATTATTTTGCTTGTTGCTCTTTGAGCTCATTTAACTTTTAAAGTTCGTAAATTTTAACAATAGAAAGTTTCTTTCATATTAATTCAACTAAATCCATCACTGATTCATGACTTCATTCCTTAAGTGAAGTATACTTGTGTATAAAAATTGTATGTATCACACATGTTTAATTTTATATATATACATATTTATACATAGATGCATACATATCATAGAATCATAGAATGGTTAGAGTTGGAAGGCACCTTAAAGGTCATCAAGTTCCATTCCTCTGCCATGGGCAGGGACACCTCCCACTGGACTGGGATGATCAAAGCCCCATCCAACCTGGCCTTGGAACACCTCCAGGAATGGGGCAGCCACAGCTTCTCTGGACAACCTGTTCCAGTGCCTCACCACCCTCACAGGAAACAATTTCTGGTAT
Source organism: Nycticryphes semicollaris (assembly GCA_013400055.1). Lineage (NCBI taxonomy): Eukaryota > Metazoa > Chordata > Aves > Charadriiformes > Rostratulidae > Nycticryphes > Nycticryphes semicollaris. Next base: position 22,232 of record VXBJ01001935.1, on the reverse strand, counting down.
CTAATCTAAATCTCCCCTCTTCTGATTTAAAACCACTATCCCTCATCCTGTTCAAGAATCCCTCCTCATCTCTTCTGTAGGCCCCCTTCAAGTACTGGAAGGCTGCTCTTAGGTCTCCCTTGAGCCTCCTCTTCTCCAGGCTGAGAATAATATATCTATTTTCCCATACCTGAGCAGTTGCTGAAAACTCTATGTAAACAAACAACACCATAGGCTGGTGAAAATTTTTCTTTAGTTATTCACATTAAAACTCTACTCTGGAGGTGTTCCAGAGGAAATGGTATGAAGCTGCGGCAGGGGAGGTTTAGATTAGATATTAGGAAGAATTACTTTACTGAAAGAGTGGTCAGGCACTGGAACAGCCTGCCCAGGGAGGTGGTGGAGTCAACATCCCGTGAGGTATTTAAGAAACGTGTAGACGTGGCTCTTCAGGGCATGCTCTAGTGGCCAAGATTATTGGTTTGTGGTGGGGTGTTGTGCGTGGGGTTGTGGGTGTGGGGTTTAGTTGGTGGGTGGCTTTTTTGTTTGTTTGTTTTTGTGTGTGGGTTTTTTGTTGTGTTTTTGTTTTTTTGTTTTTTAATGTGGTTGAACTTGATGATCTCAAAGGTCCCTTCCAACCACTAAGATTCTGTGATTCTGTGAATAGTGTTTAAACTCAGAACAAGACAGTCATAAGGCTTCAGGTAATAATATTCAAAGGTGTTTTGTGCGGCCTTATTCTGTTTTCACACATAAAAAAGGTAAAACTCCCACTGACTTCTTTGCTAGATAAATTATCATTACCCTTTTAAAAATTCCCCACTTGATATTAACAAAAATCTCATTTCACTGAATTATAAACTTCATCCACTTCCTACATATCATACATGAAAACTGTTAGCATGGAGTCGAAGGTTTTGAAATGTTCTTTAGGTTGTTAAAAATTGTGAAACTTCTCTAGACCATCTGCTGTTTTCCACAATGATTAAATACAGCCCTCTGTAGACATCCTTATTTTCCTTATAGATTTCCTTTATTGTGGCTAGTCTTTTAAAATTCTGCTATCAAGGGACACTGTGAGAAAGAGCTTGTGCTACTCTTTCATGTAGGAATGTCATTGTTGCATGTTCCCTTTTTTTCCTGCTGCTCTCAATTTGTTTTTAATTTTCAGGAAGTTTTGTTCCCCTCCAGCTCTGTTCATAAGTGTGTATGCGTCTTGTAGTTTCTATTAATTTTGTTGGCCATGAATTTTGGCTGTGAAACTGATGTATAAGGCCAAAACCTTTGTTATTTTATCCTATATTCTGATTTTAATGATGCAGATCTTTGAGTGACCAGTCCTTGATGACCGCACCCATTGCTTAAGACAAGGCATCTGTCAATGGATTTAAGAATACATTCAGATAAGGACTTTCTGATTTAACTGCATCTGTTTAGAAGTTCAGTTCTTGTTCAGCATGTTTCAGGTTTTACAATCTCAACACCTCTGAGCTGTCTTTGTGAGTTATATACTCAATTTCCATTGCTGTCTTTCAAAATCCAGAAGTAAGCCATATGACAGCTGGATTCTTTTGAACTGATATTTAAGAGGCTATTTTTCTTCCAGTCTCTTAACAAGTAAATATATTGGACGTAAATTCTGGAAGAAAGAAGAGTAAGTCACCCATCTTTCTCTCTAATTCCTCTCCTCTTTAAAAACATGCACAATTCCTATTAAATTAGTCTGTTAGTAAATTTTGTTGACAGTAAGTGGACTTTATGTCTTGTTACTGTAGTTTCCCATCACAAAATAGCCTTCATTAGACTCATTATGAAAGTAAGTACTACTACAATGTTTCCTTACACAATCATTGCTCTTATTCCCATTTTTTTTAAAAAAGAACATGCTGCCATATGTACCAAATCTTCCTGCTAACCGGGCCTAGTCTTCCAAAAATTTAGAGATTGTTTTGAGTCAAATATTCAAATAGGGAAGTCACTTTTTATTTTATGGTATCTAGTATCAAAAAAAAAAAAAAAAAGAGGAAAAATTCAGTCCTACAGTTTCAATATTAAAAGAGTCTCAGCAGAAGAAAAGTTTAATGTTTATAAAAGTTACTTAATTTTCTTTAGTTTGTTTCTGGGGGAAAAGAAAAAAAAATCCAAAACCAAACCCCAAGCATATTAAAGCATATTTATTGCAGTTTTTCATTAGAAAACTGAAAACTGAACCACGAGAGTTGAAAGTGCCCAGAAATCCCAAAATTAAGACATTAGTTTCTCAAAGACTGCTCAGTAAATGTTCCATGCATTTCTATTTGGCTACATTTTCAAGGATTTTTTTGAAGATTTTTTTTTTTTGAAAGCAACTGAATATTATAGATAAAAGCTTCAAAAATTCTCTGAATTTCACTTCAATCACTTTCCTATTTCCATGCTTGTTTTTCCTTTGGCTTAATGTTTATGGCAATTATATCTTTTAAAGAAATTTGCTAAACAGGTACAAAGGCGGAATAACAAACTTTAGGTGTTAATGCAGTCAGCTCTAACTATTTACATAAAGTGATAATATCTTTCAGGTTGAAAATCCTAACACAGCAAACTGTAGGAGAAATTTTTGTAACGTGGTTCTCAGGTTTTCATTTCTATATAAACTAGAAAATGTAGTGAAATCATAGAATCATAGAATGGTTTGGCCTGGAAGGGACCTTAAAGATCATCGAGTTTCAACCCTCCTGCCCTGGGCAGGGACACCTTCCACCACACCAGGTTGCTCAAAACCCCATCCAGACTGGCCTTGAACTCCTCCAGGGATGGGGCAGCCACAGCTTCTCTGGGCGGTGTGGGCCAGGGTCTCACTACCCTCACAGCAAAGAAATTCTTCCTGAGATCTCATTTAAAATTCCCCTCTTTCAGTTTAAAATTGTTACCCCACATCCTATGGCTCCACTCCCTGATCAGGAGTCCCTTCCCAGATTTCCTGGAGTCCCTTTAAGCGCTGGAAGGGGCTGGTGGCTTCTCTTCTCCAGGTTGAAAAACCTAAACTCCCTCAGCCTGATCTCCTAGAGGAGGTGCTTCATCCTTCTAATCATCTTTGTGATCCTCCACTAGAGTCATTCCAACAGCACAGTGTTCTGGGAGACAGCACAAAAGTTGCACAGGATGACAGCACAGACATTGGATTTGCCAAAGAGAAGGTAGAACAATACATTTGGTCTGTTTGCTCTTGTCTAATCCAGAGGCATTTAGGCATTGTCTAATGGCAGGGCACTGCTGATATATGTGATCTTTGGTCCACTGCATTATTTCTGTTTCCATAGTCTCAGAATCTTATGGCATTTCCAACAAAAGTATTTTTGACATTGCCAGTGCTTGAGATTTTATTCCCGCTGCAACAAACTCTGAATCTCACAGTGCAAGCCATGCAAACACAAAATCCTCTCTCTATTATTCTGTAAATCCCTGGTGATTTTGAAGAAGAAGTGTAATACATACACATTTGATAATCTACTATGTCTTTCTTAAATCTTATAAAACAAACCTTCATTAAAATACTGAATGAAGATACTAGATGTTGCAAAGTCAAAAAAGATACTTAAAAGAAGAAAAAAGAAGGATATAAAAGCCATTTTGCCTAAAAGACATTATGGTCCTGATCCTGCTTTTTATTTTACTCGACGTTAATATTCTACAGACTTCAACAGGAGCAGGATCAAACCTTTCACAAGCGGTGGCATTTTGATGTATTACACCAATACATCACCCTATGCGGCTTCTTGATGATGTATTGCACTAGTGCTTTATCAAAGTGTCATTGCTCTGATGAAGGCATAGCACCTTCTGGCAAAACCCTGCAACAAAAACAGTTGTGTTGTAAAAGGGGTGAGGGGAGGTTTTGTTATATTACATTATGCTCTGCTCTGCTATTTTATAATATAATATAATATAATATGCCACAGAACATATACTGTTATACTAAGGAAAAACATTAGAAAAAGAGAATTAGATTCCATGAATTAGTGCAGAAGTTGATACGCCAGTTTTCCATTACTGTTAACGTAATGCTATTTCAAACTTTTTGTCTTATGCTTTTTT
>VXBJ01001935.1:0-12745 GCA_013400055.1 Nycticryphes semicollaris | reverse complement strand
TTCTCCTTCCCTTCTCCTTCCCTTTTCTTTTCTCTTGATTTCTGGAATACTGTCTTTCATATTTATTAGAAACCTGTGCTACCCCAAAGTAAAATGTACATAACTTTACCTTACATTTCCAATAAAATTAACATGAATTTATAGACAGGTTGCAGTCCAAAATCTTATGTGCTATATATTGTCTCAAAATATTATGACTAAACACTAAACTTGATGAAAAGGCTACAATAATACTGCTGGCATAGTTAAAGAAAAAACTACATCAAAGCAGCATGAGCATTCTATGTATTATTCACAGAAGACAACATCCTTCCCATTGAGATATCTACATTATCATCTTCGCAGAATGTAAATCCGAGAACACTAAGGAGTGAAAAAACCAACCAAAAACCTGATGCTGAAAATATTTTTTAAATTTTTTTCTAGTCAGAAAGATTTATCAATAGTGTGCTGAGGAATTAATTACTGCTAGTCAGAAACAGGGATTGACGTCAAAAGCCAACCCTTTCATTAATGAGATGTATAGTGTCTATGCCATTTCTAAATTCACAGAAGTGGAGCTTTTTCCCTGCCTTTTTTTTTTTTTTTAAATTTTTTTTTATTATAGTTGTACCTTAAGTTTGGGAATAAACATCAGAGTTGCCTGACAAGAGATTTCTTTCCTCAGCACCATTGCTTCGTGCAAAACCACGTATTCTGAAGGATAATAGAAAAAGCTTCTCTCATTATTTTACAATGTAATAGCTCATTACTAAACTGAGAAAGGATCTAATTAAAAACAGTGGGATTCACAACATGTTTGTTACTGGTATAATATGATGTGGCAACTGAAAACAAATTATTAGGTTTAAAAACTCCACTGACCTATAATTCCTTTTTTTTTTTTTTTCTCTCATTTCTTGTTCTGACAAATTCTTCTCCTCCTTCCACCTTTTTTGTTTTTTGATTGTTTTGTTTTTTCCTCCCCTGCCCTATGAAATCTGTAGGTTCAGCCTTTTCTACCAGTTATATTTCCATAGGTGATCAGAATATTTATCACTTAGTCAATATCTGTAGCTACTCATAATGAGCATATGACTGCGGTGTGATGAATCACCTACCAGAGTTTGGATAGTTCTCAGGTCATAAACAAATAATACATAAAAAGCGATCAGTAATTCATCTCATCATGCGGGTAGACATTTGATAAACACACAATCAATTAATGAAATAACTGTTACTTTCTGCAAATCTAAGTAGCAACAATCATCATTCAGGAAGTAGATTTCTGTGATGGCTGTTACTGGAATAACAAAAAAAACCTCACAAACCAAAATATGAAGTAAATCTTTAAAACTTAATGTCTAATATAATTAATAGTTGAGTGAATGAGATAAAAAAAAAAATGTTAATGAGTACAATGGCCTCAGAATGCTTGTTTTCTAAAATTAACTTGCAAGGTCAGTGTCTAGGGTAGGTGATCTAAAACCCACCACAATTCCTTAAGACAAAGTGGGTAATTAACATCACAAAACACACAAGAAAATAGTTGGAAAAGCAGAAAAAAGAAATACATGAATACACGCAAAATAGATAAATATTTGACAATGAATGGATTAATATAGAATCTAAGAGACTGTCTTGCCTCTGTTCTTTACTCAGTCTTTTGTGACTCTAGAAACATTCCTGTAGTAGCCATTAAATAGGCTGTTCAGGAAGATCACCTTGAGAAACAGAAATCATATTTTCACACCAACGTGCTGAGTATGCCAGCAAAAAATAGGAAATAAGAAATAGAAATTAAAAATAGGACAAGCATTGTTCTGAATATTGTGCTTTCCAAGTCAGTCTTTTTGTTTGACTCATAAATTCCTGCTTTTTAGGCTTTATAGAGCAACTTTAATTATAAAGATGTACCTGTCCATTGCGAGTATGAAATGATGGTCTATATAAACATTTGTTGCAACCCAAAATGGTTAGTTCCACCAAGTCTGCTGCTTTGGCACCTCTGATTGCGAAACATAAATAAGCTTAACAATGTGATATGATATGCTGAAGATTCTAGACAGAGCAGAAACATACAACCTTTTCTTAGGCTGATGTGTAGTGCCATGAAGTTTTATTTTCTATTGCCATCTCTCAAACTTCATCTCGTTTGAAAAGACTGATTAAAAATTACTGTAAATGAGTCCTTGTGACATTTTAATGCAGACAGAGGGGACTGTAATGTTTAAATATGAGAATCTTCTGAAGAATAATATTATAATGGAAATAATTCTATAAATGAATTTCTGTATGAAATTCTATTTAAAAGATGAAGGTAATTGCATTATATTACCTTGGTTTGGGGCTCTATGTGTGTATAGCTTCAAATTCACAAGCTACTACTCATCCACACGTTGATGAGCTCCCCAGGTGTACTATTTTATGGACTAGAATGTTAAGATTTATTTTTTTTTAAATAAACGTTATAATTTCACATTTGTAATGACATTGCTTTTAGTATTTCCTAGCCAATAATATAACTAGTGGAAAAAATTGGAAATGAAGACTGTTTGGATCATTGTTCTTTAATATTAATATTAATATTAGTTATGTTGGTTAGACACATGATCTTTTCCTGAATGTATTAGTCATTGTAAACATGATAACAATCCCCTGCCTTGGATTCAGTGTATGTGGGATTGTGTCCTGATATATTTTGGAAAACTGAATGACTGAGTTGACAAAGTTATAAACCTGATATTGGGAAGCTCTGAAACCAATAGATACTTGGACTTCTACACTGTTTATATGCTACTTTTCCTATTGTGTTCTTGTGTTAGCTTTGAAAGGGAACTAATGGCTTATGGGAGCTCCATTTGTACTTTGTTTTTCCTTTGTAAAATTTTATTTTCATTTCTATACCACTGTAATTCAGATAAGCAGAAGATATTTAGAAGAATATTCACAATTTGAAATATATCAATGTCTTTCCATGAAAACAGAATCTCCATGATGGCATTAGTGAGGTAAGGAGTTAAATCCTTCTTAAAAGTCGTGGGCCACAAAGTCCAAAATTGCTATGAAATTATTACTTGGGTTTCTTCCCCCGATTCTCTCTACTCAATCAGATCAGACATGAGCAATAGCAATAGCAATAGCTATTCAAAACTTTCAGCCTTGAAAAGTCCTATGAAAGTATTTTTAAGAAGTAATACATTACCGAAAAAGAGAAAGCATATAGTAGTCATTTAGTATCAGACATCAATTTCACATCAGAATGTCTATGAAGTGAACTTAACTCTCACGTTTAGCTCTTACATTTAAAACAGATCTTAGGATATTTGTGAACTGGTTTTCTTTGAACAGAAGAGTTCTAATAACCCCTAAAGTAAAGTAATTTAATGCAATTTTAGCTGTATTCAGCTGTGCAGCTACATCTTGATTAAACTTATTGTTGGCCTAAGTATAATCACATGTTGAGTTTTTTTTTTTCCTTCTCTATTTCTTTAGAGTTAAGGATCAGTTGCGTTATTTTGATCATCTTATACTTTAGATACACATCACCGATTAGTGTCCTACTTCCCTAGATTTTATTTACTTACAAGTCTATTATTCAGAGGGGAAAACCACAAAGAAATTCTGCTAATTCTGTGAAACATCAGTACATTACAATACAGTAAATGAAAGACTGTTATGTTTCAGATTGGTCTGTACATTCAAGCTCCCAAAAGAAATGGGTTGCTGAATTGATTATACTTTGTGTGGAATTGACTGTACATGCATGTTAAGCAATTTACTACAAAATTACACAAAATTGGAACATCACCATAGTGATATTCTATTGCACACAATTGTAACTAAATATTATACCCTTAAACAGAAACTTGTTTGATATGTATCATGTTCCATAAAATCCAGTCTTGCTGAAACGAATTTTTAGAAACAGTGCAAATGTTTAAGCTAAACACATTTGGCAGAATTTGCAAGGAATGCAAAAAAAGAGCCTGAGGAATTTCAAGTGAATGTTTAGTGACAACGCTTGCAAATTGTGTTTAAAGGTAATAGCAGAGAAAATGAGGTGATTTTTATTGTTCTCTGGCAGAAGCAGGGTACCCTTTCTCCATATCTCTAAAGGACCTAGCAATTCTGCATGCAGATGCACCCAGCCTCTCACGGCCAGCTGCAGGATCTCAGCCACACATTTCAAGGAAGACTTATGAAAAGGTTCATTCAGCTCCCACGAACGAGCACACTGAAGACTTTTTAAGTTAGTATTTTGCTTCTTTCCATTAAATAAAAAATAAAAAATAAATAAATCTTAAATCTCTTCCATTATCCTAAAATAGAAATTCAACAATACTTCAGCTCACTCCAAACCATCTGTTTACACTCATTTCTATTGCAAACTTTTTCAGTGATTTGCATTTGCCCAAGCTGTCAGTTCTGCCTTTGCCAATGTTAAATAACATCCCACAGTTGTGGTAGTTCTTTTCAGTCGTAGTGCTAGAATAAATTTTCAACAACAGAAGGAAAGGCTCGAGATAGCTGTGTGTTTATGGGAAAGTCAGCGAAAATTATGTAAAAAGCAAGCAGCACAGTCAGGCTATATTGTTCAATATACTGTTTTTAAAATTTATGCCATTAACAATATACAAGTAATACAATGCAAATACAGACATTTTTTATACAAGTTTTCCATCTAAATAATACTAGCTGTAGGCTCCACACAACATGAATTTGTAGTTTTCCCCAACTTGTATGAAAAAGAGCTCCACTACAATTATGAGCTAGATATGATTGTGAGACCATTGCCACCCAAAAATAGATTATAAAAATGTCATATCCTTTCTGGTTTATTTTTTTTTTTCCCACAAGTTTTGTCCGTATTTCTCAGGGGGATATAACACCTAAAAAATAATAATAATAAAAAAAAATAAAATCAAGCAATAAAAAACTTCTTATCAGAAGATCTCTCATTCTTTTTTCCATGTGTTTTCTAAAACATCTCCTCCTTCAGGAATACTGAAGCATGTTGCTCTAATTTTCAGTGCCGTTAATGTACCCTAATGCAAAATGTGGAGTGAAAACACGACTTAAGAAAATGAACAAAGCAGAAAGGAAGATAAATGACCCATTATGAATGAAAAGTACTTTACTGGTCACTTAACAGGAACAGGTCTCTTACTGAATGTTCAAAAAGAGCTGGCCATTGACTGTAGATCTCTGAAATCTGGGTTGAAGCTGATAAATACAGGAAGTTTTACCCAGAAATATTTGGCTTTATACCTAAATTTAAAAATTGACAAACTTGAATGGATTTATAATGTAATCAAATATGTTCTCCCATTCATGTTCCATCTACCATCTGTTGTGTACAGTAGTTTAAGGATTACAAAATTAGGTTGACGCATTTGGCTGTATTCATTTAAATATCCAAATCATTAAGAAATGAGAGGATTCTCTTCTTTTTTTTTTTTTTTTTAATTACACTTAATATAAAAAAACCCACAACCCCTCTTCATAAGAAATTCCGAATTGTCAGCTGAAGCAAATAAAGTTATTTCTTATGCAGATAACAGATTGGCAGAGGCAGCTGCAGTGCAGTTTCTTAGCACTGCCTTACTAGTGTGTGTTTGATCTCAAAAGTACCTCTTTTTGGGTAAAGAGCTCACTCCATTTCAATTGATGATAAATTTTGTCCACTCTCTGGGTTTTGCTTAAACAGGTGTTTCCTAGTGTGGTACTGGTTTAAGGAAAACAAGACTGATAACAGATACATCAGCTTACATCTAAAATAACTTAATTGGTTTCAGTGCTGTTACTTCATGCTTAAAGAAAAGAACAAGAAGATATTGTTTAAAGAGGTAGTATGTCAAAAAACTGTGGAAGAATTTAGCCAGACACGTGTGAGTATTTGAAAGGATTTTGCAAAGGAATAAATAAATGAGACAATAAGGGTATAAAAGATAGTAGAAACTTAAAAACTAGGGGTGGGAGGAAAAAAAGTCAGTAATGATACTTTGCTCTCCACCAAGTGAGAAATTGGTAAAGATTCCACTGTATGTCTAGACTTGAATTTTAAACTGTAGTCAGAAATAATCTGATGGACTCTGGAGGCGATGTGATGCACAGGAGGCTGCTTGCATCTCCTCAGGCTTAGATAAGTAAAAATTTTTAATTTATATGTTTAGGTATCAAACAACTCCAGTATTTTTTAGATTTGCTTAGAACTTTTATGCACTGAAATTGCAGAGTCAACAAACCAGGCAAATTATCTTTTCATTTACGTGCAATCGTAATTAACATAATTTCAGCAGCAGGAAAAAGGTACTTGGAAGTTCTTAGAGATTTGATTTTTTTCAAAGTTACAGTAAATGATAGTCTGGGTAAACAAAATTTAAGTTTGATTTCAGTAGCAATCTGTGATTTATAAATCTTAAACTCAATTTCTAAATGCTTGAAAACCAAAAATGAGAAAATTATTTTTGCAGGTAGCATTCTGATCTGAAAGGTCCTTTCCAACCTCATCAATTCTGTAATCCTATGATTTTATTTTTTAATTACTTTAGCTTACTGTTGAAAGAATGAATTGATAATTTTGAAGAGAAATCCAGTCTGAGGGCTTATGATAGCCTCCGCCTTACTGTTAATTTATTAAGTTTTAAGGAAGTGAATAATGATCACAAAAATGAGAACTTACTCCTTTTCTTTACAAAGACTAAACCCCCCCCCTAAAGAAAAAAAAAAATCCTAATCTTTAATGTGGTCTAAGTAGACACCAGGTATGAGACAGAGCAAAGGAGTCCTGTTGAATGGTCAAGGTGGGTGAGCCTCATTTAGTAATTTCAGAACAATATTCTTCCATTTTTAAATTTAAATCACAGAATCACAGAATGATATGAGGTTGGAAGTGACCTCTGGAGATCATCTAGTCCAGCCCCCTGCCCTTTTTTGGTCCAGGCCAGAAGGGGCCTCCAAAGGTCATCTAGTCTGATCTCTCCACAGTCAGCAGGGACACCCCCAACTAGATCAGGTTGCCCAGGGCCTCCTCCAGCCTCCCCTTGAATATTTCCAAGGAAGGAGCCTCAACCACCTCCCTGGGCAACCTGTTCCAGTGTTCCACCACCCTCAGAGTAAAGAACCTACTCCTAATATACAACCTAAATCTGTTCTTCTCCAGCTTGGAGCCATTGACTGTCACTGTAGGTCTTTGTAAACAGACCCTCCCCAGCCTTTCTGTCGGCCCCCTTCAGGTACTGGAAGGCTGCTCTTAGGTCTCCCCGGAGCCTCCTCTTCTCCAGGCTGAAGAACCCCAGCTCCCTCAGCCAGACCTCATAGCAAAGGTGCTCCAACCCCCTGATCATTTTTGTGGCCCTCCTCTAGACCCATTTCGTCAGGTCCATGTCCTTCCTATCTTGAGGGCTCTCAGACCTGCACACAGGATTCCAGGTCAGGTCTCACCAGAGCAGAGTAAAGTGTCAGAATCACCTCTCTGGATCTGCTAGCAACACATCTTTTGATGCAGCCCAGGATGTGATTGGACTTCTACATCCTTCTGATTTCCTGTATCACAGAATAGTCAGGCTGATTTGCATATGGAAATCAGAATCTAACCCTGCATAAACTTAGAAGTAAGTAAATAAACCAATAATTGCTAATAACACCAGAAGAAAACATACTCCAAAGCTGTGAATCATACTATGAGGGCTCCAGAAGATTTATGGCATTTTAAGAGTTGTTGGAGAAACCGAACATTTCAGAAACTGGGTCTTTGTTTGTTTTCTCTTGCTGCAGCAAGAAGCTACACTGTCTAACCTTATTCAGGGAAAAATATCTGGCAGGTTTTCACAACTGTTAACGTCTTTTATCTCAACTTCATATTTCGTATATCTGTGCATGCATTTCTTGAGAGGAAACCCTGGTAATGCTATTTTGTAGTCAGACTGCATTGCATCTGCCATCTAATCATCGGAATGGTCTTCAAAGAGACTAAAGACGGTTAATCAAGTAAGAAAAGAAAATAATCATTTCTGGAGGCAATTCAATGAGGAGAGGAAGGACATCGTCATTGAAAACATTTTAGTCAGTTTTTTCTTTGTTTCATTTTCTACCATCTGCAACGTCAATGAACACCTAGTCCTGCAAAATTTCACATATAAGAATGGTCCTCATTGCTTTTAAATTAATTGCTTGCATGATAAAGCTATCAACAAGAGAAAGGCTATTTGGAATCAAATCTATACCTGTGATTTCATTTCTGTTTCATAGTTTGCCAGGAAATGTAACCTCCAGCTGGCTGTGTGAAATGGAGCTCAAACCCTTTTTTGCCTCTAAAAGCTGACTATTTTGTGTTAATTTGGAATTTCTAAAATATTATCATTATGTTCTTGCTTGTTTTATTTCTTTCTCAATCCTAAATTAATTGTACAACAGTGGTATATCAAATTTTACTCCCAAGAGAGGAGAAAAAAATGCATAAAATGGTAAGAAAAAAGACTAGGAGCTGAAAAATATTCTTTAGCAATTTTACCAAATCGCAAAGTGCGTAGAGTACACTTGATTATCAAATATTTAGGAAGCGAACTTCTCTTATCCTATCTGGTCCTCATACATATGAAGTTAATTTATCTGAGTAATGGAGAAACAATTCTCCACGAGGTTTCTATACAAACTGAGGCTGTTTGCAGACCTAGAGCCCCCACTGTTTTTTGATGACAGAGATGACTTCTGACGCTGTCTATTCCGCTGTAAGATACAAAGCAATTTAGAAAACAGGTTTTTGAGGATTGTTTTGTTTTGTTTTGTTTTGTTTTGTTTTTCCAAAGCTCACATCACCAAAATTATGTAGATATAAAGCTGGTGATTTCTAGGGTGCTCAACTTCAGTAGAGCTATGCTGATTTACAACAGGTAAAGACTTTAAGAGTTCGTCACTCCTATATTCTTTTTGCTTAGGAAATAACATCTAAACTTTTCTTCTTTCCCTTGTAGCATGAATAACTTGCTGTACTTTCATAAATGCATGGATGTACTTTTGAGTCATAAATTTAATTTCTTTACAAATGCTTCAAAATTAAAAATATGTGCAGTCATGCAACTACTTATGTCTTTGAAAAGGATTTATTTTCTTCCTACTTCAAATGAAGGAGATAAAACTCAAGAAAGTGAATAACAGGCTCTGATCTGATCTCATTCCTCTCAGCATAATTCCAGGTCAGATATGCTCAGCAGGAGAAAAAGTGAAAGTGAATAGGTTGGGGTTTTTTTTCACTCTGAATTGTAAAAAGGATTTATGATTGCAAAACTGAAAGCTCTGCCACTGATAAAAAGATTTCTAAAGCAGATTAAGGGAAATATTAGTAATTTCCAAGGAGTGTGCCTTGGTCTATTGTGAGTTCAATGAGATTTTTGGTAATTTTATGTACACAGTTACTTATAATGACCTTTATTCTTTCTCAGACTGTTTCATAACTTTCCACATAGTTAATCTAATTTCTAATGTTAGGTTTGAACTAAAGTATCTTGCAAAATCATTATTAGACTCTGAGAGAAGTAAACTAGCACTGCCTTTCTTTTTCTACCTATGATCCATGACCATTAATCTGGTTGATTAAAGCAAATGTCTAACAATTTAGTTCTTAATCTCTTCCCATTATCATTTCCTACTTCCAGGACCTTTATGGGGCAATCTGTCTTTGCAGCTTGGCCAGAACCAGTTTGAGGGTTGAGGGTAGGGTAAACTGCACTCATTTAGAACTGTCTTGTGAACAACTTGTTCTGCCAGTCTAGAGGAAATCAAGAGGATCTTACCAGTTGGTTTTGGCTCTCTGGCTTGATAGGACTACTAGAACTAGTTCCTGTTTTCTTTCCCCATGTGCACCCTCTTTAATTCCCATTCCAGCATAGATCTCCTGATTATTATTATATTATTTTTGCTTTTATTTCGTCTGGGCCCACCTGATCTTTTTTCTTGTTTTGCTCTAGAATTGTCTAGTCACTCACTTCTGCTCCCCAGCTTTGACCAGTCCTCAGAAGATGGTCTTCCCATAGTCTTCCTTTGGCTTTCTTTGGGTTTAACATACTTCCTATCCAGATCATCATTTCAGAACATGTCTTGGATTATCTGGGTTGTAGTTTTGGCCTATTCTAATTAAGATATCCATATCCAGTCCGTCTACTAGTCTGATCGTCACCCCTGAGTTTCATTTTCCAGTTGTGATTTGCTTACAGATAGTAGTTTGTTTTTCCAGTAATATTTTTATCATTGCGCAGAACCTAAAAATGAAGGGTTAAGTGCTCCTTGAAACATATTTGGGTTCATTCTCACTAGTAAGAACCAGAGCAAAAGAATAAAATGGTCATTTTCCTGACCATTTCAGTAAACAAGTTTTAGGAATAGAAAGAAGAAAAGTCATAAAATGAGATAAAATCGAGACTGCATAAACAGGTTAAGAACAAATTTCAAAATGTGTTGCCCAGGAATTCTGTATATGTAGCATATTAATATTCTGCTAGACGTTAGATGGGAGAATTTTGATGTAACTAATAGGTATAATAATAATTGCAAATCTAACAACACATGCTGACCTTGATTACACTTCATAGTGTAGCAGAAGCAGAAAATAAGACCTTTTTCTAACTGAGGACAAAGACTATTGTTGATTTCAATGACTAAGACATAGTGCAAAAAGTTTCTGTATTCCAGAAATAGCATAGAGTAATCCAGGATGAAGGGCAAGAAGCTCTTTGTTTCAAGAAAGATTTTTGTTGTTTGGTAGGTGAAACTAATAAGATTATCCAAACTTCACTGTTAATAAATATCAGCAGACAGTGAAAAGTAATATGAAACTGGCTGTGCTACCTCCGAAATCATTCTCCTTTTGACTGAAAAAGAGATAGAGATAACTTTCATAAAATCATATAAATGATTGTGTTGGAAGGGATCTTAAAGATCACCAAGTTGCAACCCCCCTGCCATGGACAGGGACACCTTCCACCAGACCAGGTTGCTCAAGCCCCTGGCCTTGAACCCCTCCAGGGATCGGGCATCCGCAACTTCTCTGGTCAACCTGTTCCAGTGCCTCACCACCCTCACAGCAAAGAATTTCTTCCTAATATCTAGTCTAAAACTACCCTCTTCCAGTTTAAAACATCATCCTATTACTCGCAACTGAAGTTCCCTTCAGCATAGAATTTAAAGATCAGTAAGCTTCCCTCTACTACTTTTAAAATCTCCTTCCTTGATAGTGAACAACAGGAAAGGATGCTGTGGAGTTATCGCACCCTTTGACTACTAAAAACAACATGGGAAACTCTTAAAGATTCACTTAAGGTGCACCAAGCAGCTCGGAGAATGTTATTCCTTGTGTATGGGGCAATCACTACCTATGTTACAAGGGGATTGGGGCAGGGGAAAACCAAATTTTTCGTGTCCCTTTTAGAAGAAGAGCCGTGATTTAAATCTGGATCCCCTGTTTCTAGCGATTTTCTCACTGCAGACAAATTTAAATGCAAATAATAAGAAAAAGTGTTCTGGATTTTTTTTAAGGTTTCTCTGTCACATTTAATAATAGCTTATGTTCTGTCAGTCCATGGTTATTTTAGTCATCCCAGATTCCAAGAATATGCAGGTCTGTGAGTGCCCTGCAATCATATGACTATCTGTATCCTTCCAACCTCCACCACTAAGCAAAGCAACATGCCATGTGCGGTAGATGCTCTGCTGGAATGTAAGAATATGCACATCAGCACAGAGTTGACAATGCGAAGATTTCTTATGTGTTTGGAAAGTTACTGCAGGATTAAGGTCAAAGAGAGGTAACTCAGCCTGGTCCTCTGCCTGTATATCCAAAGTAGATATTTCTGGGTTGCTTTTGGTGTGACAACCTGAAAAAGAAAGAGGTGTTTAAAGAATAAAAAAAAAAAAAAAAGAAATGAAAAAAGAATTGGACATTGTTTATAAAGGGCATCAATATGTGCAGCAGCTACCAGTGATCTGTGTTTCGATTTGCCTTATGAAAATGACAGAATGTTGTTGTATTCTGTAAAAATTTATTCTTAAAAGTGTGCTCAGAAATACAGTTCAATATATGGCTCCAGGGAACACGACATATATGACGGAGAACTGATAGAAGCTTTATCGGCGGAGTTGACAGGTGCTATGCATTTTCAAAATAGGATTTGCGAGGATCCATTTGTGATGGAACAGCACAGGGATCTTAGATGGTGGCATCAAACATTTCTACTGTGACGTTGCCCTGTCCCCTTTGTCTCATACTCTTGGTAAACTGGCATTTGTTAAGTTACCCAACTCTTAAGAGTTTTCCAGATTTGCTTTGCTGACAAAGGCACAACAAGAAACAAAGCAGTTTCTGTTTGCCAGATCTCTATAGAAAAGAGAGTAGTAAGTGTCTGCTGGATATACTTTACATCTTTATAAGAATTTTCACCTTGAGGATATTATTTGAAAGTTAAAGAATTTCAAACTTAATTTATATTTTTTTTTTTACATTTTATAAAATGTATGCATTTTATACATTTATACTCCTTAAAATCTAGACAAAATATTACTTCTGTCATGAAACAAAAATAGTATGAAAAGAATACTAATTTGTAAAATAAAAAAAAAAAAACTAATGAAAATATAACTATATAATTGAGGCACGTGAAATAATTCAGTCCAGTCTGTCTCTTACAGAGCAATTAATCTGAATTATAAAATGATACAACTGTAATGAGCTACTCTTAGTTTCCCTTATACCTACAATTAACGATGTAAAGAC
>VXBJ01001934.1:435100-470166 GCA_013400055.1 Nycticryphes semicollaris | reverse complement strand
TCTCAAGGTCATTACAGCAAGGTTGCCCCTTGAGCTTCACATTCCCCACCAGCCTCTCTTTATTAGCGAGGAGGTTCAGCATAGCACCTCTCATCATTGGCTCTTCTATCACTTGGAAAATGTATTTATTATCAATGCATTCCAGAAACCTCCTGGATTAGTTATGCCCTGCTGTGTTGTCCCTCCAACAAACACTAGGGTGGTTGACGTACGCCCTAAGGACTAGGGCTTGTGAATATGAGGCTGCTCCTATCTGTCTCCAGAGAGCCTCATCTGCTCGGTCTTCCTGGTCAGGTGGCCTGTAGCAGACCCCCCCAACATCTTTCCCTTGTCTCCCTTTAATCCTGACCCATAAACTCTTGGTTGGCCTCTCATCCATCCCCAGGCAGAGCTCCATGCATTTCAGCTGTTCACTGACACAGTGAACACTCCCTCCTCGTCTCCCCTGCCTGTCCTGCCTGAAGAGTCTGTATCCCTCTATTCCAACACTCCAGTCACAGGAGCCATCCCACCACATCTCTGTGATGCCAGTAAGGATCACTGCCCTGCAGGCATGTGCACGTCTCTAACCCCTCTTGTTCCTCATGCTGAGTGCATTGGCATAGAGGCATTTAAGTTGAGCCCCCAGTGAAGTTGACTTACTCAACTGGCTAGCATTCCCTCCTGCTGCTCTCCTGCAGACCTGCGACCCTTCTTCAGGCTCTAGGCATCTATTACTGGCACTGGCCTCGTACTGGTAGGAGTGGGATGGATTGAGCTTCCCCTCCCCTGGCAAGTCTAGTTTGTCACAAGTTTTTGTAAAAATCAGGTAAATACACACACACATCCTCACTAACACACCCAAGATTAAATAGTGTATTAGACATAGAACTGTTGCGTAAATCATTACACGCACACTCTGGCAGAATAATGACGGCTACCAGTTTGGCTACGTAAGAAGCTGTTAAGACCATTAGTACCGTACCAATGCGTAGAAAACTGCATATGATATACATTTGTTTTTCACGTACTGGGTTTCGACTAATTCCTATACTTTAACTAGCCTCCCACACCAAAGGCTATAGCAAGGTGGCAATGCCACCTACAATTCCAGTTTCTTCTGGACTAAAAGGAAAAACATTAACAGAGAAATACAAAGGCAGTAAAAGGGCGATTTCTTGATCCCCAGATAGCGAATCAGCAAGCAAAATTTCTTCAACAGTTTCTGAATAAACACTGAATTATCTTGTATTCCACACAAAATTAATAGCTCCCAAGTTCTACTTGATCACTCAGTCCTCAAAATTTCAGAAGACCCAAGTACACACATTACACTCATAATTCAGATGCACCATGACAGTCATATTTAGTAACTACATTAAATATCGATTTATATGAATACCTTTTAAATTGTATTTATGCATAAAGAAATTGCAGCTAAACTCTCCCCACCAAAATGTAGTTCCTACCTGGAGATTTTGCAAGAGAAGCATGGAATACAGAGAAGTTAATCAAGGCGTATGAGGCCAAGAAGAAGTTAGAAATAATTGGAGCAATCACATTCAGTTCAGCTGTAAAATCAAAAACAAAGACTGTTATGAAAAACATCATCCAATGGCTTTGTGAATTCTAGATAAAGAAGTATGCTACAACTAACCAAATTTACTGATATACTCTGAGGAAAGCAATTTGTCCGTTCTATTCAACAGACAGAGCTCTTATCTTAATGGTCTTTTATTTACTAAACTACCTCTAGGAGTCAGGAAGTGTAACTTTCAGTTTTAAAAGCAAAAAAACTTTTTTTCCACGCTACCGAGTGTTCCAGGACTACCACTTCTGAAGCACTACATACTTTCTCAAAATGACTCATTGAGAAAATGTTTTTCTCACCACAGCTGTATCAAACAAACACCAGTGCAACAATACCCTGGGTTCAGAACAATGTCAGGAACAGTAGACAGAGCATTACTACATCTGCCATAGGTACAGCTCAGTTCTCAAACAACTAAGAACAAGGCACTATTAAGCTTAAGAGACAATCAAATATGGTGAATGACTACAGCAGACAAAATTAGTGCGAACAGTATGACAAACTTGTTCATCTGCCTGCATATAGTACTAGTATAGTGCATTACTATAGACCAATACCATCACAACAGTGATGAGTACACCCTCTTTATTGAAAGAGATGGAAGAACCTATCCTGNAAAAAAAAAAAAAGTGATTAAAATGCAAAATGTTCCATGTTAGTCTGCAAGTTTATACTTGTAACCAAGCTTCCACTCAGCATGCTGCAGTAGGTACATCATGGGTATACCTGTGCCTTAAGCAGATGAGGGGAAGCATGAAAGAGCAACCTGGGAAAAGAAGTTTAAAAGCACAGGTACAGGACTCATGAATAGACAGAGGGCAATTAGTTTGCCATCTACATAGAACACGTGTAATTCTACCTAGACCACCTTTAGTAACAGCAGCATCAGCACTCATCTCTACTGTTTGTAACTTAACAGAAAAACACACTTTAAAAAGTAAAGAATTTTTGATGCAAGCTTGCCATTTCCTGAAGTTGTTTGTAATTACTAAAAATGTGAAATAAACTTTCATATTTACAAGACATAAAATCCCTCTACCTCAAGCAAAATATGTATTTTTATTGATTGATATTATTTAACCTGCAGTTATGAAGAAAAGCGCAGTATTGGTATCATTCAATTCAAATTCATTGCATTTCTAGATAGAGTTGTATCTAGAGACAGGAGAAAGTAAACCTCCAAATAAATAAGATTTAAAATTCTGGCTTAGAAGCAAGCTGGGCATTAGACGTTAAAGTCACCAAGTCATGATAGGAACAGATGCTTATTAAAAGACAAAAGGCTATTGAGATTTATTAGAATTTCAAACTAACCAATTAGTATGAATCCAAGGGCAATTAAAAATGTTAAAAGATATCCTCTCAGTGGTTCATTGTTCTTCCCATAGCCTTTAGCAAACATCTGAAACGCAGGATAAATGTTGTCCTTGCACAAAGCCTAAGAAAAAATAAAATTCAAGAGTCAGCATGCATTTTGATCAAAATATATTCTTACTCATGCTTACAAATGCTGTATTCCACTGGATATTATCTTCCTGAAAGAAGGTGGTAAATAGCACCCATGTATTAACTCTATCATCAACTATCTTTGCATCTTGACATTTTGCATTTCCAATATTCTGTCAGTAATTTCTATCTATTAGAACAAGCTTTGCTCTTCTGTAAGTGACTATTTAACTTTACTGGTGTTTTTCAATCACTCTCTTTAGAGACAATGTTTCCACAGAAAATGGAAAGTTTGCCCAATGTATACAATAGTTCTCTGCATCAATATTTGTGCTTCTGTTCTGCAACAAAACCCCTTCTGTGTTTGACTCCACACTGAACTTTTGGGAAAGAATGTCATTAGAGAACACTGAAGTTATACCCAATTGAAAAGAACTTGTAAGACAAAGAATGAGATTAAATGGTTAAAAAGAAGGTAAAGTAAAATGCATCCAGGAGTAAGTAAGTAAATAAATGCAAATTATTCATGTGAGAACTGGTACACAATTATTTTGATAATGTATTCTCTAAGTATTAAGGTTTCACTTCATTCTGTCTCCTTCTGTGATCACTTTGAGAAGTGAACTAACCTGTTATCTTTTTATGTACTCCACTGTTATGCATAAAAATAATCTAAAGGAGTTTGTAGATTCCTGTAATGTTAGCTATACGATAACTCATCTCTAAACTAAACAGAAATACATGAGCTTTGGAACAAATTACAGTCTAGCTACGTTTAGCAACAGTAACACAGTGTTTTCCCATTCCAAGCAACAGTCAAATATCAAATCAACCCAATGATGTCAAGTAGTATGAATCGTGACAGCAGTAAGTCAGAGTTCCCTTCCAAAAATTCTGGTTCAAAAGTTAAACGAAATTATTCTTTAAAAGATTATGGTTTGCTTCCATACTTACCTGGAAGATTTTAGGTGCACTCACAAGAGATGCTAATGCAGAAGACAGGGTGGCTGAAAAAATACCTGCAGAAATCAGTGGTGCAAATCCCGATACCATGCTCATTACCTGAATGAAAAATTACATTTTTTTAAAAAGAATATGAAAAAGTATACTATGCAAGTAGATGGAGATATTAACTACACAGAGAAATAAAATACTATGTAGCCTCCACTTCACAGCTGTTTGAATATCACGCATTCACACCAATGAACGAACTAAGGAAAAATCAGGGGATATAAAAGGATCCTAATTTCAGCATACCACAAGGTAGATATATATTGCAACGATACAGGTCGTAGAATCCTGGAATCATTTTGGTTGGAAGAGACCTTTAAGATCACAAAGTCCAACTGTTAACCTAGCACTGCCAAGTTACCACTAAACCACATCCCTTAGCACTACATCTACAGGTCTTTTAAATACCTCCAGGGGTGGTGACTCAACCACTTCCCTGGGCAGCCTGTTCCAGGGCTTGACAACCCTCTCGGTGAAGAATTTTTTCCCAATATCCAATCTAAACCTGCTCTGGTGCAACTTGAAGCTATTTCCTCTTGTCCTATCACTTGTAACCTGGGACCTAGCACTTGACCTTGTTGAACCTCATCCCACTGGCCTCAGCCCATCAATCCAGCCTCTGTCCAGATCCCTCTGTCAAGTCTTTTTACTCTCAAGCAGATCAACACTCCCAGACAACTTGGTGTCATCTGCAAACTTACTGAGGGTACGCCCAATTCCCTTGTCCAGATCACTGATAAAGATGTTAAAGGCTCCCAGTACCGAGCCCTGGGAAACACTACTAGTCATAAGCAGACAGTGTCTCCAGGAGACACAGCTTTACTAGGGTCTAGGGAGACAACATCCACAGCCTTTCCTTCATCTGCTAAGAACGTCACCTTGTCATAGGAGGAGATCAGGTTAGTCAAACAGGACCTGCCTTTCATCAACCCATGAAGACTGCACTTGATCTACCTGCTTGTCCTGTATGTGACACATAATGGCACTCAAGATGTTCTGTTCCATGACCTTCCCCATCATCAAGGTCAAACTGACAGATGCAAAGTTGCCCAGACCCTCTTTCTGGCCCTTTTTCTGGATGGGTGCCATAGTTGCTAGCCTCGAGTCTACTAGGACCACCCTGTTTTTCCAGGGCTGCTGGTAAATGCTGGAAAGTGTCTCTGTAAGAACTTCCACCCTTGGGTGGATCTCATCCAGACCCTGTGTTTCTAAGTGGTGTATGTAGCACATAGCTAACTATTTCCCCTTGCATTATGAGGACTTCATTTTGCTCCCCATTCCTGCCTTCTAGCTTAGGAGGCTGGGTAATCAGGGAGCAACTACTAAAGACTGAGGCAAAAAAAGCCTGAAGTACCTCAGTCTTTTCTTCATCCTTGGTCATTGTGTTTCCCCTCGCATCCAATAAAGGTTAGAGACTCTCCATAATCTTCCTTTTGTTGCTAATGTATTTATAAAAACCGTTTTTTGTTGTCTTTTACAGCTGTAGCCAGATTAAGTTCTAGTTGGACTCTGGCCCTTCTGATTTTAATCCTGCACAGTCTCACAAAATCTTTGTAGTCTTTCCCGACTCTTCTGGAAGAAGGCCTTCCCCTTCTTCCAGAGGCCATAAACTTTCCTTTTCTTCCTGAGTTCCAGCCAAAGCTCTTGGTTTAACCAAGCCAGTGTTCTTCCCCAACAACTTGTCTTACAGCACATGGGGTGCTTAAAGCTTTCCTTCTTGAAGAACGTCCAGCTTTCCTGGACTCCTGGAATTCCTGGATTGTCAAAACAATCAATGGTGAAAGTCTCCATGAGCTCCTCAGAGGGTTAAAAATAAGTCATGGAAGAAAACTGCATTGGGATTTGTTACATATTTTGACTAGTCTACCACTGTATAACATAATCTTAGAAAGACCAAGGTGACAAAACAACTGAATCTGGGAAGCATCTTGGGAAAACTAATTGTCTTTCCCAACACCTCAATCACTACAATTTAGGCTTGCTTCCCATTTAAAGCCATAAAGCCAGGACAAAGTTGATTCCTGTCTCCCCAATATCACATCCCAGGACATCATTGCAACCTCAGTTAATGAAATACAACATGCAATTCTCAGTAGACTGGATGACTGAGAAAATAAATGCTCAATAAGCTAAGTGTAAAAGAATATTGTTGATAAAACATTAAAAAAAAAAATCCCACATTAGAACCAAAGCGGTTTCTAACTGCAATATAGCCTAACGTCTCTCTCCTACCATTCTGCTGATAACTTCAGTATCATAGCTGCATCCAGCTTTGCATGTGTCAAGTGAATTAAGATACAGAACTATGTATTTAGAAAACAGTGATAGTTTAAGAGTACTTTGCTTTATGAAACAAAAGCCTAAGATGACTTAAGACTGCTAGTGTTTAGGAATTTGATACCATCTTGAAAAAAAGCATGTTTTTAGTCAATGGACCAAATCCAGTATAGGGTCCTTGAAACACTTGTCAGAATGAAGTTCTGCATCATTTGCATTAATTACTTGCCTCATTCATGCTGGCAACCTCAACCAGAGTATCAGGAAAGACGACTGAACACAGGCAAGAAAGAATATGAGAAAGTGCCCAGCTCTTAAGGTACTGTCACCTGAAGCTGTAAAATCTAGTTGTCAGAAGAAAACTTAGTAGATAGGACATGCTCTCAGAAACAATACAGAGATGACTGATGAAGTTTTATTCATATTCCAAGGGCTAAACTGATAATAGAATGTAGTGTTTTTCTCCAGATCAGACTGACAAAGACTGTGAATGCCTATGCTACAACAGGTTTCATTGGTCAGTTCAACCAGTTCACTTTATTACACATGCATCAACTTCTTGCAGTTTAGTTCTCACAATCCACTTAGATTTTACATTCTCTTTATAGGTTCTGTTCATTGCCTCTGTTTATTTACACTACCTTTTTTTTTTAATATTACATCTGTTCTATAAATCTGAGATAATCTGAATATGATGCAGATAATGTTTGTCCATTTTAAAAGCTAGTAAGTTACCACTTAGGTTACTAACATGAGAGACGTTAAGAAGCCACTTCTCAGCTACAGGAACAAAAGAGGAAGCAGTTCCACTAAAAACAGTATGCCATGGTTTTAAACACCCCTTCCTTCTGATCTCCCAACACAAGCTTTACAATCTGAACCTCATGACCACAAAATCAAGGAGTTCACACGTTCACTAAAATTTTCATCCTTGAAAGAACAACAAAGAACTGGAAGGACACATATCTAGTAAGAACTGCCCTGTTACCACTGGTGTGGTACATAGTTACTGCTGCTAAGGGACTGATTGTGTTTGCTTGGTATTTACTATTTAGACAGTTTCTTCTATTTCAAACATTTGGTTCAATGAAATACCCTGTTTTGACTACAGTTTCAGTTCTTTGGTCCAGCAATTGTGGAGCAAGAAAAAAAAATCCACAACACAAAAAAGCAGCAGCTTCTTCAAAGTTCAATTTTTATAATGAATATGGAAAAAGCATTGTTCAACTCCCCCTTCCTTTAACTTTTTACAAATGTTTTACACCAGACTTTTTTTGTAGGAGGAATGCTTTAGCAGAACTTGCATACTGTTTCTGGAATGGAGCTTTATGCTACATTCTACTTTTATCCAAAGTTTGCTAAATTCTGTAAATTACTGAAAGCTACAATTTATTCTAGGGAAGTTCCAGGCTACAGAGAACGAAACAAGTTTCTGAAGTTACTCTTCTACCGAGTGACAGCCTTGGCACAGAAATGTCACTGACACCAGGCAAAGAAAAGTCTGAAGCCCACAAGACCTGCAATGCGTTTGCATTGACTACAACAGGAACTAAAGATGGTCCTTCTGTGTAAGTCTGACAGACTGTATCCCAGACTGATCATATTTTAAGTTTCTTTCCATCACCTGAGCTTTCCACTGGTAAATTGTACTACAAGTCAACCATTTGCCACCCAGACACATTCAAAACCTGAGCTGCCTAAGCACTGACTTCAAATCAGTTCTTTGCCAGATTAACTGAATGCAGCACAAAGTGCACCGAAGTGGTAAAGTCATTGGGCTGTGCATACAAGTAAATTAGCTTTTCAACCTCAGAACCTGAATGCTTACAAGCTGCGAGACAAGTAAGAAAATCCTTTAGGGATTAATTACATTTGTGAATAAGTATGTTTTCCTTGTTTTCTTTCAAACCTCTACCAATAGTTCACGGACATCCCAATTACCCGTGAACTAAAGTTTAAGACTATGAATTAGCTCATGACTTCTAGAGGATTTTTAAATACTGTAACATTAGGTTTTATGAAAATTCACAATTCACAAATATGTAAAACATTCTTAGAAAGTTATTGACAGAGGCTACCTATGAATACTATGCATCACTATTGAACAAAGAATACTTCTGTCCACATCACTGAATGAGGACATTCAGTTACCTAAAGAGAGAAAGTTGCAGTTCCACCACCTAACCTAACCAGTTTACTCAGCAGTAAATATTTATACCACCTGTGTATAAACACCCGAAAGTTTCTAGCATAGTTACATTGTTGTTCTACATAATAGCTAGACTGTACCTCTTAACTATTCCGGATATATCTTGTATTTAGGGAGACAGGCATTTTTAGCCTAGCATTTTATTTTTTTTTAATATGCAATTCAAACAAAAGAACAAACACAAAAGCAAATGAACAGATTTAGGAGGAAGTTTTATACCTGGAAATTGTTCATCAGCCCATAATGACACCCCGTCTGACAGGATGAGAAATCATAGTTTAATTTGCAAGCTGCAGTAGTGCAATTTGTCAGCTCAGTGACCATGGTGTTATTGATGTTTCCTGTGGCATCTCGAACAACACAGGAACCTAGAGTGGACACAATCACAAAAAAAAAGAAGGGCATTAACAGACTGAGTCAGAACTTAAATACATGTGTCAAGCTCAATTCTTTTCTCATGTAAGCCTATTCTGGAAGAGCAATATTAAAATATAGGAGTTACACTTTTAATACAGTTCAGTATTAAGCATATTTTCACTATGAAGAACAAATACAAACAAGCAAACTAAGGGCTCTCTTGCCTGAGATGATCTTCAGTATTTGAATACACCCAAGTCTAATAAGAAAAGGAAAGTTTTAGCACAGAGGAAAACTATGTCAATGGACTTGCAAAAATTTAACAGCATAATTTTAGCTCAATATATTATTTCTCTGAATCATGACCTTCCACATAAGTCTTCAATTTAAATGAATGTTCTGCATCATCACTTGATTTTATAGTTACTCTTTTTTGTGAATTTTCCTAGATGAATGCATTTTTGCAGTGTACGTACAGCTGTATGTAGACAGCTGTGCAGTGTTGCATTTACTTCTTTTCCAGTCAATGTCTCAGGCATTCAAAAAAATTAAGTAGTTTGTCATGATAGCCTGTTGCAAAACAAAGCCACACAGTCCCACTCCTTTTTTATAATTAAGTTTGTCACTTAAACTGCTGTCTTTGATTCATCTATGATTTTTTGTAGTTTCACTGTTCAAGAAAATGCTGAAGACACAGGACAAACTAGGGCAGGTATTACTTGACATTCTGTGGTTTAATAGCTGAGGTATTGAAATTGTCTGGACACCAGCAAATATTTCCAGGAAGAAAAATTAAATAACGAGTGGAGACGAGGTAAGTTTGCAGAGCAGCAACCAGTAGAATTCCCCTAAAAGACTCAAGTCTTTTAGGAACTTGAGTGACAAGGAGGTCCTGGGAACAGAACCATGTGACTACTGAGGACCTGTATTACTTACTTGCTAAATAAGGAGGGTACATACGTATGCAAGCTTAAGTTCCTCCAGTAACAATTGTTTTTATTATGTAATTTGTCTCTCATTGGTATAATGAATTCCTAAATACCTAGACTGTATTTCGATTGATTCTGAGCCTTTAGACCTCGATTATCAGTACACATTAACACCTGGTCCATGGGTATTAATAATCTTTCAATTCTTTACAGTTATTTTTCAGTTACATATTCAGCCCAATTGGTTAAATTTCAGTAAGAATTTCCTATATTGATTACCTGTCTTAAGCTTTTCTCGTGAGTATGTAGAGGGGCTGATTTTTGTTGGATTTGGTTTCAAATGGGTTTAAAAGCCCTGTAAAACCTTCCACTATGCAGGTATTTGCTACAGCAGTTCAAGCAGTATGTAATGGATATGACAATATTCTTGCTACTTGAACCATTTGTAGATAACATTCTGTTGGTAATACATTGCAGTAGCAGACCCGTTCATTTGAGCAAATTAAATAGCTACAGTGCACTACTACAGCCCTCTTCCTCATTCCCTTTTTTTCATAGTTCACATCCCACTGGCAGGCAGGTCTTTCACACATGGTGTCGAAGTATGACAGCAACAGACAATGCCACTATGAACAAACTTAATGGGAGACTTACTATGAGAGAATGCAGAACAAAGGCCAGCTATACAGACTCCATTCTCAGCAGAGGATACTTAAATATGACTAAGACTCCAGACATTTTGTTTAATCCTCATTCAGAAAAGTTGGGGTTTTTTTTATAAGACTCTGGCAATTTTCTCTAAGAGCCTCTAGGTGGTCTTCCCTGTAAAAGCAGGATTTCACCTTTTCATAGGCATTTATAAGCATGTTCCTGACAAGGCCAAATAAAAGTTTTGCCACACTGTAAGCCTGGAAATGTTAACAGACCACCTGTACAAAATTATCTCCTAACTACATGCAACCAGCAAGAATTCCAGAGATACTACCCCAAGTCCTTCCGACTGCAGTTGAGAGACCTTAACTTTCTCTGGTGCTACAGTTAGGCTCTCACTAATGATTTTTACTTTCCTGTATCTTAACCCTACTCAGAATTCTGGGGGTTTTATTAGAGCTTCCATTGTTTTTAAAGCAATAAATGTTGTTCTTTGAAACACATCTTTCAAGAATTCTGAGGTAAAAGCTGCTTATGCAATCTTCATCCTGCCACCCTGAATCAGTTTCTTACTAAAAATATGAAACTGCACACTTTCTCCTCAAAGTTGTTACCTTATTGAAATAGGCTGCCCAGGCCTAGCAGCAGGACTAGCAATTTTCCTCTTTTAAGCCTTCTCTGCTTTGTTTCTTAACTCTCCTACTTACTACCAAGCATGCAAATACCAAGCTCAATTCAGGACATCATCTTCCCCAGACATGACTACTCGGTGACATTCACTAGCCCTTTCTAAGTTTTAATGACTTGCTTATCGCTGCTCTGGAAATTGACAGTGCAGAAAGGCACAGAAGTATGTTTATTTGTCCAGTTCCTGATCCAATGCCTAAAAAAAAAAAGTATCTTGTGTCATAATTTCTGACTTCTGCAACAGCACTGGCCTCTTCTAACTAGGAGAATTTTAAGTATAAGTTACAGGATGAAACTAAGGCAGGATATTTCTGATGCATTAAACAATGTCATATTCAGTTGGTTTAGCCAACTGTTCCTTTCACAATATGAAAAACGGTATTTTTCATATTTGAAAGATGATCAAAGTATTCCATTAACAAATAAATATTAATAAGCTTTTTTTTTTTTATCTCACATAGGTTCAAATTCTAAAGTATTCAAATTTAGTAGCAGAGGTCTATGCAGTCAACCTAATTAGGAGACAAACGTAGGTCATTATGCTGCATAAAGCACAATCACTTCAGAGCAACTGTTTGGCATAGGTATAGTATAGTTAACCAACAGAGGCAGACTAGCAAGACTGATATTTTGGAAAGGCAGTATCACTGGTGCTAAGATCAATGGTACTCTTATAAGTGAGAATTTCACTCAAAAGGCAGCACAGCTAAGATAAGGCAAGGTCTTTAACAATAAGAAAACTGAACACTGCTGCCAGAAAATAATTTATGTGACACAAATAAAAAACATTTCCAATAATAGGCAAAAAATAGGTGAGATACAATTACTATCTCATTTTCTTAAGGTTACTAGAAAAGAATCATTCTATGTGTGGTAAAAACTGGGTTGACCACTGGGGCTCTGGAGTAAAAATGATATAGAGCACAAAGCCCCAAGGCATCTTCTAAAGAGATCTTCAAACCACTGTGGGGTGGCAAAAACCAGGAAGAGAGGTAATACAAGACTCAGATCAGTCTACGATTGCTTTTCCTCTTTCCACCTGAAAAATACTTCTGAATATGACACTTCTAAAAATGGGCTGGCCAGATGGAGGTACTACTCACTCTCCTCCCTCTACTGGGGAATTACTGCTCATACATTATGCATTCCCACCGAAAAGCTGTCTGATCATCCCACAGTTTGCTTCAGGGAAGTAGCTGACTACCACCATCTTCAAACCACTACAGGTGTTTGTACAGCAAAAATTTCCTGAAAACACACTTTTCTAATCCAGGAATTATGTCACTACTAAATTATAAATTTTCTAACATAAATAACTGCAACAAATGAGGAAATAGCCCTATGAAGTCTTTTGTCATCTTGAGTCTGAAGCAGTCACTATTCTTAGGAAAATATCATCAATTTTAGGACATTATGAAACCAGCTGAAAATTAGACTTCCAACAATGAAAATCAGAAACCTCTGGCTATTACTTCCCCATGCATGAATGTTAATTATATAATGACTTTACATTATGAATTACATAAACCAAATCTAAACACACCCTCAGAATGAATGCAAAAGGATAAAGTTAAAAACATTCTCTATTTACCTACAGATACTGCAATTCCTGCGTAAACCAATGTAGTAATTAAGATGGCCAACAACGTTCCTTTAGGTATGGCTGACTGAGGATCCTGAAAGAAAAATGTCAGTGGACAGTGATGACAGACATAAATGTACACTCAATGTTTGTGAACAAGATTTGCTAATTCACTACTCACCGCAAGATCACCTGAGATATTTGCACCAGCAAGTATGCCAGTTGCAGCAGGGAAGAAAATAGCAAATACAGAAAAGAAAGTTTCCTCATCTCGGAAATCTGGTCCAAAATTCTCCATAAATATTTCAGCTGTAGAAAAAGATTTAAGTTTATCAATATTCATATAGAAGCTACAGTATTAGCCCAGTCCAGCTAGTCCAGTCCTAGCTCCATCAAAAAGCTGAAAGTCACAGCTCTATAGCCTTCTTAAAAGTTAAGCGTAGAACATTTAAGTCCTAATTCAACACTTTGACTCAAAATAAAAGTCAACATAGTAAACCTAAATAGCCTTTAAAACCAGAAAAAACACTTAACAGTCTCAGCTAGTTTTCTAAAATCTACTATAATCAGTATTAAGCAGGCAGGACCAAGTTTTGGCCCAACACCTCTAATGACCAGAACTGCAGAAGTTTGAAAGAATCAGGAAAAAGGTCTTTATAGTTAAATATGACTATAGGCTAGTCAGATGTCTACATTCTGATAGCATGTCTCCTTTTTGCAAAAAATAATATTGTTACAATACTAACATACCTTTATAACCAAAGAAACCTTTAGGCTTCTTGCTATCCAATGGAATAAATGTTCCTATGACGAAGTCTCCGATCGCAAGTATAAGGATCACCAGTAAGACTATCTGGGCCTGAAACATAATAATTGCCGTCAGAGAGAAGAACATGCTCTTTTTCACAGTTTCAAGCTTCAATGTTGTGTTCCAAAATGTAAGTATTTACTGGATTCCAAATTCACCTTGGTCTACTCCATTTGTTTTCTATAAAGAAGGCAAGCTGAAGAGAACATGAATTAACACTAGCATTTTTAATAAAGAATTATAAATAATTTTTAAGTTTAACATCCGTTCAAAAGAGAACCTATACCCAGAGTTATACTTCTAAACCGAAAATATTTAAGTGAACTATTTTCTCTATAAGCCTTCCAGAAGGAATGGATTTGAGTAGACTGAAGAAATTCTCAGGAAAAGAGCTAAATGCACAAAAATGCTAGGAGCATTGTCTTATAAACCATGTCCATAATACTTCACCTTATACTTTAGTATGTGATATTTTCTTCACTAAGAATTGTACTACATCAGGCATCAAATAGGTTTTGTTTGTTATTTTATGCAATAGTCTATTTTGTTACATTCCCATGTTCTTAACCAAATTGCAGACTACCCACAACTACTTGTAAGTGTCTAGTCTTCTTGAGACTTTTCATTACAACCTAGATTTTAATCCACTGTTCAATAAAACCATTATAAACCCCACACTTGGAAGAAGTACTTTAAACCATCCAATGTGTCAGAAGTGTAAAGCTAAATCTAGGCATTTAGTGATGTACTTGATCTTCACTTCCTCCATGATCCTTAACTATCATTTTCATTACGAATTTCATCATCATCATCTTAATGCAGGAGCATAAGACCCTGTTAAATTATTTAGATGAAGGAACTCCTTCAGTTGCCTGCCACTGCAGAAAATACAAGCTATTCTGAACCAAACATCAAATGGGAAGGGAGACCAAATGAGGCTCTAAATTATTTTTGAGCATACCATGGATGGATATGCATAAAAAGCCTAGCAGGAGAAAGAAAGAGTCAGCAACCTACACTGTCTAGTAACGCAGAGCAGAAAGCTAGTAAGGCAACCTCTATATTAAGGCATCCTAGGATTTGTACATGTTTGTTTCCACAATCAGAGTTGACTTGAGTCCATGCACAAGGTAAGGAATGTAGGGTCCTCCTACACAGTCACAACCACCAATGTTCACAACCCTCCTCAATGCTCGGCCTAGTGACTGCTTCACACTGTTCAGCTGTTTCAAAGCAAAAACAAAACCAGAAGGGAGCGGAAGGAAGGTAAGAACACTGGGTTTGTGTAGTTTCTGCTAACTCAAGTTTAGACTGGCTTCAACTCCAGCCTTGTATTTTCCATACACAGAGCTCATTTGAAGCTCCCAGTGAGGAAAATCCTAATGAGGAATATCTCTTAACTTTACTTGTACTGTGTGCTGTAGTCACCCAGAAGAGGCTCATACTGTTAACCTACCTGACGTTGTTATTAAGAGTAAATTATACTGATTTTTAAGTTTTCATAGATACTTACACTTCCAATGGAGCTTAGTGATCTAAGGTCTGAGATGCTGTCCAGACCCACTCATGTTAGTGCTAGACAGAGAGCTGTTACATAGAAACTGTCCACTGACTGACTTCTAATATACCATGCATGCAGTACTGAGTGCACTAAATATATTAAAAATAAATCAAAAAGCTGAGTTAGAAAATAGAACAAACTCATGAAGTAGAGAGTAAAAGAAAAGATGACAGTTGCTTACTTTTGCCTCCCATTCCATTCCAGCAACGGAAATTCCCAGCAATATAACCACTGTGATAGCCCCTATGATTCTGATATCATTCATTTCATCAATCATCAACGTTCCATTTTCCTAAGGAAAAAAAAAACAGAACAACCCCACAGCTTTATCAAGTACTTATCTTCCCTAGTGCAGAATATTGACTGTAATTTATTACTAGACTTAACCTTTATACCACAAATTTACTCATATGAAATTTCCTGTATGAACACAAGTAATTTGGTTTCTGTGTTGTTTTAAACCACTGAATCCACTGAATCTTCAAAATGGAAATTATTATTTCCATTCACAGTCCATCCCACAGTCTTCAACTGCCAGAAAGTTAGATTAATCAGCAAGGCAACCACTATCATCGTTCATCTACTGATGAATTTAATTTGTTGTTTGCTGTTACTATTAATTTTTTAACATACTCAAAACTTCTTCTTATCTACAGAGCTCATATCTGTATTAAATTTAATAAAAAAATCCAACAGACAAATAATACATGGTTATGTTTAAATTAAGGAATTATTTTTAATAAGCAGAACTCCTTTGAAAATGAGCTTATAAAATTAGCGTAAACTTAATATAAACTATCACTCACAAGAAACAGTTCACTAGTAAGAATCTCAGCAATAACAACTTATGATTCTGAATCATATATCTATTCTGCCACTCTTCTCAAATGCTAGCTTGGGCTGTACTACAAATTGCACTTTTTTCAGGGAGATAAACAGTGTGGGAAGTTTCCATTTTACACCAATGATAATTCAGGTTTTTCTATCAAAAAGCTACTAAATTACAGTAGTTATCTTACTGATACATCGGAAGTAAGCTTGTACTTCATTCTTTGAACTGGTCAGGGCAACACTCAGTATCAATAGAGGCTGAGGGATGAAGGGACTGATGGCAGCCCTGCCAAGAATTACCTGGGGTACTGGTAGATGACAAGCTAGACACGAGCCAGCAATGTGTGCTGGCTGCCCAGAAAGCCAACCATATCCTGGTTTGCATCAAAAGAAGTCTGGCCAGCAGGGTGAGGGAGGTGACTCTGCCCCCCTGCACTAGTGAGACTCCACCTGGAGTACTACATCCAGCTCTGGGGTCCTCAGCACAGGACAGACATGGACATGTTTGAATGGGTCCAGAGGAGGGCCACAAAAATGATCAGAGGGGTTGAAGCACCTCTCCTGTGAGGACGAGCTGAGAGAGTTGGTGTTATTCATTCTGGAGAAGAGAATGTCTCAAGTAGACCATACTGAAGCCTTTCAGCACTTGAAGGGGGCTTATAAAAAAAGATAGGGACAGACTTTTTAATAGGGCTTGTAGCAATAGGGCAAGGGGTCATGGTTTTAACCTAAAAGAAGGAAGATGCAGATAAGAAAGAATTTTTTTTTAATTTATTTTTTTACAGTGAGGGCAGTGAAACACTGGAACAGGTTGCCCAGGGAACTNGTTGCCCATAGAGGTTGTAGATACCCTATCCCTGGAAGAATTCAAGGTCAGGTTGGACAGGGCTTTAATCAAACCGATCTAGTAAATGTTCCTGCTCATTGTAGGGGAGTTGGACCCTTAAAGGTCCTTTCCGACCCAAACCATTCTGCGATTCGATGAAAGATCAAATTTCAATAAAGGACAGTGGTTATCTATGTAACTACCATCATCCATATACCTTGAGCAGCTCCACAACTGTCTCTGCAAAGCCAACAACATACATTGCTACTGCAACAGCATTGGCAAATGCAAAAATGAGACCTATGGCACCACCAAACTCTGGTCCAAGACTTCTGGAAATTAAGTAATATGCTCCTCCTGATAAAAAAGATAAAGAAAAAAAAAACCCACATTACATGAAAGAGCCTAGGAATAGTCAGTCATCAGCAATTTAATGTTTACACGAACAAGATTCTATTTATTCTTGCATCTTCAAAATAGCCCAAAACTCAGTATTTTAAGGACAGGCATATTGAATCTTTGGGAATACACTTTCAGTTTTTAAGAAATGAAACCAGCTGGAAATAATCACTAGAAACAAAACTGTAAAGCAGAAGCAGCGGTATTATTGGGCTTTTTATTTCAGACTACTCAAAGCATTTGTACCTAGTTCTACTATTACACATTTGCATTAGCTAAGGAAATGGTGAAGTAGACTAATAAACCCACTCGGGTTCCAAACCTCCGTGATCTGTTTCTTAAAGCTCTGATGTTAATGGAATTTTCTGCTTTCCAATAGGACTCTCCAAACAATCATGTGGCCCCTCTTTTTAGAGCCTATTCTTGACATATACAACATCTCAAACCCCACGTGGGACAAATGCATAACTGAGTATCAACAGCATTAGAGAAGAGTAAAATTAGAAAAAATGTAGCCAAGACATATTCCTCCAATTTAAGGCTAAGCTTTCTAGAAGAAACAAAATGCTCCTGCTCCAGTCTGAAGTCACCGAGTGAACTTTAAAAATTTGCAATAGGAAATCCTTAATTTCAGTACATTACAGTTTTTGTGCAAAACCTATGTAGGTACCCAGCTTCGACATACTTTGCAAATGAGAATATAAGGAAGATGTTACTGTGACCTAAGATTTTCATAGCAACGACTTTTTTTTTTTTTACGGTCCTTCCCATTCAGCACTTCACATTTTGTAATGAAGCATTATTTTGTAAGAATGAATAATAAAAAAAAAAAAAAACAAGACTCTCGTAAGAACAGGAAAATCTAATGTGTATAACACAATTTAAAAAAAAAATGGACATTTAGAAACTAAGTCTGAGATAATGTTAAGATTCACAGCTGCCCCCCACCCCCGCTGGGTCTATTTAGTTTGTGACAGGCTTTTCCTCTTCATTCTTAATTGAGAATTTTATAAGCTTCTATTTTAATTCCACCATATTTTTACTGGTAGCAGTCTTGTAATGTCATGAAGCAGTTTGAACATGTCAAGGGCACCAAAGACTGTTTTATAGGAATTGCTGACAACAGCACATAATCCATAAAAGGGAATGAAAACTATCCCCCTCAGGAAAGATGGAGATATCCAAGTGTGTATAAAAAAAAAAAAAAATCACAATAGAATGAGAACATGTGCTTTTATATGGTCACATATAAACCAAGCTTATCCTTTTATAGGATGTGTTTTTTCATTAGTAAATTTTATTTCAGGACATGAACACATGCAAGCACATATGCACACTCTTAACTAACCAGTGGAGATACAGGAGAATATTTATTTCTGGGTACGTGTCTCTGAAAAAAAATATATTTGTAATTCCAAAAATTAAGAGTAGTTAACATTACTTCCACAGTGAAAAAGCAATCCATTTGTCAGATCAAATTAGTAGGCTAATGATTGATGTCTCATTAATTGTGCAACTGCTTAGTCAACAGCAGAAGCTAAGGAAGACTCTGCTCCTCTGAAAACTAACTCTTCTGTACATTTCATACACGCTGTTTCTTCCCTGTTACTGAAGTAGTAAGTTGGAGGTTCCATGCTTAAGGTGTATTCTTCAGAGTGATGAAAGCTTGGAAAGCTTTATG
Organism: Nycticryphes semicollaris; assembly: GCA_013400055.1. Lineage (NCBI taxonomy): Eukaryota > Metazoa > Chordata > Aves > Charadriiformes > Rostratulidae > Nycticryphes > Nycticryphes semicollaris. The sequence continues at coordinate 451,341 of VXBJ01001934.1, read as the reverse complement.
AAAGTAGGTTTACCTCCTCTTACAAATCCATTTGTGGCTATTGCTGAAGTAGACAATCCTGTAATAGTTGTCACAACAGTGGCCATTCCTATAACCACGACAGACAGACCTTTTGGAAAGAGAGGGGAAAAGGTGTAAGTCCAGTAGTATTAAAATGAACAAATCAACAAATCTTCAACTTAACTTGGTTTACAGAATTAGCCTTGCAAATACAATGTGAATTTATTGTGTGTGTTTCTGCACATTTGAGCAGAATGCTTCTTCATTCCTCTTTTCTACTGAGCAGTTTCCAGGATACAAATAAAACTGGATAAATGTTCTCTTTAATCAGCACTGTAAAGCTGTACCCTAGAGCTTTATGGAAACATATGCCTTTTGCAGATGATAGTATTGGCCTGCAGAAAAGCTAAGTTAAGCCTTTGAAGAAAAGTGTTTATATACCACAGTCTATATATAAACTTTAATAACTGGAGATCAAAAGTTTATCTCCACAGTTCACTGAAGTGTACAGTTCACTGAACACTTAAAAAATGTCAATTTTAAATTACACCCCTTACAGCTAAATGCAAAAAAGTCTAAGTAACTTCATACTGCATACATTTTTGATAAGGGTACAGTACCTTAAAAACTGTCAATATTAAGGTCATTTTCTACCTCTTTTAATTGTAAGCTCAAGACTAAACCTCTTTTGGATCATGTTTAAAAGTCACCGAAACAAAATGACAGCATTAGTACACATACCTATCCCAGCTTGTCCTACAATCCATGATAGTCTGATGAAGAGCATCACACCCCAAATATTTAACATACATCGTACCTAAGATGAAATGGAAATTTTACATAGGTTAGATCTTACATTTGCAGTCATTTCTGCTGCTTCTTCATTTCAGTTTTTCATGTTGTCGAAATTACCTTGCAGTCTTTCCTCACCGCTTCTCAAATTATTTCACAAGAATGATTTTTTTAAATAGGCATGTTTAGGTTTAATTAAAATAAAATGAAAGGGGACCTAAATATGATTAAAAAGTTACCACCTTAAAGTTACAGTAATTTAGTGTCTAACACCTGCAGTATGTCTGGACCAAACAATAAAGGTTATTTAGACACCAACATTGAGGATCTGAAATTCATACTACAGAACACATTATTAAAAATAAGATTGTGGCCTCTATGATGATTGTAAGGTCTACAATCCCAGTTCAGCTCTCCCACAAATCTCCCCCTAAAAAGTAATACCCTGCTAAATAATTAAAAAACAGAGATTCTCAGTGACAGAACTTCTGTATCTTACATCACAGGTGCAGGCTAACAGGATGGAGGTGGGGAGTGGAGGAAGGTAGTCTTAATGGTTTGTTTTTCTCACCTTGTATTTTAAACTCCAAGTCCTCAAAAAAATAGAGTCTGCACCATACAAGTATTTAGACAGAAAACTCACAGCAGGTCTTAGGGCTCTCTCTTACCTAACCAGCATCCTACAAGTTCAGCTGGTCATTAGGACTAGAAGGGAGAAAAGGATCTCTCTAAATAGAAGCAAAAATCTTTTCAGAGATTTAAAAACTCTTTCGCAAAATGTAGATCACCTGAACTGGAGCAATTCACCCAGATGGCTTATACCTACTAGGAAATACTAACTGCAGCTTTCAAACCACTGAAACTAAGATCATCATCCTTGAACTTTTATATAGACTATGGAAGAAAATAGTCAGCATCATTTATCCCATAACTCATTTTAATACTTAGAATTGTTGTTTACAAAAATAGTCCAACATAGAATTTGAGTTTGTAGAAATTCAAAGTCAGCTTCATACCTGCTTTAAAAGGAACACTCCTGGTTGGGGGTTCCTGGTTGGGGTACACCTACAGAAGTCTGTAATACCCGTTTCACAGCTACCACAGGTACTCTCCGTCTCACCAAGGTAGAGAATATAGCTACTTCAAGACTTCTAAGGAAGTTGCTACTACACAGTGGCAGCTTGCTGAACTCAAGTTAGGTATTCTGAGTGCTTAAGTTCAGCATGCTTTAACCAACTGCTGCACTTGAGACCACCATTATAAATTCTTACAGCTTTAGAGATAACATATTAATCATGGTTTCTCTTTGCCAAAATATCACAAAAAAAACCAACTTGTAATAAAATCCCGTTTCACCCTTATTTGTTTACTACTCCAAATGAGGAGAGATTCATTTTTTTCCCCACCATGACTATACTGAATTTAGCCTTAAGAGTTCCACAGCTTCAGAGAGTGACTTTTTGTAATAGTTCAACAAAATTTAAACACTTAAACCTAGGCAACTTTTGCCATATACAAGTAGGTATTCTCCTCAACAGAGTAGTTCTTACTTCTCTAAAAATAAATAGAAAAAAGCAAAATTTTCTAATACTTTAGTCCAAAACTGTACAGATGGAAAATGAACACACATTAAGTGTATTATTTCCATTTGCATTTGTCTTCGTCACTTAATTGCATTTGTCTTTGTCACTTAAAATTAGTATGTAGTTTTTCTATTCCATATGAATACTTACATAACCTTTTTCCTTCTTGGAAATTATGCAACATCAAAACTGTAAAACCTGTGCCAAGAAACCCTGATCTCTTCAAATCCCGATGTCCTGAAGTATTTACTTACATAAAATTCAGTACAAGTAAGAGCAACCTTTCCTAAAATGACGGCATTTTCTACATCTCATAGATATAAGCTTTCCTTTATATAGCGTTGTCACAATCCCTCTCAAAAAAGGTTACTAGAAAGATCCTATCTGTAAGAAACTGAACTACATGACATCAAACTTACCAATACACCTTTTATCCAGCCAAATTTGACCACTCCTTTGCTTTCGGGTGTGTAAGTGGCAGCTGCTTCTCCAGCTGGTGTGCCTTCTTCACCATTTGCATAGCCATCTTCAAAGGGCTCCTTGAAAATAAAAATAAATATTGATCTTTTATGTGATTAACAGACTAGAGAGGACATTTGATACATTGTAAAAAAAAAATAATTTCTCTGTTTGCACATGTAGATTTAAGTGACAGCAGAAGTTTCAAGCTTTCCCTTTAGCTTCCTTGCATGAGACATTTCACAGATTTCAGGTTATATAAAACAAAATTACACAAACCACTTGGATATTCTGCTTCAGCTAATGCAAACTGCTAGGAGTCAGAGTAATAAGTATTTTTGAGAATCAGTTCTCCAGCCCTAAAAAAACAAACAGCTGGTCTTTTAGAAAAAGAGCTACAAGATTTCAAATGCAGTGACTTCTACAGCACAGGAAATTTTATTTTTTAATCTAAAAGTGTACGCTGTCTACCACGTTACTGGTCTCAGCTACAGCATTTCTGGTAGTTCAGACTTAGCTGTCATTTGATCAATTTTTCAGGAAATAAATTATTCACTTCCCTGCAAGCTATTCTACTATTAATTGTAAGATGATGCTGGTAGAAAGGAGCATGGGAGATTGGCATTTCAAGTGAAATGGTGGGAAGAGAAGCCTCTTCCTAAACACTCCTCCCCGTTTCAAAAGGGAAGGATGACAAATGCAAAAAACATCAATCCCATGGACAAACAGCAACCTGTGGCTGGCTATTCTTTATAATTCAACTCTCAGCCTTAAAACAGAAATCTCAACTGTTTGATACATATTAAAAGCATACATGTATATGTGCATACTTGTTGCATGCTTGCTTTTAAAGAGGCAGCTTTGTTTTTCAAGGCCAGGCAAACACCTAAACATTTAGACTCAAGTATTTTCTTCACTTGCTGTAAGAAACCGTCAGGAAAGCACTCCAAGCAAAGTATGTTAGTTATCCAAGGCAACAAGTATAAAGAATGAATATACTAGAAAAACCCTGAATACCATTCAGAGAACACTATTCAACAAACCAGCTCAAGCAGTATTTGTGAAGCAGCCTGCATCCCAGAGGGTTTAGAAAACATTTAAGGAATTACAGGTTCAATCCCAATGAGGTAAAGGGCAAAACTCTGATTTTCTAAATAAGACATAAAACAGACTGGACCCAAATTATGCTTTCAAGAGATGTGTTCCATGCTGAAGGGACACAGTTCAATGCGAGATATTTAATTATATTATTCTATCTTCCTGATACAGTAATACCAAATATACTATCAGCACAGAGTCCAGAGAAAATATTTATAGAACTGTCACTTTGGAATGGTGTCATCCATAGCCCCTTGTAATCAGCAGTAAACATACAAACAGATTTTTTAAAAAAATAAAAAAAAAAATCAAATGTCAACCTTATCCAGAGGTCATTAGCACACATTCATGTCCATGCTTCTCCAATTGACTCTGCATTATGAAATACTCATAAAAACATGTCTTGCTGCAACACATCTGGAGATCCTTTATGGCATTATCAGTTTGCGCATCATTACCTTCAACAGATAGCTTTCTTAAATAGGTTTTCTTGTTTCCAGAAGGAATTAAAAAAAGATATATGCATTTTAGACATATATTTTTATATGTATGTGGGTGTATATGTATGTATATAATGTGTTACATACATTTAACAGAGAACAAAAAGCCGAGCCTATGCTGACTTGGCTAAACCACAACTAAGGACATGGAAAATCCTCTAAACCAGGCTCCTTATCCAACTCAGATGCACCTGAAGCTCATGATAGAAAATAATGAGCCAATACACTGCCCTACTCTGACACCCTAAGTACAGACCCTTCAGATGACTTTCCTAGAAATGCAGAAATAAACCTCAAAACTCTTCTAGGTATTAATGCCTCCCTCATTGGTTCTGCTTTTTGCAGCAGCATACACCAGAATTTTCTCCACACTTCTCCTCCACCCACCTTCAGAAGTGAGGAGGACAAAGAGCAGGGGGAGGGGAGGAAAAAGATTAAAACAAAGGCCAGATTAATGTTCACAACAACAACAACAAAATTTCCAATAAAGCATGCAACAGTGTAACTGTGGACTACTACTCCTTCATATAAAATCCACTTTTATTTCTCACAGAAAAGCTTCACACTATACTTGTGACAAACTCAATTTTAGAACATTGCATAAAGGTAAAAAACAATTATATACTTCAGCACAAGACCATGGCTTGGCCAGGTACTGCTAGAACCTGCACGTGTGGACAAGATGACCTCCAGAGGTCACTTCTAACCTCAGCCATCATGTGATAGCTACATATTTCAATATAATGTTCAAACAAGCCCATAGCCTAGCCTGTTGTGTGCTGGGAAGGAGATAATGGCTCACAACTGGTATTTTGAGTTATCAATTACCAGATCAGCTCCCAGATACGCACACTGTGAACACAAGAAAGTTTTGTTCTGTATGTCCTGTCTCTCCACACTATTCAATATTTCTTGGAAAAATATTTTGAAGCACATGCAAAAAGTAATAACTGAAAGGTTACTGCTGGCTATCAGTGCCAGCGGGTGCCCGATAAAGCACCAGTGAGAACAGATATTACAGAGTGTGGGCACAAATGAATTCCACTACACAAAGCTCCAAGTTCAGTCCTTTAATGCAAGATTAAGAAAACGCCACTGTGGTCTCAGCTGTAAATAAAGCAGGCATAGTATTTTTCATGTTTGTGCTCATGAGGAAACAATGCTTCTTCTCAAGTCACATACTGAATGGAAAAAACCACACTAGCACTATTTTAGAATAGCAATACATGTACGGTAAGATCTTCATAAACAGTAAAAACACTAACACATTGTTTATTTAGAGGGGGTGTAACAAAAGTGGAAAGGCTTTAGCATTTCATATCAGAAATGCTCTTATTAACACAATGTTTTAAATCAAAATACAGTCTTTCATCTAATCAGTTCAAAGAACACTCGGTTTATGGTGTTCACTTGCACTGTTAAAAGAAAAATAAGACACATTTACGTGTTGACAACTATCTTACACTGACAGGAATTTAGCCAATAAACACCTAAATTCTGTTCCTACACAGAAATTTCTGTTGCTGTACCACAGTGCACTGAAAACTACTGATAATCTACTATTTCATCTCCAGAACTGGATGGTAACAGTAAGTTATTTGTGCCAATTGTGAATAGCCTCCACATTTACTAGAAGTGGATTAGTAATGAGACAAAACCTTGTTAGCCAGAAGAGATCTAAGATTTTTCACACACAGTTTGAAATACACCGTTTCATTAAAAGCTGCTCATTGGTAAAAACTGTTTTTCATTTTACTGAGAATTCTTGATAGTGGTGTATGCCACACAGCACATTCGTGGTGACCTTACCTAGATCCCATCTTACAGGCAACACGCCTTGGCCATGTTCAGCAGTTCAGATAATTCAGCAGTCGTAGTATCTGCTTTACTGCTTGGTTTTAAAGCAGGAATGAACTGTAGTAAATTTGCCACCAGAATTCGTAATTCCCACTCCTTGTTTGAAGTACATGAGAAATGCTACTACCATGTTGTGATTCCAGTGTGTTTACAGTCATAAGCTAAAAAAGCCAACTAACCCATTAAATGGCACCCAGCAGTCACCTAGAGCAACCAGGGATAAATTACCCAGATAAAACATGACCTCTTCTTAAAACTCAGGATTCCCTCGGAATCAAATGTGAACAGCTTAAACCATTGGTTACTTGCCTCAATGAAAGGAAATCCTTTTCGAGTTTGCAGCCAAGAGATCAAAACTTCAGCGCTTTAACTGTATTACCTTGTCTACAATTACAAATTTAAAATATAGCAGCAAAAGTTTTTGGCATCCACTTCCAGAGATTTTAGAAGAGATTGCATCAAACACCAAACATTAATGTTATCTTAAACTGAGAGTCTGTTGTTCTTTGATTAGAGTGGAACAATTTTAAACAGAAGAAATTTATAGTTACAATTAACATGTCAACCGAAGAATTAGCCTGCTACCTGCCTCTTCCATTACATTGTATTTCAATGTCTTGCAATTCAACACTGCTTTTAACAGAGAAGCAGTAAGCAATATTTTTATGTGTGTACGTATACATAAATATATACATACTGATTTTAAAATACATTTTTACTTCAATTCTTTTAAAGGGATAGAGAATCATCCATTTTTCCTCCCAACTCTTAGGAGTAATATGATGTATCAAACAGGCTATCAACACTGTTAATCAAGAAACTTCAACGCTTTCCTAAGCATCACATCAACTTAAAGGTAGAGTGGTAGATTGCTAATCCGTGCCTCTGGAAACAGCAAGTGCCAACACCATATGATCTAGTTGTCATAACATCAGCATAGAAAGTTCAGATTCAAATCTTTGCATTCCAAAAAGAGAAGGACTAGGCATGTTTACATAAGGAAAGTTACACAGAAAAGTACTGAAACCTAGATAGCAATGCAAACACTGACATTTGAAAGCCTGAAACTTATACAGTGTGACCAGATGGACCCTTTCAAGTATTTTTACGTGACATGGCAGCACAGTTGCGTTGACATCTGCAGGTAAATTCTGAAATATAAATAGTTGGTTTTTTCTCCATACCAAAAATATTACTTAAAGAACATCTTATCTGCAAAAACATGAGGGGAAAAAAAAAAAAAAAACCAACTCTCTACATCTTGATTCATACATCCCTTCATAAACAGAGGACAATATGAATACTCTGGGCAAGATGATCAGGCGAATTAGAGACAAATGAGAAGAGATCTCACTTCAGTCCTTTCCTGCCCTCTCCAGAACCAAGCTACTAGTTTCTGTACTGAACTAATACAAATGCTCCTTAGGATCCAGCTTCTGAAGACGGGTAGTTTCCAATTGATTATCTGAAAAACATAACCTCAATACATCTCTTATGATTAGAGACTTTTAAAGTGTTTCATACAATTCTCTTGTTCTCCAAATGAAGCAGATGCAGCAATTGATTGCTTAAGAGCAGAATTAAGTCCTATTAGCAAGCCTCTTACATAGCAGTTTTGCATATTCAAGTATAGTCTGAAAAACAAAATGTTCAGTAAGTAAGTACAAAAGGGAATTCATTTTAGTCTTGCTCAAGAACTTGTTTTAAACACTGCAAATTCCCATGTCTTCTACACTCCCCAAAGAGATGGGTAATTTGAAACATTCTTGGTCTTCGCACCTGTCAGTTTTCATCCACTTTTGCAATACAGAAAGATGCACTTTCCATTCATGAGGTGGTGAATGGGGAGCAAGTAACCTTAATAAAATTTCCCATTTTAATTAAGGAATTTGATTAGTTCTAAGTGTAGTAATTCATGACACATTACTTTTAACCTATTTTCTTACAATAGGCTAAACAGCCCATTTCAATGGGCTGTTTATTGGAGTTCTTCATCAGGGTTTGGTACTGGGACCAGTGCTGTTTAACATCTTTCTCAGAGACACGGACAGTTATCAGCACCCTCAGCAAGTTTGTCGATGACACCCAAGTATGAGGAGTGGTCAACACACTGGAGGGAAGAGATGCCATCCAGAGGTACCTGGACAGACTAGAGACACAGGCCTGCCCAAACCTCAAAAGTTCAACAAGACCAAGTACAAGGTCCTGCACCTGGGTCACAGCAATCCCAAGCACAGTCTGAGCAGAGAATGGATTGAGAGCAGCCCTGGGAAGGACAACTTGGGGGTGTTCATTGATGAGCCACTCAACATGACCCAGCGATGCACACTTGCATCCCAGAAAGCCAACAGCACACTAGTCTGCATCAAAAGAAGTATGGCCAGCAGACCAAGGCAGGTGACCCTGCTCCTCTACTCCACCCTGGTAAGACCTCACCTAGACTACTCCATCCAGCTCTGGAGCCCCAACATAAGAAGGAAATGGCTGTTGAAGCAAGTCCAGAGAAAGGCCACAAAGATGATGAGAGGGTTGGAGCACCTCTCCTACAAAGAAAGGCTAAGTGAGTTGGAGCCTTTCAGCCCAGAAAAATAAGGGAGACCTTATAGCAGCCTTCCAGTGCTTAAAGGGGGCCTACAGGAGAGATGGGGAGGGACGGTTTATCAGGGGTGTAGCAACAGGATGAGTGGTAACGGTTTTAAAATGAAAGAAAATAACTTTAGGTTAAATATCAGGAAGAAATTCTTTATTGTGAGGGTGGTGAAGCCCTGGAACAGGATGGCCAGAGAAGTTGTAGATGCCTTATCCTTGGAAGCGTTCAAGACCAGGTTGGATGGGGCTATGAGCAACCTGCTCTAGGAAAGTGTCCCTACTCATGGCACAGGGCTTGGAACTAGGTGATCTTTAAGGCCCCTTCCAACCCAAACCACTCTATGATTCCACAAAATAATCTTGAAAAATCAATTAAGTAGTGCCTGCCTGAATTTTTAATGTCATGCCATGAAGAGCTGGACAAAGTCACAAGCACAGCCTTTGAGCCAGCACCAAGCACAGCTGGTCCATTCATGCAGAACAGCGCTTACTTGTACTGGCACTGAACAACATTCAAGTCAAAGTCGCCAAACCGCTTGCAGCTCAAGAGCAGTATTAAGCAGAATAACCTTAGAAGCCTCTCTACCATCTCCTACCCTCAGAATAAGTTGAAACAGTAACCTCACATCACAGCTTCTTTACATCTGAAACAGATGCTGCTCTTTCCTTCCAATTAAAACTCTGACTAAACTGAAATAGAAGCAGTTCATTTGAAGAAGGAAAGTTACCAAGCAAAATTAAGACAAGCAACAGATAAGCCTCCTTGTTAAAATAGAATTTTAGGAATTTATTTTAGTTTTAAAAATAATTGCATCTCAAAGTTCATTAAGTTTATCAGGCACAAATAATGCATCTTAGTTTGTAGGCGTAACAAGAATTTCAGTAAGTTTATCAGGCCTAATCAGCATGCTGAAGTGTAGAAATAAATCAAAGATGTTCCAGGCACCCAAGCTGCAATAACTATATAGCTTCCAAAATACTGAAAGGCAAACAAGCTTAAGTTCACTATTTAGAAGCCTTTTCAGTAGTATTACCGTATTGTGACTGCTATTACCTGTATCAAAAAGTGGGGTAAAATGGGTTTGTGATTGTTCATGTACAAATATTACATGCAGCTTTAGGAGAAAATCCAAAGACTGCAACAGCAGATGTAGTACACTGGTTTGAATTACTCCAAGGTATTGATCTTTCCAACCTAATCATCTGCAAGAATGCTATTCAAGAAGGAAAACCATCTGAGGTCTAATCAAATGCAATATATCAAAAGGCAAAAAAGTTAATCTCAAGATTAATTCTGCAGCACCTTCCTCTTCAGCCAGTTCTGAAATAGCTTATGCCGAAAGAAAAGCTGCCCAGCTAGAGAGAAGGTTTTGCTATTCTTTCAGTTTCTGGTCTTGAACTAGTCATTGAAACTGACCATGTGTCAGCTAAGATTGGTTTATTTAAAAACAAAACAAACAAAAAACCAAGCTCCTCCTAACAGGTACTCCCCTCCTTCCTTCCTATCATAGTTCTACTATTCTTGCAAGTTACAATGCCTTTTTTTTCCTCACATGTGCACTCAAGGCATTCATGGAAACCGCTGCAATGTACTAAAGGGTGCACAAGACAGCCATTGGGCGTGTGGAAAGAAAGTATTTTTTGTAATGTTAACAAAGTACAAAAATATTTCTTAAAAGTGTTTATTTCATCTTTATCTCATCCTTCAATTTCTACTTTGTACCATATACAATATTAATACAGTAGTTCATGTCTGTTATTTGTAAGTAAATAATCACACTATATTAGGGGTGCATGCTCAAAAATTTTATTGATGCCATTGTGCTGTCAAAATATTGTGGAGACCACTGGTATACTGGATCAAGGAACTAACCACATCCAGTGCAAAGTTCTGCAGTTGAGGGGGGTGTTTATTTTCTGTAAACCAGATCAGTTCCCAGATCCAACTCAAAACCACAGACATCACCACAGGAGAGAGCTCCAAAGTCTAGCCTTTCAGCAGCAGCAGCCTACACTTGTGCTGTCAAACTGTAACCTGCCAGAACTGCTCAGTCAGTTCCAACTTCTCTGGAACAAAACAAAAACAAACCGGTAAGAACAGTATTAGCAGTCTGCTGAAAAAAGGTCAAGGATTTCAGCATTCCATAGATGTTTTGGACTACACATTTATCACAAAGGTCAGATACAGGAGATTCAAGCATCAAGCAATGTAAAATTACAAAATACACATGGTCCTTATAAAACACAAATGCTGGAGGACTAACATGATTTACTGCTGCAAACAGAGTAGTACATTGTTTCCCCCCCGCCACCTTGATGAAGATGGTGGTAATTAAGTGGAATATCAGGATAAGCAAAGTGAGAACTCTCCACACGGATTGAAAAAGCATAAAAACGCCACCGTACATGATTCTAATAAAGCCTTATTCTGAGTTACAGGTGCATTGAGCTGTTTCTCGAAAGTGATGAACAAGAACAGTTACCAATCAAAGGCTTCTAGGATGTCCACAGGCACAGAGATCAAGACTACAAGAGTTTCTCTTGTTTTATTTTAGTACAGCGAAGTTCAGAAAGAAAACTCCAAGTTCTGCTTACAAACATGAAGGAGAGCAAGGAGGAAAGGAATTCCAAATGGAATTACATTGACTCAAGAACTAAGATTTACTGACCGTGAGCAAGATTCAGCAAGGTAGTACAATAAAAACTATCTGCAAGACGGTCTCAACCTTCCAGCAGAGGGAGAGTGAAGGAAGACATTTTTAAAGGCAGACCTTACATAACATGGTCAGTTAACTTGATATGCTAGAATCATCTAGAATCATCTTTTAGCCTTTTATGTACCTTGAGCTGAGCTCTGTTTTCCTTACAGGCTAAGCAGACACAAACCAAGAACTGAAAATAAAAACATATAAGCAAATGTTAGGAGTGCAGCAGTCATTTAACATTTTCAAGAGAGAATATGTTCTTTGTTAAAAAGCAGTGACATACGCTGCCTTTTCACTGTGCTTAAGATAAACATTTTAAGTTATCACATAAGAGGAAAAACTGCAATGTTCAAGCAAATAAAAATCAAAGGCAATAAGATAGTTTAAAAAACCCCAGTCATCCCACTCAAACAGTCTTCCTGCAGAACTGAGGTTTCTATCAGTAATTCAATTCTTACTTCTACCTCCAAATTGAGAGAACAGGAGCATGGTTTTCTGTGTGGGAGGAAGCAAAGCATACTTGTGTTTTTAAACACTTTTTTTTTTTTTTTTAAATTTGGGCTGGCAGAGCATTGGGGAATAGTAGTGCAAAGATCTTCCTCTGAGATCACTAGCCTGTGAAAGGAATCAAGCAGTACTCTCTGAGCATTTAAACAACAGAACAAAGCTACCAGTAGAGGGCTTGGTTCACATTAACATCTACTTACCACAGCTGCAAGTGACTGCACAAATACCATACCAGAATCACTCATGTCCTGTGAAGTATATTCTTCAAAAAAATATTAAGTAGAGCTATATAGAAAAACTATAAATTAATGCATAGTAGTGGATTACTAAAACACAGCTCCATTCTGAATGCTTTAGAAGTATTTACCTTCCAGAATCATAAGGTCATAGTAGGTATCCTAACAGCACAGTAATTTTTACATCAAGGAAGCCATAAAGATAGATGGAATGTCTTCTGCAGGCTATAGCTTTACTTACAGATGTAGCTGACCTAGGCAAATCACACATTTCTAAACTGGGGGGAGGGGAAGGAAAAAAAAGACTAAGAAAAGCTAGAACAATTTTAATCTTCCTACTGTCTGAAGGTAGATCTCCTCAAGAGGGCAGGGGACACCGCTGCAACTGCAACAAAAACCTGCATACCACGGTATGCTGCTTCCCTCCCATTGCTCTGTTAATAATCATCCTCTCATGTCCATCCCCAGAGACAGATGCTCCTGCAAAGCATCACCTTATTCATGACATTACCAACTGTAAGAGCGTCACCAAATTCCCTCTAATGTCTCTCTAAAGCAGAATAAGATCAATGCACACCAACCGGGTCAAGCAACAGCTGATCATCCTGGCTATCTGCACCCAATGCTACATGGAGACGAGACCCCTCACTTGAAAATTAACACAATAGGCCAAGATCATTGGTCTGCAATTAATCCGCTTCAGGGTACTGCAGCATCCCTTAGCCATGTTTCCACAGCCAGTTTCAAGAACAAACCCTTTCTTTTCTACTTTTTCCTGTCAAAGGAAAAAGAAAAAACAAAGAATACCACAAGCTTTAACTGCAAGATGAAATTACTACATTCAAAGCAGTGAAGCACAACGCCGGTGAACACATTTTTTGATCAGTTGTAACACAGAATAACTGACAACCTTGACAGGCAGAGTCAAGAAGCAGGGGCTTAACAATAGGTCCTTACATAGTGTAAATTTTATGTAATGGTACTAGGATGTTTATACCAGCTGCCCTGCTAAGCCTTTGACATACATGCTGTGCAAGTTAGTACAAAAAAAACACAGCTAAAGAGTGAGCTTAATTTTTCAAGTTCTTCAAAATCAGTGAAATATCTTCTTTAATGCATAGCATCGTTCAGCACTACAGATCATTACTGTTCGTCACCAGGAACTGAAGTCACTTTGGGAATGGAGACAATAAGCCCCCTGAAACAGTGAAAAAAGCACAATAGCTTTGTGAACACCATTCATATAGAAATACAGTGCCATCATGATTTAGAAAGTTATCAGCACTCTGTGGCCATAAATCAAGTACATTATCACAGATGTGGTATATTTCACACTCTAGAAACTGAGAAAAATGTAAGTATCCAGTGCTTTTAGTATGCATAACACATCCTTATTAAAAGCTTTTGTGTTCTAAACTTTATTTTGCAAACTGTTATCCTAAGTCTGAAGTGAATTGTTTCCCTTCTTCACATAAGCCTAAATGCTTGCTAGCACATTAACTGCTTTGGAAATTGACCAGCCAAGTTACTACATAGAACTTCAACTTAACTTGTTAAGTTTGTACCATAGCATTTTTTCAAATTAATACTGAGGTATAACACCAAATANTTGTCCTGATAATGACTAATGACCCTGTAATTAGGTCATCTACAGCTCCTCTATGCCCCAACCTACCAGAAAATTGCTTGCCATGCTTTGTAATGCAATATGAAGAAAGTACACTTGCAGAAACTATAGTTCCAGAATAAGGCAGATTCTGTGCTGAAATATCTTAATGGTGTCACAAAGAGCTTTCTTGACTGCTGCAATATAAACGCACCAAAAACCTATCTGCCAAGCTTAGAAATTCAAGTAATATTCTCCTTACAGAACATTCCATCTAACAACCTAAGAACCTCATCTACTCACCACGGAACAGGAGTCAGAAATGGGGGGGAGGGAGAGGCGGAATAAAATAAAAAATCATCAGTGTCTTCACATATGTTATGGGGGTTATTTTTAGTGTAACTAACTCCATGCACAAGACAGTAATTGCCAGCTTCCATTCCATACTAAGAATCAGACTACAGAACATCATTTAACCCCATCAGGAGGGAACAGGAGAGGCTAAAGTAATTTGCCGTTATGGTTAGTAATTATTTTGATATCTACCCTGGGATGCTGCAAGGAAGCATCCCAAACAATTAGTTCTACCAGAACAAATGGAGAGTCAATTTCAAAAAGCGCACTTCAAGAATCACCATACCCCTCCTCAAAAACCCCACAGAGCACTGCAGATGCACTGAGCTGCCTAATCATGGTGTGAAACAGGACAGCCTCAAAAGAACATGTATTTTCCCATGGAACTCCACCTATAAGGAGTGAAAGGTAGGATGAAAAGAGTCCTGGAAACAGAATATTTTTCCCTTCATTAGGATGGGGAACAAGTGTTCCTTTATTTCCCTCAACCTTAGAGAAAAAAAAAAAAAAAAACAACACTAGAACATGGACTTCTTAGACCACAGCCAAATACCAAGACGAAATTTTCAGACTGCAAGAAAACAGCATTGCAATAGTTTGATCTGGCTTTAGTTTAGTCATGATAGTTCAATCATAACGTAAAAAACAATATATCAAATTAATACCAGGTTCAGCTAAAGCTTGCCTTTTAATAAAGACAGCCTGCTATGCAAATAAGCTTTCACTGTAACTCCTCTCCAATAACATACTGACTAGTCCAAAATAGAAAAAGCCTGACACGCACACAGCTTCAAGAATTTCTGAAGCCTTGATCACGACGCCCTCACACGCAGGGCTACCCAGCATGACTGAAAAGGCTCCTTAAGGAGAAAGAGCCTGGGCTGTATTTGTGCAACCCTCAGCATCACGCCAGGAGGCGGCTTGGTTGGCCACTAGCTGCGCAGGGACAAGCACGCGTTTTCAGCTGGTTAGGAGACAAACCTCTTGTTACTACTGAAAGCGAGCGCATCCTTCTGTATTATTTTTTTTAAGCATTTCTTCAAAACGCTTTCATTCCCCTCCTCTGGCAAACGCTGAACTCCGTATCTCTTGAAGGCGATAGGGGCCCGCAGTGGAAAACCGCTGCGCCTATACCAGATCCTCCCTCGGTTGTGGAAAACCTGTTTGCCCCGCAGACCTGCCGCTGTAACTACCTCTCACTACAGGGAGCTTCTTCCAAAAATAGAGGGGGTGGCGGGAGGAAGAGGGGAGAAATCCCCACTGCGTCATGAAAATGGAAAAAATAAATAAATAAAGAAAGAAAGGGAGACAGACGCAAACGACCCGGTGCATTCGCGCTTGTTTGCGCCTCCTCGAGGCTCAGCGAGCTTTTAGCTTTTTCCTCCCACCACAGCCGGCGGGCACCGAGCACCTCCCGCGGGGGCAAGCGGCGGCACCACGGCCGCTGCCCCTCCCGGCGCGGGGGGCGGCCCGGCAGATGGCGGGGCCGGGAGAGTGCGCAGCGGCTGCTCACCTTGTCCAGCTCATCGTGCAGCTCAGCCAGGCTGGGCCGAATGAGCTTCTCGCCCAGGTCGGCGGCCGTGTGACGGTAGTGGTCGATGCGGGGCACGGCGTCCATGGTGTTGTGGCCGAAGGTGCGCAGGTAGTAGGTATTGGTGTGTGTATCATAGTAGTAGTGGTGGTGCCCGCCGGAGTGGAGGCTGCCCTCGCTCAGCACCGTGTCGCCGCCGTTCTGGAAGCTGACATTGCCGCCCTCCGAGCTGCCGCCCCCCGGCTCGCCGGGGCTTTCGTCGCCGGCCGATGGATCCACGAAATTCACCCGAAACCTGCCCTTGGCTTCCTCACTGCCCTTCCCCGCCGCGCCGCCGCCACCCCCGCTCGCCTTGCGGGACTCTTCGGGCGGACGGCCGGCGCCCTCAGCCACCAGGTCCACCTGGAAGCGGCTCTGGCTAGGC
>VXBJ01001934.1:420271-432914 GCA_013400055.1 Nycticryphes semicollaris | reverse complement strand
CCACACTTCCTCAGTTTGGCTGCAAGGATGCTGTGGGAGACAGTGTCGAATGCATTACTGAAGTCAAGACAGACCACATCCACTGCTTTACCTTCATCTATCCACCTGGTTATGTCTTCTATGTTGTCCTATGTTGCAACTCTTCATGCCTATTCTCTTAAATTGGATTCTTTCCTCTAAAATATATTTAAAATCTTCAAATCATAGAGTTATCTAAGTTAGAAGGAGTCTTTAGGATCAACAGGTCCAACCATTAGTCTAGCACTGCCAAGTCCACCACTAAACCAGGTCTCCATGTGCCACATCTACGTACCTTTTAAACGCCTCCATGGAATGTGACTCAACATCTTCTCTGGGCTGCTTGTTTCAATGTTTCTATAACCTTCTCTGTGAAGAAATTTTTCCTAGTATCCATCCTAAACCTCCTCTAGCACAACTTGAGTCAATTTTCTCTTGTCCTATCGCCTGTGACTTGGGAGAAGAGACTGATTTCTGCTCAATCTCCTTCCAGGTGGTTGTAGAGAGTGATAAAGTCTCCCATCAGCCTCCTTTTCTCAAGGTTAAATACTTTCACTTCCCTCAGCTGCTCCTCATAAGTCTCGTTCTCTAGAATTTTCACCAGCTTTGTTACTTCTCTTTGGGTGTGCCTCAGCAGTTCTTTAATTTAAAAAATGCAATCATTTTGCCCCCCCTCTCTTAGTGGAACATAGGTGTCTGGATAATCCATTAAAACATGGGAGGTTAGCTCTGA
Source organism: Nycticryphes semicollaris (assembly GCA_013400055.1). Taxonomy (NCBI): domain Eukaryota; kingdom Metazoa; phylum Chordata; class Aves; order Charadriiformes; family Rostratulidae; genus Nycticryphes; species Nycticryphes semicollaris. The sequence goes on along the minus strand of VXBJ01001934.1, from coordinate 432,163 downwards.
GGCTGTGAAAAAGAAACCTCAGACGTAAGTAAAATCATTCTGCTCCCGTAGTAAGAACTTGGAAAGGGATCCCCCAACAATTTTCCATCAGGTGTTTTTATTGTCTTTACACTTGAAAGTAGTAGCTCACAGAATAGCAGGAGAGTTGGGCAACAGTTGCCAAAAATAGTTTTATCTTAGTTGCTAAATACTATCAACTAAACATTCGCTGAAATTAATTAGTCCCCTCAAGCAATGGCATCTCTTTATTTCAAAAATATTTTGTTTGGTATTTCTTGTTTCCTCATCTTTTTTTCATAATGATGTACACTTCGGTGTATTTTTGCCCTCTGTCTATCAAACTGAGTGCCAACATCCATCCTCTAGCTCACCACATCTCTACTGGTTTATTTAAGTTAACAACAAATGCGGTGACATAATCCAACTGAAAAGAACTGGAGTTATAAAACAAATATTGCTTTTTCCTAACAGTTACTTAGAGAAAGAAGTATTTCTATTTTGAGGGATGTCTATATGCATAAAAGAGCTAAGGACACTTTAATAGATGGAAAAGGTGGGTACACTGAACCTGTTAAAACACTGTCCTAGAAGAACAGAAATCATATATTTTAAAATTGTTTCAGGACTTCCTTGATGTACTCCAGAGCTCCTAAGAGTAACAAATAAAACAAGACAGGATTCATCAAATTTTCAGAGTGTTAGGACTAAATAAAAATCTGTGAGGGAACTGGAAAATAAAAGATTAAACCACAATGAAATTTTTACTTTTGTCAGGGAGTAAGGAGTTGAAAAACAGTGGATGATAAGGAGAACAAGTCAGAATAAAGGTTTTTGGTTCAGAATTTAAAGCAAACAGCACTAGAACAGCAGATGATGTGCAAAGAAAATCCTCCACTGTACATTTTGCATAAGCAAATGTAAACCCTGCATGATCAATACCTGCACAGAATGTCATACAGTAAGGTGTTTGGAGGCAATTTAGATTTGGAAATGGTTGTTTCTGTCTATTTCCTGTATAATTAAGTAGTAATAGGAAAGAGCAAGGAAGCAGCTTCTGAAATCCCATACTCGTGACACAGTTGGTGATGATGGGATTGTACTATGATATTTAGCTATTTTACATCAAACAGCATTCTATATGTACATATTGATAGGTATTGGCTACATCTGCCAGGCCCGGAGCCTGCCTGCCCGATGTCAGTTCCTCTTTCATCTTTGTTTATGTTATTGCAGTGCAATACTCAAACATTTAACCTCTCCTGCAGTTCTGCGTTCCCCCATTCAGTGATCAGGTTGGCCTCGCTCATACTGAGGTGGCCAATGGAGCACTTGCACTTCAGACTCCAAGAAGAGGTTCCTTCTAAAAAGAAGGAAGAGGGAACTGGGTGGGAGGAGTATGCTAATGTGAAGAAAATGGGGCACAGAAAAGCCCTGAGAGAAGCGTCTGTCATCCCAGTGGAAAGCAATAGGGTACAGGATTACATACAAGGGAAGACCTTACAGAAATGAAAGACAAGGTGTAGCATTCATAGCAAATAAACTTTGTGATGTGCATCCATCTAATATAATGTGAGATAACACTAAATACTGACTTTGAAGATAGCGAAGAATTGAGGCTGCTACCACAGTCCCCAGGAAAGACAAGGAAACAGAGGACTCAAGAATAAGAAGAAGGTAGGTGAGAAACATGGAGGCCTCTCAGAACAAAAAACGTAAAGAAATTAAGAAATACCACTGTATGAGAAAGAGACAAGGGTAAGAGGAAAAGGACTGAGTCTTCATAAAAATCCTAACACCTCACATGGCCTGTGAGAACAGCGAGAGAACCTTTAACAGTCAAGGAGAATAAAAGGCACATAAATTCCCACTAACTGCCAAGTAAAATGCCATTGATACTTGCAAATACATGTTGAAGGAAACATAGAAATAATTAAAAAAAATCACTTTAAGCTTTTAATCAAATGTTTTCTGATGTATTACTACTTAAAACATTAACACAGCAGACTCTGGGTGTCATGGGTGAACAAAACAAAAACTTAATACATTAATAAAAGTGTGCAATACATTAATTCTAGCTTTTTTTTTTTTTACCACAGCTTGGTAACATTTTGTTGTTGTTGTTTACAAAGTGTAGAGAAAGGAGCTGTAGAGGGTTTCAGTGTCCTGTCAAAGACACAAAAGCACTACTGAAAATTGCAAATTTGGTTTGGTAGGTTAAAAACTTCAAAACATTTTAATAATATTTATTTGCACATGTATAATACGTAAACTTACTGGACAAAATATTAGATGCAGTTGGCTCGATTACCCTTATCTGCGGTATCTTTCTTCACCAGACATACCCTTTTGGCATGGGAGGGCATCAGCAGGGTCTGGGAGAGTGGCTGATCAGCATTGATCAGAACAGACCAACTCTCCTGGTATAGGCAAAGTGTTTGTTTAGTCCAACACCCAGCCTGCAGCAATGGCCACCAAGGAAAGGCTGCCTAAGAACAGGGCAAGCACAGCTCTTACAGGTACTTTCCCAGCCTCCAGCGCCTTGCATGTCTAAGCAAGCCAGAGGGGCTTTCTCTTCCATGAACTTGTCTGTTTTCCCCCTGACATTATTCAGCTTCCCCAGTGTCCTGTGGCAGGGCCCTCCCTATGTAAACATGGTGTGAGTAACTGCCTCCTTTTTCTACTTTGGATTTGCCATTTGCCAGCTTCATCGGATACTACATAGTGCTCATTTGATATTCAATATGAAACACTAGAAAATGCAGCCAATGTATGATATTGCGATTATCATGGACATTAATACCTTGACTAGATCTCTCTCCCATTTGCCATTTTTCCAAGTAGAAGAATTATAGTTAAGTCCTTGCTCCTGTGAACACCATTCCACCTGTCCTTGCTCTGCTGGTTCCATAAGATCCTTTTTGAGATGTGCACACAGTGTTCAGCTCGTGAGTGTACAGTGGATCTCCTTTTAGTGTGTGAACAGACCACTTAGAACTACTGTTTTTTTCCTGTGTTCAAACCAGCTATTTTCAAAGCACAGACCTTTCCACTTATTTCACTGATTCTTAGTTTCCTTAAAAGCCTTTGGCAAGAGGTCGTGTCAAAAGTGTTTTAGAAAACCATGTAAATAGTTTCAGCTACATCTTATCTACTTGCCTGTGAATGCCTTCAGAAAACTCTGGTATACTCCCCGTGTAGAAGAGCTGTGATAACTCTCCAAAAATTGTATTTGTCCATGTGTCCACTGACTCTGTGCTTTGTTACAGTTTGTCGTGATTTGTCTGAGAACAGGCATCAGACTTAAAAGCCTGTAGATCCACAGATCTCCCCTCAAATCATTAAAAACAGGTCTCTCATTTCCAAAGTTCATGTCGTCAGGCACAAAGCTGTTTTTAAGATGCTGTGCATCAGAGTTAATAATTCAGCAGTTTCATCCTTGTGTTCCTCTGGAGCTTAGGGTTGAGTGCCATTTGGACCTGTTGACTTGTTACTGTTCAGGCAGATCTCTCCTATTCATGCCTTGCAAAGAAGGCCTCCAGCAGAGGAACATCTCCTGCCTCTTCCACAGTGCAGACAGATGAGAAGAACTCATTTTGCTTGCGTGACAGGGCCTTATCTTCTCTGAGTGCTCTTTTTATATCACCGTTATCCATTAGTCCTGAACTGTTGATAAGCTTGCTGTTGCCAATACATGTAAGGGATGATTTCTTATTCATTTTTTAATATATTTTTTTCTTCATTTTTGTTCAGGCAGCCATCTCATGCTTATGATCTGTTTTGTTTTGAGTTTAATATATTTGGACACAACTTCAGCTTTTCAAAGGATAACTTCTTTCTGCTAGTAACTTGCCTTACTTCTCCTGGTCAGTTGCGCCAGTTTCTTCTCAACCTTTCTCAATTCGTTCTTGATTTGCTCTGTCTCTCCAAAATGATTTTTCAGCAAGCAGCACCTCTTGCAGCACCTCCAGCTTTGTCTTTGACCAGGTTCCTTGTTTTGTAATTTCTTGTTGTTAAGCATAGGTCTGGTGAATTTGAGGGGTTTGCATACTTTTTATTTCTGTAAGGCAAGCTATTGTCACTATTGCAATGCAGTTCTTCAGCGCTAAAATTTTGGTCCTGTGTGTGCACTGCTTGAACCATAATGCGGGTTATTTTCCCTCTTATATACCACCTACCTGGTTACTTCTTGATACAGCCGTTCTTAGCATCTAAAAGTGTTGTTTCTGCATCACAATCCCGTGTTGCATTTTCCCAGGCTGCACACGGCCTGATTCCTCTTTCCTTCTTTTCCTCAGTTTATTTCTTCCTTTGTATTCTTTCCTTCCTTTTTTTTTTCCTTCCTGTTCCATAACAAATAGAGGCACAGTTAATATTTTTATACTCCTACTGCTGTGATGTTTATTGTGTCCTTTATAATTATTACAGGTGTTCATCTAAATCAGGGTTTAAGTCATACTGTCTTTCTTTTCTCAGAAATCTGGATGAAGTCCTAACAAATACGGAATTGTCATGTGGCGCCTTACCGGTATTTGCATTATACTAATCCTAGCTTACAAAGGAAAAAAAAAAAAAAATAATTGCTGCAACACTTCTGAAAGGTTGCCAGATAAATCCTATGATTAAGACACTCAGAAACGAAACTCATTTGCTGGCATCAGGATGTGGTGGTGGAACAGTCTGTTTCAGGGGCCTTTCTTGTTCCGACCATGCTTTTGATGTGTCTGTGTGTGTCTTCAACATTCCACTGCCCTCACACAACACAGCTTTGTTTTTATTGACCTGGTGTTAACGGGGGTACCTCCATGGCACCAGTTATTTCAAATATTTGAGTATTTCTAACATTCTTAGTTTGAAAACTGATGTGCAAGATGGGTTTTGGAAATCTTCTTCAAGGGACTTCAATTTTTAATACTCTGTTAGCAATATATCCAATATATTTACTTAGGAGTGAGGTGGAGGTTATATCTCCTGTCCATCCAGAAATGGAAATTTTTGCAAGATGCTGTGCTTTTTTGGTAGCTGGAGGAAGGACACTGTGCACCTGCTGCTTGCTGTTTGTGAGTTTCCATGTGTAGTTTTGGGGTGCTGGTTTATCTTTAAAGTTCTGGTTGTCTTAGTATGGCAAGAGACTGATTTTCATCCAGCACTCCTATCAGTCCAGTTGAGACCAGCAAAGCCCCACAGGCTCTAGAAGCCATTGCCAATGTTTACATGTGACAAAGTGAGATTAAATGTGAAGACCTTATAATTATGGACTTTAATTATTACATATCATCCAGAGCACTTAACATCTGACTCATTCCTGGCTTTGCCCTGTATTTGAAAATTGCAGTCTGTATGTACATGTGTTAGGAAGAAGAAATTGTTCAAAGGGGAGATGAAGACTGTTACCTTAAACTGCTGTGGTTATACACAGTTCATCGAGAATATCTTGAGAATATAGATGAACATATTGCAACAATTCTGGAAATGTAAAGAAATAAGTGAACAAACAAATGCACTTTTTTTGCAGTCCAATGCAGTTCAAAGCAAAATGATACTCAATGATTTTTTTTTTTTTTTGCTATGTTTCTAGTTTTAGTCATTTGTACATGTCTCTAAGGAATTTTATAGTAGACCAAGTCACAGGGTAGCACTGAGGTGCTGCTGGATGGTTAAAGTGAACAGGCCAAACCAAAGAATGGTTTGGGCTGGAAGGGACTTTAAACACCATCTAGTTCCAACCCTTCTTGCCATGGGCACAGACACCTATCACTAGATCAGATTGCTCAAAACCCCATCCAGTCTGGTCTTGAACACTTCCAGGGAAGGGGCATCCACAACTTCTCTGGGCGACTTGTGCCAGTGTTTCACTACCCTCACAGTAAAGAATTTCTTCAGTGCTCAGTAACTGTTCAGTCCAGATCACAGAATACTAATTTTGATTCTAAACCTTGCATGCAAATTGCAGCCAAGTCTCTTGGGACACAACTCACACAGTCTCTCTCACCAGAGATTTCATTTCTTGAGCTGGGAACTTGTTCTGATACTTGCTTCCTCACACCTCTGCATGAACTAAGTCCATTTTGCATTATGTCATTCCTTCTTCAGCTCATCTCTTTGCTCTCTAGAACTATGTGCAAGAAGTCTTCTCAAACATTAAACTGCTGGAGACTGTTCTCTGTACATAGGGATGAGATAGCCAGAATACAGGGATGAGGACCTGGTTTACCCATCAGAGGTATATCTAAGTGATTCCTGTTTCTTATTTTTTTCTTTTCGAAGTGACATTTTTCTTTAGGTTTGCTTAATCCTGTTTCTTGAAGATAAAATAACTTCCACGCCTTCCTATCCCAATCATTAGACTCCGATTTAGATGTCCTTTGGAGTAGACATTCACCATATAAAGAAGCCTAAGGAAATGGGTTGGCCAGCAGCCCACCAGTGCCCTCAGACTTCTATGTTTCCAGAAGCTCAAGCCAGCTAACCACATTCTACTCATACAATTAATTTTCAGTGCTTTTCATTTAGTTCTCCTTGTATTATGACAGTTGAGTAATTTTCTTTTTTTTTCTCTTGTTCAAAAACCTCATTATCAAAATTGACAGGAAGTTACCATTCATTTATGCTGCAGTCATGCTTTTGCTTTTTTCACCTTGTCTACTTCATTCAGTGTTTGGAAAACTCTTAGCTTTTCTTCTGTCTTATTATAATTTGTTGCTTTAGAATATATTTTTTTTCTGAGTTTTTTTTTACAGGGAAACCATCAAACATTTCCAAGAAATATCCCAGCACTCTTTGTGGTCACTACTGAGCAACTAGTTGGTGAAGTGACAGAAGTTAAAAAAAAAGTGTAGGAAGCAAAGTATGTGAGCAACATATCCTGCCAGATCAAAGATCCTTGGAGAAGGGAGGCTGCTCAGCCCCACATCCACATGTCCAACCAGCAGCGAGGCTGGAGACACATTCTCAGCAGGCAGATCCACACGGAGAACATGCATACACCATGTATGCACCTGTATGTGTGTCTGGACACATGGATCAGACAGACACACACAACGCTCACACAGACACAGGCAGCACCAAGGGCCTCATCCTGCTCCTCTCTCTGGCAGAGCAGGATGGGCATCCACGAGTGACTGCATGCACCCCATGTATGGGCAAGGTGGGGCCCTCTGGCAGCTGTCTCAGACACCCAGCCTGGCCAGCAGCTGCCCCTGGATCCCAGTCTCCTCAGTTGCTGGCCCCAGGACGTACAGCCCTGGAGGCTGCAACCCCACACCAGCTGCTGCGACAGACTTGCACATGAGTGCTCACAGATACACACACGCACACGTGCACACGCATCGCACATAGAGCCGCTACACAGGACAGAGTGAATAAGGACTCTGATGGGCCGCTGGGACAGGCTGTGTTTGCCAGACACAGGGCATGGCTAAGTGTATCCACCAGCCAAATACTCACCTGCCACTGGCCCTTCTTGCTCCTTTGCCCCTCACACCTGGTCCTCCCCAGATCACTTCAACCCCTTTTTCCTACCTTTGATTCCTCTGCAAATATCCCATAATATATTCTATGGGACGCCAAGCTGCTCTTCCCCTTCACCTACAATGTGTCCCCCAGCACTGGGCAGCAATGCCCCTTCGTCTAAAATTATTTGATCTTTATCGCATCAAAAATTAGTCCAATACAGGATTTAAGTATTGATCATATAATCATCTGGATGATTATAACTCAGTTTTCTCAAAAAAAGGTAAACAAGAAAATCCTAGTTTTCCAAAGTAAGGTTATACTTGTAAACAATACTTAAATAGTGGTGTCAAGAGGACGGGGCCAGTCATTTTTCAGTGGTGCCCAGTGAGAGGACAAGAGGTAACGGGCACAAACTCGAACATAACAAGTTTCATCTAAACATGAGGAGGAATGTCTTTACTTTGAGGGTGGCAGAGCACTGGAAGAGGCTGCCCAGAGAGGTGGTGGAGTCTCTGTCTCTGGAGACATTCAAAATCCTTCTGCACATATTCCTGTGCAACCTACTCTAGGTGGACCTGCTTTGGCAGGAAGGTTGGACTAGATGATCTCCAGAGGTCCCTTCCAACCCCATATCATTCTGTGATTCTGTAAATCAACAGGATGACATTTTGCATTCATAGCCCGTATGGTCCAAGTGATGCTGACTTATTTTACTGTTTTTTCACCATGGCTGTTCAAATTATTTTACTGCCTCTTATGTTCCAAACTCTCATGATTTGCCTGTAAACTGCAACTACTAACTTGACTGTTTCTTATGGAGTTTTTCCTGGTTACTGCTTGACAATGATATTTTCTTTGCATTATTTCCATGTGGAATCGGTGGACGCCTTATATGTAGCATTCTAGCAGCTTAAACTTGTCAAGTCTTGTACACCAACCCTATAGAAGTCAAATTAAGTTAGACTTGAGATCTACCACTCATCAACAGAAGTTCTAACATGCATTTTAATAAGAGTGGGAAACCAAGGAGATACTGCCAAAGAGATTCATGTGCGCTACATGCTCCTGCAATGCAAGATTTTTTCGTTCCTCTCTACTACCAAATTTATGCCAGGAATATAGATACTCATTAATTTTAGGATGCTATTTAAGATGGGTAGAATCTAAGCAGAATTATGCTCCAGGCTCCTGCTGGTTGGTGCCATGAAACTATTTGATAAACCAGAGTGAAGTAACCACTTAAAACTGAGTAGTTTTAAGACTGGAGTAGTTTTAAGACTATTAATTAGTAGAGAGAAGGGACAATTCTAACCGTTTGAATGGAAGTCTTTATACCCGCCTCTCATAGGTGAAACTAAACATTATCCATTTTCAAACAGCATAAAATAGTATTTATCCACTAATTATACATTTCTTTGTGTTGTTTTATGAGTTTAAAAAGTTGACATGTTTGGGAAGTTGAGGTTACAGGAAAGGAAGATTACACCACTTCTGTTGTATGTCACCAATATCTTCCCTTAATCATTTAACATTAATTCACATTCAAATACTTGGGAAGGTATGGTGTGTAATTGTGATGCTTATACTTCATGATGCCATCAGAGGATAAGATCCTGGGTAACTGGTCAAGGAAGAGAGACCTTTTCCGCATCGCTGAGGATGTCCTAGCATGTATACAGCCTTCAGAGAGGTGGCACGCAGGAGAGCAGCTGTTGGGAGGGAATCAAGTAAGCTTGCCCATAGCAGTTTTAGTAATTATTTCTCTCCTTTCCTCTTCAGAAGTGGAAATTAATGTGATAACACAAGGGAACTAAGGTGGGAGAAGTTTAATAGCAGTAAAATAGCATATTCTGACTGAACCATTTTACAAATGGGAAAACTGAGGCATGGAAAGGTGATAGCTTGAATCAAAGCTACCATGTGTGAGTGCAGGTGGATATTTTGAATCCCCTCTGAGTTTTCATTTTCACATTTTTGTTCAACCCACAAATTCATTGGGCAAATTACTAACACCAAAGATAGTCAAATCCATTATAAACTTCTAAGTAGTGGGAGCTGAAAACACAGGTTGGTAGTAATGCAAACTGCAATTGCATTACTACATTGTTTTTCCCTTGCTTTCAGTCTTGGAACTTATTTTAGAACTACAGATTGCATTACAGATATTAGTTGTAGGTCCTTTGTGTAGCTTTTTAAGATATGTTGGCAGGATAAGTTGCTGTATAATTTATTGTATTCATGAACAATGCTAAATATTGTGGTCAACTGTTCTTTTTTGTCCTGGGGTATTTTTGTATGTACTCTTGAAGTCTTCAAGTGCTTAGACAGTGACTCACCTGCGTGCTTTCAAAGAGTTTATCACTGACCTCTGAAAATCATGACACCAAAGTTTTATAAAAAAAATTTAGTCCCATTCCTTTATTTAGGGTAGAATCCAAACATTTTGTTTCTTATCCTTAAGAATATTTTGGACTTTTTTCCTAGGATAATTTCAGAATGACCAAATAAACAGTTTATTGTGAGAGCCAAGGAAATGTAATGTTGATGAAAATTCACTGGAAAACATAGCATATACATGGACTTCTAAGTAAACATGAATGATTAAAATAAAAAATCTAAATATGTTAACATAGCTTAATGAAAACCCCTATCATGGTGCAGCAGCAGTTTAAAAATGGGTAAAACCACAGTAAATTTCTCTAATATTATTCAATAAGTCACACATTTCCATTTGAAATCATGCAGACAGTTCTGATTGATTAGTCTGCTTAAAAAGCCCTAAGCAATAGACAAATTTTTCCAGTTTTAGAGGAATAAAAGTACTTAGAAGTGGGGAAATGGACTAAAAAGGCTGTCAGGGAGGTCAAATAGAAAGGGGTTTAGTAGGTATGTGCAAAATGCTTGAAGGCAATGGAAAAGAGAAAATAGGGAGCTACCTTTCTACTAGGGTGGCAGAATCAATTAAGTTAAAAAGTAATGACATGCAGCATCATTAATTTATTGATACAGATGCATAGACTTAAACAGGTGGGAATAAAGGACATCAACAGTTTTTAGGCAGAAGAAAATATTAGAGATCTTAATTGTTTCTGTCAAAGTATGAGTGATCTCTATCAAGGATTAGAAAGAATTTCTTCCCAAATCAGTGTATTAATTGCTGTTCTGAATTTCATCACGCTCGCTCCTAGCACTATGCACAGTTAGAGAATGGGTTAGTAGATGATGTTTGCATTATTTCACTTTATATAGTGATTTTGCTCCTAGAGCAAAAGCCTCTATTCAGAAGCAGCTTGTAGCAAAAGTGATCATCAGGTACCTTTATAAATTCTGGAAAACTAAACTAGCAGCGTAAAATCTGATGCAAATTCTGGTAGGAATTTTCAAAAGAGAATACTTTTTTAATTTTCTTCCCCCTTGATGAAAGGTACATAAAACTCCAGCAAAACAGATACCAGCTTCCTCCTGCTTTGATTGGTTAACCAATTCACATTTTCAAAACATCCTGTAAACGGTTCATTTGGTCGAAGAGGGAGAAATTCTGCTGTAACTATAGTTCATTTCTATCCCACATGTCATATTGTAAAGTTTGTTTTATCCAGTTTCATAAACAGCTACCTCAACCGTGTCAAAAAACATATGGCAAGCATCACCCCCACACATTGCAGTCTATTGTCATCACCCATTTATGTCAAGGGGAATTAATATCATAGGCACTCCTTAATCTTTCAGAATGGGCTGGAAGGAAGTGCAGTAGAAATACTTTCCTGCAGCTGTCTCTGCACATCCTCTAATTGTGAGATCTGGTTATCTTTCTCAACTAGAATGTCAACATGCAAAAATATCTAAATTTGTCTTTTTACATTGCTCAGTATTTCTTGCCATCTCTTTACTCTGTCAGAAAGCAGTAGTTTTTCCTTCCTTCCACATATGGTATGATCTATTAAAAGAATATTTTTGGTTTGTGTCATAATGGAAATTATAACTGATTCTTCATTACTTTTGGACCTCTGGCCAGCCCCGTAATGAGAAACCTCACAACTTGTTCTTTGTGTGACCAGGTAACTCCCATAGCAAGGACACAACTTGGAAGAGAATTTGCCTCCGTTCTTTCACTGTCTTGTCTCATTTACAAGTGAAACTTTGACTCACTATTTGAATGTTTCTCCTAAAGCTGCTGCTAATATTCTGTCTTACACGTCTTATCTTTTTTTGCTTCTGTCTTTCTTCCTGGCCTTTGTCCAATAACACCGTTTAGGTTTTAGCAAGCTGAAAATTATCGGATCCCAGATTACAATTTTCTGTACTCCTCGAAACCATTGAATTTTAAAAACTGCCTAATGATCTGTACTGTATTGAAATAAATGCATGTATATTCAGGGAATAAATGCATGTATTCAACCAAAAAGCTTTATTACATGCAGAGCTAGGCACCCAACTTAG
>VXBJ01001934.1:403100-419171 GCA_013400055.1 Nycticryphes semicollaris | reverse complement strand
TCAGAAATATAACATTAGACCCCCTAAACTTTTTGTTTGTTTGTTTTATTGTAAATTAAACCTGCTTCTGTTAGAACATGTATGCCACCATTACTTTCCTAATTTACAATTATTTCTATTTAGGTAGAATATTAATGTACCAGTTTTTATGTTCGAATAGGAAAGCAAGTGTTTTCTTGTTTTACCAAATCAAATACATAAATGCTGAATATGGCATTTTAAAGGCATTTCCTGATTACCTGTCAATAGATTGATGAAGTGTAGTCATTTCAGGCTTTTGGCAACTATATACAAATAAATGGTCTTGCTAATTTATGAAAGATTACCATGGTATCTTCGTACTAAAGTGTAGGTATTATTAAATATATAGAAGACATTAGAAAGGCCTTCCCTAATAAGATTATCTGAAAATGCAACTTTGATTTAATAATCTAATCACTTTGCATGCATTCTCATCTTCTCTTGAACCACATTTCTGGTGATATTTATTTTTTTTGTTTGTTCGTTTTTTTGTATTAAAAAAAACCTATATATCAATTTGTTCCCAAAAAAAGGGGATGACTTTTCTGAAAGAAACCAGGATCAGTTTAAACCATTACATAATGTAGTGATTTTACCACTGAAATTAGAAAGCAGCTTTACATTAAAACCATTGTGTTAGCTATGAATACTTAGCATAATGTAGTTTTTCTGTTTCTGGAAAAAAATACTCTTTTGATAAATAATATTCTTTTGGTGGATGAATGAAGATACATATAACTGCTTTATAAATACAAATAGGATTCACTGAGAGCTCTACAGTACAAATTTGGTGTTTGTTTACCCAATATGCACAGGAAGGAAAAGTCAGGGCCAAAAGCAGAAAGTTTAGAAATCCAGGACAAAAAGTTACGGTATGTAATACGTTTTAAATTTTTGCAGCTGTTGCCTCTCTCTTTCTGTACTATCCAGATGTACCAAAATTAATGTTTTTAATCTGGCTAATGTCATACTCAACATTAAACATTTCACATACACAACTGAAGGCACTCTTGGTTTCTTCACCTGCATTCTGGCTTGCACATGGGTCAAATTTCAGAACTATTTTTTACCAGTGGGGCAATTCGGCAGATATTGGGACAAACACAGTACTGAGATAAAACATAAGATTCTACTGGCTAACTTTTCCATTATCTGTAGAGAAATTGCTTCAGTTCTAACAAATTTATGTAGTGCTACTTTTAAAAGCCTAGTTGATAAAAACCAAATAACGCTGAAATCATTGGCTTATTTATTATTTAGGAAAAAAAAACACCAAAACCAAGAATCCGACGCAAAACCCGAGGTCAAAATCTATTGTCAATCTGTTTACTTTAGTCCTATGTTCTCTGTGAAATATTATAACCTCTATTTAAATTCCTGTCCGGTTTGGAGATGCTTTGGTAACAGATACCCTTTTGCCTTATTTTGAATCTGGTTAGCAGCTCAGTAAGGTGATATCTTTATGCCAGCTTTATTTTCCTAAGATTTATCTTCTAAATATGAACTAGCATTTCTTTAAAATAGTGATTTTTCAGAAATAGCTGTAGAGGTTCATCAAAAACATACACTAACCAAAAGATATCCCAGCAATTCATAGGCAGTATGGATAAATAAGTAAGATTTAAAAAATCAGAACTTTTGCATTAAAACTTTGTCAGAAATACAAACTGACAAAAATGGTTATTTATTTATTATGCATGCAAGTAGGGAATCTTTAGTTAAATATGAATTAATTATGAGAGTTACTTTGATTTAGGCAGTACAGTATTAGAAAATCACATATGTACATATATATATATTTGCCCACAATGTTATAAGCCATGTAGTAATTGGGTCTCAGTCATTTGTTATCTTCTTATTTTCACAAAAGAAATGCTGTACTTTGGTTTTTCACGACTAGTAGATACAGGTCTAACTACCTTGTCCATCAAATTATTGCCAAAGATTCCAGGGTACAAACAATCTTCAGAGGACTGAATCAAACAGACACTTCCTCAGTGGTGTTCTGACTTGGGAAAAGACACAGGGAAAATTCTTTCCTGTCCCTCTTCCCACTCTTATCCTGCTTTTTTTTTTTTTTTTTTTCTTTTCTGGGATAAGGGTGTTCCTTTTCCTCTTTTGCTTCCTCACTCTGTCTCCCCAAGTCAGTTAAAGCCAGGTCTTTCTTTTGCTCCCCACACCAGGCTTACAAAGCCACCAGCATAAACCTAACTTTCAGCAGGCAAAGAGGCATTCTCTCTGTATGGATTTACTGCTTTCATTCCTCCTTTCTTCTTGTAGGTAGCCTGCATTGCAGGACTAGTCCAAGCAGGAGTTACCCAAAGATAGCAACAGAACAGCCTCTTCTGGACCTCCCATCTGAACTGCCTCCCAGTGCCAACATCCCACATCCTGACTGTGCCAAAACACCTTCTTCCCCTCTTCTTATGGGAACACCAGGAACTTGCCTATCCTCAGTATACAAAACACTGGATTAGCTATTCAAGTTAAAGGTTAACTCCAAGAGCCCTTTAGTTTTGCAATCTCTTTCTCTGAGAAAATCCGTTTATTTTACTGCACAGAAGCCTCAAGTCACACAAAGTGAATGGATCCTTTCAGCTGAGGTGCCTTGTCTCCCCAGAGTCAGCCTGAAATTGGTGGGGAGTACACTTCTAGAGGCAATTGGCCTAACCAAGGTCTAATCACCCCCGCAGGGCATCCTAACTCCTTCTACTAGCTCTGGAGAGCAGATAGGCCAACTAAGTTCTTAAAGTTTGTAAAATGGGGTAGTTGGCACATGAACCCTAGAGGAATGGTGATGCTTGCATCAAGACTCAGGATTGCAGAGACTGTCAGGCAAGTATAGGGGAGGGCAGAAAAGAGCTGTTTTACACAGGATTCTGCCACTAGAGAACAAAACCTTTGCCTCTAGATTCACTGTGTCTAGGTTTCTGCTTGGTTCTTTTTCTCTCATAAAAGGAAGTAGTAGAATTATTACAGCCCTGAGTTCCAATGGCTGAAGATGACCTAGAGAGAGAAATTTGAGCAACAAAAAAATATAGTGGACTACGATAATGAGAACAATAATGGGCAGGGTAAGGAGGAAGGAAAATAGATTCTGAGGTGTGTAATTATTGCTTTGGAGAGTAAGATAAATCAACTGCACCAATGACATTTATAATATATGTTTGTCTAACCTGCTAATAAAACCTGCAACGGTAGACTTCCCACCGGCTCTCTCTCTTCTGGTGTTTAACTAGCTTTGATGCTCTGCCCTTGGAGAGCTCATTTGAGCTGATGCTTGTATCTGCCCTACCCTCACACCGCATAGTTCTCCAGCTTCTCACATGAAAGCTTCATTGTTAGTTTTTGTTCTGTCTTTTCGTATCTAGACAATCTTTCACCTAGCCAGGGCAGGTGTAATGTCGGGCTTATTCCATGCCAAAAGTAGCAGATACATGTTCCTGGATTGGTCTTTACATTCTTATCCAACTTGTCAATACGTACGTAATATGTTTTTATGGAATTTTTTTTTATCTGTACCACGAGTTGCAACATGTAAATGTTTGTGTCTGCAGTGAGTATATACTTTTCAAGGACATTTTTTGAAAAACAGGATAAGACTTCTTAAGAGGCTGTTTCCCGGTTAAACAAAAAGAGCAATTAATTTAATAATATTACTTGCACCATAGTTATAATAGTTTATGAATAAATACTGACATTTTTAAAATATCTCATTTTTTAATAGCAGTATTCCATCTCCTGAAGAGATCTTTCCACAGCATTTTCAGGATTAAATCAATGTTGCTCTCATTCACATATTCTTATTTTTCAAAGCATATCTTACATTTTCTATTGGAAACAATCATGGGGAGGTACGTACTTCATCGTCTCTCTTCTTCCTCCTGGGTGTAGAAAGAGATGGGAACTTAACAGTCATGGTGAGACTAAATATTTGAGTGTCTGCAATATGGACTAGCTGTTACATTCTTAGTGGTCCTAAAACCGGAGAGAAAAATTACCTACCTATAACCCTTCTTTTAACTCAGTCAGTTCAGTAAAGATGAAGATGTAAAACAAAAGCAGGCCTGAACCTTTGTCAGAACTTTCTGAATCAAAAAGAATAACAATAAAAAAAAAATGTTTCTTATCAAAACATTATATAAATGTTACAGCTCCACAGTTCCAGGTTTTGCCTCGGACTCTGATTGTACTTGAGTTGTTTCCGAGTGATCAAAAGAGAAATTAATAGATACCTAGTAAGAAAGCTCACTTCATGTTATTTACAGTCTCGTCTAATCTCAAGACATTTAGATAGCTACGATAAACTTCCCTTTGAACTAAACCTAACCTATTCCTGAAAGATTACAGAACACTGAAGTCTATGAAAACTACCGTCTCAAATTAGTTTGTCTTCAACATCTCTTTAGGTCTCATGGGTGGTTTCACAAAACTTAGGGGACTACACTTTGTGCATTTATATATTCCATATATATTATGGGAGAGCAGCAGTTTGTTCTATTTTATTGAGAGCAGATGAACTAAAACAAGGGGACCTGCTGTCTTAATTATAAAGCGGCTGGATAAGACAGAGGGGTTTTTTATGCTTTCCAAAGCAGGCGTCTATTAATAGAAATCAGAGCCTGGAATATATCCTCCACTGTAGCCATAAGCAGCTCAAAAGCATAATTAACAAATAGCCAGCGGATGTCATTTGCGTTTTAGGTTGTTAATGCCAGAAGGCTATTGTTAGGGCTATGAACTACTTCAATAACTTGCACTTTGGGGAATACAGGATTTTCCTTGGAGTTTGAAATGTGCTGCTTACTAAGTTTTGGTGGAAATTAGATTTAAACATTTTCATCTACATTGTTAGAAATCTGCATCAGACAAAGCCTGCTTTTTATGTGTAGCACTCACTCTGAAGTGGACCAAAATATGATTTTTATCTTTTATAATTTAAAATATAAATCTAACCTTCATGAGTAATTGATAGTAAAAATGACTAATTTCAGTAGAGCAACATCAAACTACATGCTGTATGAATAAAGTTAATTTAAAACTGAACTATCGAAAAAATCCCCAGAGTGAAAGAAGTATAATTCTGTTTAATCTATAGCATTTCCATTCAGGTGGTATAAAATTCTGTGTCAAAAGAAAAGTTGTTTTGAGCAAAACATTTAAACATAATTTTTCTACATGTTTAAATTCTGTTAGAACTGACTAGGTATTTTGGTGAGCAGGAATTGAATTAGTTGGTGCTAAAATGTTGGCATATGCTAAAGCACTTTGTTGCACAGGAGGCTAAGTGGCTCTCTACAGAGACACTGATTGTAATAATAACAAAGCCAGAGATGGGGCCGTCTTTTCAACACGTTCATGAACTGATGTGCACTTTCACATTTCCTTTGTTTTCACTTTTAACTAAAAGCATTAAAAATGGAGCAAGCTAGCATACATTCAAACAAACTACTTACAAATATCTGTCAGGCAGAATTGTTACGTTTCTGTAAGTATTGTGATGTGTTTAGAATATTTGGTTAGATTTGCTGTATTGCTATGATCCAAATACGAACAATTTACTTGACATATCCAGATAAAATCTGATACACTTCAGCAAAGATTAAACTTACATTGTCTAAGGTAAATGCACTATAATTATGTCCCTGCATTTTTATATTTTATAATGCAGGAATATTTTTTCTGTATGTCCAATATATATAAAGTAGACCACAGAATATTGAGAATTTATTTTGTTTATATTTTTCTTATGTATATCAATATTTTTATAGTATTATTAAGTTGCATATTAATTACCAAACACTAAAAGATTGTGATGATTGTGTGGATTGTTGCATATCTTTGTGAAAATACCCAATATGCTGCACAACGAATTTCCCATGATACAAAATGTTTAAATGTCTTTTAACACAGCATTCATAAAATATTGTGTGACTATAATGTAATGAAAATGTAGACACCAGGATGTGTGAACGCTTGTGTCAACTGGACATTATGCTGTGAGCCAGTAATTAAACATTTACAGAGGGAGAGAAACGAATGTACCTTAGGCTGAGATCTTTTGAAGCTGCATGTATAGTAATATTAGAGGGTACTAAACTGTACAGAAGATATCCAATAGTTGGAAACAACACTCATAGTTTCATAGTGACATTGACAATAAAATGGTCTTAGAGCCTTGCATCCTTGGACAGATGGTTCCCTTGCAGTCAATTGCCAGTGTTGACATTTCTGTACCTGTGCAACTCTCTTTGCTTTTCAAGCACCATGAATCCATTCTCACTGCCTGCATACAGACAGGATCACCCAAATGCTTACAACAGCCCTACATCCTAATAGGTGAAGCAGAAATAGAAGCAAGTATTTTGAAAATTTGCCTGAGCAGAAGTAAGGAGTTTTTTTATTCCTCTGTCCTTCACAGGAGGGTCAATCAAGTGTTCATATGAATAACGTAGATCTGGAGAATAATATCAGACAAAGTGTTGCCAAGTATTTTTAAACTTCAAATTTACTTGGATTATGCTGACCTGTGTTGAACAGAATGATTCCAGTCATTTAGAGTTTGTCCCAATCTTCATATCATTTTACTTCCACATTTACAAGATCTTTCTTATTTGAGGATATGCAGGTTTGTACACTGGTAATTTGCTTTCAGTCTAATATTTAGGAGGTGCAATGTTTCCAGAATAGCAGCTTTGCATAGCACAGAACACTTATTCATCTTCCTGACTGGCTGCCTGCAAGCAGGACAATGTGTACCTCAAAGAGCCTCCAAATGTACTTTAGATATAAAGCACTAAAAAAAATACAATATACATTATTAACATATTTAACTCTGTACAATGATAAGTGAGGCCCTGTTCATGTTTACTCTTTAGTCATTACTGGAACAAACACAATTAATAAGAAGATGAAGAGAGACTGACATGCAAGTTATGATAGCAATTTCAGGTTTAGTTCCCAACTTGATCCAATACAAAACCTCAGAATTACTCAGATGACTGTCTGCAACCATTTGGTTTTTTACCATTTCTTGTTTAGAAACCACTGTGTGCCTCTCCAGGGCTAAAATGTTATGCAAAACCCAACTTCAAAATGTCCCAAGGACTCTGAAATGGACTATTTAGTCAGGCTGAAAATGTACAATTCCTTAAACCAATCTTCCTGATGTTGTAAACCAACCATCAAAATGTTCACCGAGGTTGTTGGACCCAAAAAAAACATATGAAGGGGCCAAAGGAAGAGAGCTCTAGGATTTTAAAGGCACGTGACAAGATGGATTTTGTTTGGATGTTGGCCGGACTGGATGTGGCTGACAGTGCAGCTGGGTCTCATGATAACCTAGTTCTTGGCACAGTTGAGGATTAGGACTGCGCAGGATCTTTCAGTCCAACATACGTGGCCATCTGAGATAGACTGCTATGGGTACCACAGCTGGACTGTTCACAACATGAGCCCCAGGCAGCCCTTCCTTATGCTTGGCACTATTACAACATACCCTGATAACTATTACTTAACAGTCTCATGAGAGAAGACAGGTCCCTAGTAGGTGAGAGACAGCAGAGGACACATGTAGAAAACAATTGGAACTTCAGGAATACATGAGAGGAAGCCAGTGTGAGCAAGTGATAGGTATGGGGGTTTAGCAGGTCCAGACTAAGCTTCTTGAATGATTACTACCACCAGGAAGGATTGAAGCCTGATTATCTTGGGAAAGAGGCATGCCTATCAGCTAGCTGAATCAGATTAGTCACAAATTCCCCCCTGAGCTTTTCTTTCAAGCTCACGCTCAATTTATCTTCTGAAAGGCCATTCCTTTGAGAACCAGCTCTCCCAAGTAGTGTGGAGGAACCTCAGTTCCCAGCAAGGCCGAAATGCCAGTGCCAGTGGAACTGCCTAGAATTTGTGGTGCAGTGTTGGGCTATACTTATTATTAACTACAGTCTGGAACATAAAGGCATAGATTTAGAAAACAGTGTCTGAATATCTGTTGCCAAGATTTTCAATAATAAAAGACTATAGCAAATGTCCAAACTTGCACTCAAGTAGATTAACTAGAAACCTACTAACTCTTAGTATTCTAATTTGTGAAAAACAGTCCATAGAAGTACTCACATATGTAGCGATTTTTCCTTTTTACAGGATGCCCTGAAGATTTGTAAAACAACAGCAAAACCTCTTCTGGTGTCCAGTGCCCTCCCACTTAATGCTTCTCTTTGGTATATTGCCATATTTACACAATGCATATATTTAACTGTATTGATTTGAGCCCTTTTCCAACTTCTGTAAGTCAGTCATGGGAAACATAAACAAGAAACTATTTAATTTTGTAAAAGTCTGCAAGTGTTTGAAGTTACACACATCTTTGAGTTATCTCTCCTCCCAATAACATTAAAGACCAAAAAAAAGACTCTCACAAGTATAAGGCAATGTGTAAATGAACCTGAAAACAAAATTGCTTGTGAAATCTCATTAAAGCTGAAAGGCAGAAAGGGGAAAGCTACAGGGTAAGAATAGCTGCAGGGTGTACTGATTCGCAGACAAGTGCTCTGCCTTTTCCATGGTATTGAAACCCTATGTATATTGGAATGGAACTTCTATTTTAAAACACAAAGTAAATATTAAACTTCTACGCTCTCTGTCTTATTGTTTGCATTCTTTGACACTTGGCCGCAACTTGTTGCAAGTTTCTCAGATGAAATCACTTTTTAGCAAGATGGCAGATAGCAGCAAAGTAATACAAACAATCAAAACTCATAAAGACCAACATTTCCTAAATATTATTGTGCTTCTCATTGAGTGCACGGGTAGGGATCGAGTGATGGTAACATCCTCCCTGCTGCAAGAAGAAAAACATTGCAGCGCTCTCTGCATCAGCTAAGCTCAAGGCATCAGACTTTCTCTTGCACTTGCCTTATAAAAAGTGGGGAAACCTGTCTCAAGCACGTCCTTTTGGATGGACTGAAAGTCCATACAGCCGAAGTCATTGAGGCTCTTCCTTATTCATTTTATCTGCCAGCCACTTTCTAAAGAAGCTTTCTTTTCTCTAAGTCCATGTATGTGTTTAGTTATGTGACCCTCAGCTTTTACTTTGTTACTTTATTGCCTGAGCAAGGTCATGAGTCAAAGTCATGATCAAATACTGTTTGCTTTTTTCCCATTATTGGTAAGAAATTAATTTTTTCAGTTAATGATTTGCAAAATAAGAAAATGTGCGAACTATGGAGGTAGACGAAACCAAGGATTACACTGATTTGTGGATGTCTCTGGGAATTTCCTCTATACACCCAGGACTCCCTTGAATACAGGCTGCATTTAAGGCACAAGATATTGGTATCTTGTAATTATAATTGCTCCAATTTTGTAGTAGAAAGCTAATCCTAGAAACCAGAAAAAAATATTTGAAACAGCAGGTTGAGAGTAAATGGGATTTGTTCCTAGAATTGCTGCTTTGAGGGTAACCTCAAAAAATCATTCATGTCAGAGCTTTCAATAGCATTCCCTGATCCTGCAAAGTCAATAAAAGATATCTAGGAACTGATTTTCCTGTGAAATTGAGGCTCCTGTGTACTTCAGTAGGAGTATCAGAACTCAACACAGGAAAATCAAATGGCATACATCTCAAACTGAGCACTACTACTAAGCAGAGTTTTCTTTTAAAAATTGTTATATTACCCCTACTAACTCTTGCTGATACAGGCAGAATGGTCCTAATATTGACCAGAAAAATACAACCAATCAACCAACCAACCAGTCAAGTCAGTATATTATGAACATCTTCTGGACATTAATGTAATTAATAATAAATACCTTTAAGAAAAAATGTTTAGCCACAATGTTTTTTTGAGAGGTCACAAAAACTATTCACTTGCGGGAAGATATATTTGAATTGTTGATAATACAATATTATAATATGTTTATAAATTGGGCTCATCCTCCCATAATTAACTTCAGCAAAATTGAGTTCTAACCAAGGCTCTGACCACATACTTTTTCAGTACTAAGCTACTATAGATTTAGTATCTGCAGCTTGAAAATATGGCCTCTTCTGTAATCAGGTGTGCTAAAATTTGTTAAGAGATTCAATCTACAAAACAATGCTAAAGAAGATTAAAGTATCTTCCTCTCTTGTAAGAAATTGCCCTAAATCAGTAACAGATTTCCCTTCTGTCTTTGAATGCCACTAAAATCCTCCAGGGAACAAAAAAAAAATGCCTTCCTATTTTTATTCTCAATGAATTTTTACAAACTGGTTTCACATCTGATTGTTTATGATATCAGCAATTAAAAATACTCCTAAAGTCTTCTCATTTGGAAATAGGAGAGAAGTGTAACTAAGCTGCTCTTAAAGTCTCTAAGGGTGGGATTTATCACTACTAACTTTAGCCATCTAAATATAAACATCAAGTTTAAAGTATTAGTCTATTCTCACACTGTGCTAATGGAGAGAGATAATCACCTTCACTGGATGATTCATGCCACTTTAAGATAGAGATCTAAGACAGTCAGGAACTGTCTGTCTTTCCATTGGAGAAGTCACCTAGATACTGAATTTATACAGGACATTTAGCAGACAAAATTAGTTGAAAGAAATCCCAAGAAATTACATACTCCAGAACAGGAAAACCGTAGAAGAATTTGGCAGGGAATACGGGGAAATTACGGTCACCTGATTATGATACTACGAAAGTAAAGTAATAAATTAAAAAACAAATCTTGAGATTATCCTTGAGGAAAGAGGAAATATCTGGACTCTTTTCCAGCTGTCTGTAAAAAATACCCTGATTTCAATGTCTAACCGTAAAGTGCTGGAACGGATTATATTAATCATAATTTTGTGGTTGCTTTATTATATTTCATATATTTATTCTTAGTTTGAATTTTACATATATTCAGTCAGTGACTAGAGACAGAATGCAGGCAACTGCTATCAGCCATCTGCCTTGGACTTTTGGCCGACATGGAGGAGGAACCATCATGGAATGGGATTTAGACGAGGCTAAAAAATCCTGCATTGCCTGGAAGAGGAGCCAAGTCAGGTGTTGAAGGGCGATAGGACTGATGCCGTGACTCAGCATTGGAACTAAAAGAAAAAGGGGGTCCTGCAGTATTGCTTCAGTTCATTTCCTGGCAAAAATGTTCATAAAATTTATGAAGCTTCCTCCTCTGGCAATGAAGGGATGGGGATAACAATAAAAGTATCATATCATCTGAAAATATATTATCTTATCTCTTTTCTTCTGTATATTCTCAGTTCCTAACTTCAGAGGCATTCCAAAGAGGCTTTTGGATCTAAACAGACTCCCCATGACTCCTGCTTATTTCCTGCCTCTGACTTTTTCTGAGATACTGACTTGTAATCTGCTATCCTCCTACGGTTCCTTATGGCACTGACTTAGTGCTATCCAAAAATACATGTGTTCCATATAGAAACCGCCAATTTGCTTGGAACAATTATCGGTGTCCTGGGTCTTGCTAGATTGTACCTTCAACTCATTAATTTCCTTCCAGAACACCTGTTTTCCAATGTAATGGTCCAGGTTCAGTGAGTCATTTGGACAATCACTTTAACCCAAACTGTGCCAAATTACAGAGTTCAGGCAGAACTGAATCTTTAGGTAATCTGTGGTCATTGGGGTTTTTTTCCCTTATTTATGAGTTATTACACATGAATGCTCATTTGCTTAAAACACCCAATTAACTTTTAAGAAAATTACTTCGCAGATATACTAAGGTGTGTTTTGGAGCTGATCTGTTATACAGAGGTATTGAATTCTTACCCCGCTTACCCAGTTTTAGCAGTACTCAGTGCTGCATAGCATATTCAAAGTCTCAGTCGGATTGTTTGTGCATATCTTGCACCAGACTGCATTTCCTATTGCCAGTGTTCTATAATGTGGCATGGTATTGAACAAAGATGCACAAAAAATGAATTTGGGGCTATAGAGGAGTTTTAAGCTTTTTCATGTTCCCTCTGATTTCAGACACTATTCTACTTTTCCTTCAGTGTTACGCATGCTGAAAGTGTTATGCGCACTGACAGTGTTATGCACTAATACCTTTATTACATAACTGTTCAGAAATGCTCCCGTTTCATAGGAAAGATGCATCTCATTCACACACCTTATGCAAACAAGATATAAATTGCTACACAAGTGAGGACATGCCACATTATGCTTGAAAAGGCTATTCAGGTGAAGTCGTCATGGCCCTTCCCTGCACCAGATAGTGAAACCCTCCCTCTGGCTTGTTTTCTTCTCCTCCTGGGGCTGACAAAACACTGCTTTTTCATCACTAGTGAGGAAAAGCTGTGCAATGAAAAACAACACTCCCTTCACGTTTAAGGTTGGGTTGACCCCTTCTGAACATACTCATATGCAGCAGAATCGATGCTGACTGGACAGTTTTTACAGAGCTAACCCAAATGACGTGAATAGCAGGAATAAGCATATGAGTGAGATTAAGCTCTCATAAACCTTTATCATCCCCTTCACCTTTACCACAACCTGAATGCAGCTGTAAAAAAGCAAACTGCTCAGCAAGCAACAGGATGAATGAACTATGGATGATGTTTGATTTTGAAGAACACATATCTTTTAAACGATGTGCAACAAGCCTCCCGCTGCGGGCTTCACACAGCTGTGGTGCATACGCAATTTGTCTCAACTGCAGATCTGTAGTGAAATCACAGTGTTGTTTTTTTTCTCCTCAGCTGGATTTTCTGTCCTCTCAACAACCCATTGGAAAAGCCTTTGAGAAATTAGTGATTGAAAGACCTTTGCTGATTGGTAAATTTGTGCAAAGGTTACTGGGGTGGAGGGAGAGGCAGATGATATGATTATGTTTTGACAAGAGACTGGACTGTGATGATTCAAGAAGCTTTTCCTTTAGTAAATGCCTAAATAGGTATTGATAGGAACTGAAACCGAATTGTATTCCCAGATTTTCAGACATTGAAAGACAGTAACCTTTAATTACAGTCTGATAAGCACTATTCTCCAGAAGAGCACTAGAGCAGCAAAAAGGGCCTCAGCCGTCAGTGGAATTGTGAACTATGAATATTAGCTCAGGCTACATTCCTTGCAATGAACAGGCACATTGACAGAGGAGCAACCTTCATTAGTTCACTATTCTTAGTAGTTCATTATTTCTCAGTTCCTTAAATTCATTATTCTAAGTAAGTTTCTATATGCAGCTAATGATATGCTGATAATCTCTAACTTGAATTGTCAACTGTACATTAAATTTAAGTCAATTTTAGAATAAATTTTTCTAAAGAAAAGAGGAAGCACAGTGAAGTAAGAATGGAGAACAGACAGCAAGTAAGATGCTGAGAGCTGCATTTCCCTATTCCTTTGCTATTCCCCCTCCCCCTGTCTAACTCTGGTACTTTTCCTGTAACATCCTCACTGCGGGGCAGCTCAGGAGTGTTTTGGCAGGGAACACTCTGATTATTCTCCCTGGAGACTGCACAGAGATCATAAATCCTTTTGGAACTTCTTAACCTTTATATGTAACTTGCAGCTTTAATCTTCTGCATTACTAAATTTGAGCTAGATACAGTGCCAGCATGAGGAGAGAAGGCACACGTTAAAATTACTGGGTAGCCAGTCACACATTTTCTAATATTGTTATTTAGTGGATTTTACAAGCAGAATCTGCCATGCACTGGAAGTGCTCTGTTAGAGACACACCGGTGTCAAAATTAATACTAATGACAGAAACAGGTCACTGAACTTTCTTTCCTTAAGGAATCCCGTGTTTTGATTGTATAAATGCCTTCTGCCAACTTTTCCCTAGAACTGTAGTTTGTGTTACACTCCTTCTCCTCTATCTTTTCCTCTTGGCATAACTGCCACCTCTTTCCTACCTTCTACTGTTAGAGTAAGAGGGAACCAAGTGCCAGTACTAATTATTATGGCAAGGTGATGCATGAGTGCTGATGTTCTTCTTGTAGAAAAAAGGAAATGATGATGTGTTAAGCCAATCAAGTCAACTGTTCAGGTGATGGAACGTTCTGTGGAAATCTTTTTTCCAGCTGGCTAAATAAAATGGAGAGAAAGCTACGTTTACATACCTTATTTCTTACTTTAGACCAGTATGATTATGATACTATTCCAGTGATGTTTTTCGCTGACACAGCACTCCTCCATATATATTTCAGAGCGCTTTAAAGCATGAGGAAACATTTATCCTCCATATAAAACAGAGAAAACAAATTACACGTTCCAAGTGGCACATGATTTTATAGTTCCAGTTAGGGAGAAGACTCATGTCTTCTGTCTTCTTGTTGCATGAGTCTAAAGCTGCAAGAACCATTTGTGAAAGATACCGGAATGCTGACGTATAATGCCTGGGGTTTTTCCACTGCTTTAGCATGCTTGGCATTAGTGTTTGACTGACTGTGTGTTTCTGAAGATGACAGAACATCGTCTCCTTTTTAGTTTATGGTTTTTTTTCAGCTCTTTTACATAAGGATTGCTTTCACAGCGCTGGTTGCTTAAGGCAAGTGCTATCTAAATGTGTTTGAATGTATGCAATCATCAGAGGCATGTTTTGCAACTTTCTGTCAGAATCCAATAAATATACAGCAATTAAAAGAGAGATTATGAGAATCTAGTAGGCGGGCAAACAACTTTCTAAAAAGGGCACTCTCCACACTGAAATATTTGCCAGCATAATTTTTAAAAGAATCTAGCAGTTCATAAGCTACCATGAGGCTCCATTGTCTGTAAGATACCATAAAAACACCTTTTATTTAGAGTTCAGAACCAGAAACAACATGTGAAAATTGGTACAGTGGTGATAAGGTTAGATGTGGCAATTTTACCAAGGTCACAATTTTTAATTTGAATCCACAATGCCCCTTGATTACCAACAGAACGAATCTAAACTTCGTGACATTTAAGCAACTCAAATTACTTAATGACAATCAGTAGTCAAAATGACAATTACTTAATGGCAATCAGTAGTACTCAGTGAGGAGCAAAAAGACATATGGTTATAAAGCTCACCCTTTTAGGTACTATACAAATCATCTAACTATCAATTGACTTAAAATGAAGGGTTTATCATCCATGGTACGAACAGGAGAAGCATACAAATAAGGCATCTATTCCTGATTCGGCAAAAGTTAACTTAAGCAACTTTTCCAAGAACTGTAAAGAGATAGCAGAGCATAGGGTTCTCCAGCTTTGATCCAGAAAACTAAATGGTGCTATTTAAAT
Source organism: Nycticryphes semicollaris (assembly GCA_013400055.1). Taxonomy (NCBI): domain Eukaryota; kingdom Metazoa; phylum Chordata; class Aves; order Charadriiformes; family Rostratulidae; genus Nycticryphes; species Nycticryphes semicollaris. Next base: position 403,923 of record VXBJ01001934.1, on the reverse strand, counting down.
ATGATTCAAGATATACTCCAGCTAAGTCATGTATACTGAATATCATAGAATCATAGAACTGTTAGAGTTGGAAGGGACCTTAAAGATCACCCAGTTCCAACCCCCCTGCCATGGGGAAGGACACCTCCCACTAGAGCAGGTTGCTCAAAGCCCCATCCAGCCTGGCCTTGAACACTTCCACGGACAGGACATCCACAACTTCTCCGGGCAACCTGTTCCAGGGCCTCACCACGCTCACAGGAAACAATTTCATCCTCATACCTAATTAAAATTACCCCTCTTTCAGTTTAAAATCATTACTCTCCATCCTATTGCTAGACTCCCTGAGAAAGAGTCCCTCCCGTTCTGCTGTAGGCCCCCTTCAGGTACTGGAAGACCAGAGGGTTCCTGGGATTTGCCTTGATCCTGTGTAACTGTCCCCACTTCTCACAGGATTTACTGATGGAAAATTGCCAGTCACATCCAGCTGAAGCTCAGTGGCAGTTTTGGGATGCACTTTGGATATATTTCATTCATATTCACTTACGGCTTATATCAGAAGTTGGATTCCAGTCTACAGAAACATGTGAGCACCAGAACAGCAGCGATTTCTACAAATTTCTTAGTTTTCATAGCAAAGTATATGATATTAGGAAGGTGTCTCCTACCTGTTTTAAGGATTTTAGGCACTTACTAGACAAACAGCAGAAAATGGCATATTATTTGCCATGCATCTTCCTGCTGCATGAAGAAAACAGGATAAAAGACAGTAATTCCAGAAAACGGATAGCATATTTAATATATAGATATATATTCATAAAGAGCAGTTTTTTCTAGGTTGTAT
>VXBJ01001934.1:377202-403061 GCA_013400055.1 Nycticryphes semicollaris | reverse complement strand
ATGACTCAGTTTGTCTGGCTTTTCTGAGTCTGTGACAACCGAAGTGACGTAAATATGAATTACAATCATAACAAACCAATGCTGCTTTTTAAGGTCTCCAACATTTACTTTCTCTTAAACAGGACAAATGTCCTTAAGATACTATTTCCTATTTTATTAAACAACTTACTGATATGATAGCCCTCAGGCAGAAAGTTTTTTGCACATTCAACAGCAATGCAAGCAATTAAATCAATCCTATTTCTTGTCCCAGAATCCTAGCACCCCAGTTCATTGGGCCTTCTGAAGGTACATAAATTGTTCTCAGCTCATAAGGACCTATTTTAAAAAAAAAACCTCCTCAGTATATGCTTCTGCATCCATATAACCAAAATGAGAGGGCAAAAGAACCCCATCTGAGAAGCAGTTCAACCCACATACACCGCTTAAGTTGCTCCAGAAAAAATCAAGAGTAAGTAATAATATTGCTTATTGCACTCAAGCTTGACCCATAGAAAGTTCTGTGACCAAAAATGTCAATCCACAGTATTAATATTTCCAGGATAGATAACTTCTTGTTATGAGATAAAATTTCCATAAGGTGTTCTTAGCCTTGCATACTGTGATACAAACACTGAGATCATAGAGGAGCTATTTCTTTAATATAATCTTACAGGTAATTAGTCCATCAGAACAATCTCATTTTACTAGCCAGTGAGACTGATGGAGTTACAGAGTCAGTTCATGAAACTACAATGTCAGGATAGAATTTTCAAAAATTTGAGTTAAATACTCAGTTCCTACTCAGTCTTTTAAGGTATTAACAAAATCCCTGCCAAAGGGTCTCAGAATGAAAAATTGAGTTCCTTCATAATTTTTATAAATCTCATGAATTAAATGGACCATGGAAATGATCTATCTAAGGGTGTACCTATGAAACTGCAGAACTGTTTTATGAAGCAAATGTTGGAAGAAGTTGGCCTCATCTGTGCTGATGCAGAAATAGCTATGTTTCAGGCCTGATCTATAATAAACGCTTGTGTGGAATTGAAATAGACTTTACAACACAAAACTCAACCTCACCCTTCCTCCCTCTGCTTTGTTTCAGGCAGGGACATTTCTGGTGTACTCCCTGGGCTGGAAGGAAACTGCAGTTTGTTTTTGGAGTTTTTGCCTTGAAATCTTTCTGTCCTTCCCCAGCTCCCTTTCCTCCTTCTCAATGTCATGTTTGTAATGAAATGAGAAGTTCAAAAGGCTAGTGACTGACAGCTTCTGAAACAGGTGGCATTTGTGATAAAGGCCTGGTACTTTTTTTTCTCTCTGGTATGCCATATATCAGCAGTCAGTAACATGCCTTGAGTCAAACATCCAACTGCTTCTAATATTTGAGATTTTAAAAAAATAAAAAATGCTGTGATGATCTTTTGCATCTAAGGACTTCAAAGGAATGCAAAAGAAGCATGAAACTGTTCAGCACATGTGATGTGAATTTAACACATCAGATGGGCTTTTCATTAAGTTCATTAAGATGTTAATAGAGCACTGCTATTTATCTTTTCAACAGTCGGCATATTCTGAACATCAGGAATCCAGCTCCCTGTTAGTTAGAGAAAAACACATTTTTAACTGCGTGTCCATTCAAGCTATTATTCAAGTACAACAACTATTTCTGCCTCCAGAAATGGAAAACTGTAGGATGCTATAGAAATGCCAGTCTTTGGAGGGGAATTTTAAACAATTTAGGAAGCATATAATGTTATCTTTGTTCTTCTAATTTTTAATCTTAACACAAAAACCTGTAAATAAGGTACAGTAGACTTGCAGGGTGTCTGAGGAAAGAATCTGCCTGCAATGCTTAAATTTTTAAGGTAGAGGTAGTGTTTGAAGTGTGCTGCATAATGAACCCACCACAGGTTGAAGGAATGGTCAATGGAGGTAGACTGTTGCTCAGCTCCAAGGGAGCCTGTACTTTGAGCCATTGGTGCACCAAAGAGGACATTCTGGAGATCACTTCAGGAGCCTGAAGGGCATGGTCATCTGAAGCCATTGACAGAGTAAACTACACAGCATTTCTACCACCAAGTTTATACCAAATAGGGTGGTTGAAGCTGCTACATAGATGATTCATACAGTGGGTCAAGCATATCTCCTGAATGGTAACTACCAACGAATTTTACCTTTCTTTCAGAAATACACCTTTTTTCCTCCTTACAAAACACAAATTTAGAAGAAAAGCACTGAAAACAGGAACAAATTCTTGAGGCAATTAAGTTTTTGATACAGAAGATGTAGGAAAAGACAAGCAAAACCAAGGCGCTCATTTAAACAAAACGAGATAGTGTGATACTCTAACATTCTGTACTTTTGGAGCATCCTAAACACACTGCAGTTCCACAGTAACAACCCACCTGCCAGGCGCTCCCATCAGTGTTACCAACAGGTTTAGGGACACCAACGAAGAGCCCTCCTCTTTGTAAATGAAAACAACATTTAGTTCGAGTCAAGTGTCTCGATATTTTGCACAGTTCATACTTACATTATATTCTAGACATTGCACACCTCCTGTAACTAGAATGGTTAAAAAAAAAAAAAAAATAGAGAAGCATTTTTCATTCCAGAACACTCTGATTACTTTAATGCAAATTAAGTTTTTTCCTTTTTCTTTTCTCTTTTGCAACACAGTGTGGTAGAATAGGTAACTTCCAAGTTATAAAAATATTAAAATTGGAGGAAAAAATATAAATCTGTTTTTCTTTCACCACATTTTCCTCACTTTGAAAAAGATTCATATGGGAACAGGAAAAGAAAAGCCCTGAATACTATATTACATTGTTATCAGTGTGGGAAAAAGAATAATGGGATGAGACAGAAAGAAGAAAAGAGAGAAGGAAAGTATATCTGACAACAAATTTCTAATGAAGTTTCAAAAATCTCCCATTTGTCAGTGAAATTTTTTTTCCCTAAAAATACCAAACCCATACCTCCTTATTTCCTCCCCTGGGTTTGAATATCTTACCTGTCAGTTTATCACAGTAGCACATATTCTAAAACCAAACAAACACCCAGCCTGTCATAGTCATTTCATGCTGTGTGAAAGAGAGGTCAGACTGAATGTCAGCTGTGAATCAGGGCCTTCAAGTATGTCCTTCTCTCCATTTCTGCAGAGCACCAGCAGGACAGCTTGATGTACGGAGGACTGTATATTAATTCTAAGTGACTGGCTTCCCGGGTATATCTCACTCAGCCATATGCAATCTATTGTGTTCTCTGTAATGAAACCCATGGTGATGATATTTAGAAAGTTAATACGTCCAAGCAATGAAGCCATTGATTCCCATCCAAGAACTTAATCAACAGGACACATTTTCTTCAACTGTAATGTCTCATTAATTAATTAATGCAATTCAAGATTCTTGTGTGTTGAAAATGTACTTGGTTATTTACAGGCAAAAGCCAAAGGCTTTCAACCAGAACAGATGATTTGCTCTGCTAATCTAGGGCATGGTTAACCCAGTGCTTAGTCACTGAAAACAAATACCATTCTAAAAGCTTCCTGTGCAGGAGGTCAAGAAGAATATCGCATTTTCTTCTTTTGAGTCAAGAGTACCTTACTTCCAGAAGCACAATACCTTGTGGTCCCAAGAGAAAACGAAAGCGTAATAAAACATGACTTTTTTTTTGACTCATGGAGTCTCTTTATTTTGCTGTCATAATGAGCAGCAAATAATGCACTAAGTCTTACACCAAATAATAGTATACCAATACTGGCTGGATGTTCGTTTCATGATCATCACCCATTCTGGGAACTATGAAAGAAGGGACTGAGCTGTTCTGATATGAAAATACTCTAAGTACTTATTTTCAATTAATAATATTTCAAAGGGAATACAAGCTACCTGACGTATGGGTTACATACACAAAATACTTTTATGCAGTTTTGAAAAGACTGAAATAAACTAAGAAGAGTACAGAGAATCAATTAGGGAATTTTCTGCTTGTTTTGACAAATCACAGTCCAGGACCACCACACAATGGAAGACAGTAATTCTGTCACAATCAAAGTTGGAGATACTTTTAGGCAAGAGCAGCTCTGGATTTGAATATGTATGTAACTCAATTTTTGATGCTGCTTTCGGAGAGCAGCGGCAAATATAATCTTAGTAATATAACCTAAGCAGGCCTGTGTTGAAAAAAGAACCCAAACTTCATTACTAATCATTTAGTCTGCAAAAGTCCCTTAAGATGTTCGAGTCCAACCATTAACCTACCACTGCCAAGTCCACTTCTGAACCATGTGCCTAAGCTCTGCATCTACCCATCTTTTAAATACCTCCAGTGGTGGCAACTCAACCACTTCCCTGAGCAGCCTGTTCCAGGGCTTGAAAACCCTTTCAGTGTGAAGAAATTTTTCATAATATCTAATCTAAACCTGCCCTGCTGCAACTTGAGGAAATTTCTCCTTGTCCTATTGATTGTTAATTGGAAGAAGAGACTGACAACCACCTCACTACAACCTGAATGGCAGGTCATTACAAAAGAATGTTCCTAATGATGCTATTGAAATCTTCTTTCCCTCCTTTCAGGTGGTTGTAGAGGGTGATAGGGTCTCCCTTCCGCCTCCTTTTCTCTAGGCTAAACAACCCCAGCTCCCTCAGCTTCTCCTCTTAAGGCTTGTGCTATAGACCCTTACCAGCTCTGCTGGTCTTGGATACGCTCCAGAGCCTCAATGTCTTTCTGGTAGTGAGGGGCCCAAAACTGAACACAGTACTAGAGATGTGGCCTCATCAGTGCTGAGTACAGCGGGATGACCACATCCCTAGTCCTGCTGTATCACTATTTCGGATACTGGCCATGATGCTATTGTCCTTCTTGGCCTCCTGGACACACTGCTGCCTAGTATCGAGGTGGCTCCTGACAAACATCCACAGGTCTTTTTCTGCCAGGCAGTTCTCTAGACTGTTCCCCAAGCCTGCAGCGCTGCATGGGGTGGTTGCGACCCAAGCACAGGACCCAGTACTTGGCCTTGTTGAATCTCATACCATTGATCCAGGCTGTCAAGGTCCCTCTGTAGAGACTTCCTATGCTCAAGCAGATCAACATAATACTTTTTCATTGGGGGTGTCTCAAGTTTAAGATTCAGTTTGCACCTTGTTTTATCAGTCAGCAGTCTACTTTGGGAGCATTTCTAGACTTACTTAACACTTTCTCTGATTTATTCCAGCTATGCAAAAAAGGAATCTGATCTTAATGGAGCCCAAGTCAAACTTCGAGAGTATGAAGCGGCCCTCAGTTCTAAAGAAGCTGCACTGGCCACAGCCCTTGGTGATAAGAAAAGTCTGGAGGGAGAAATTCAGGATTTAAAAGACGAAATTGTACAGGTGACAAGAAGAAATACTTAACCGTAAAGCTTTTGTCAGCAGATGAGATGTTTTATATATAAAACATCCATAGTAAGAGCTGTTACTCTGGTAAAATGGAACTTTGTAGCCAAAAAATGGATGCAGATTGTCATCTAGTTGACAACTAGACCAGACTGGTTCACTGTCAACACTGAAAGCAGTATGGAGTGTTTGGTGCTGTTCAGTTTATTAATAATATGAATGGTGGAATAGAGTACTCTTAAAATGGGAGACCCTGCAATTGCAAGAGATAGTACCTATTTTGAAGTAAGCAGGTCACGAGTCAGTATAAAAGTCACAAATACTGGAGCTACTTTGAGGGAGAGACTGGCTTCACGAATACAGATAATGAATAGCTGACAAGTAACAACTTGTCGTTCTCTCTGCCCTGTCTTTGGTTATGACTGTAGTTCTCCACCTTCTGGGCATCTGATAGAACAAAGAGGGGGAAAAACAAAAATTTTTTTTGCTAGTTTTATTCACATGTTGAAACACATGATTTGTGACCTTAAGCTACACCACCTCAAGGGGATTAGTTGAGGAGACCATGTAGAAAAAGTGAAGTTTTTTAAGCAAAATTGGTAAGTAGCATTTTAATGCTAGTTACCAATGTAAAATGTCTAGAGCTCAGTTGTGGAAGTGATTGGAAAGGAGTAGGGGGAAGACATTTGTGGTGTAAATAGTGGATTTGATTTTCAAATTCAACCATAATGTGTAGTTTGCTGTACTTCTGGGTAGCTGAGGTCACTGTGTTATGTGAGTTCTGCTATGTAATAATTGTTGTATTGATTCTTTTATTTCTTAAAGTTTGAAGCTTCTTTAGGTGCTGCCAGGGACCAGCTTGCAACTGAAACCTTACAGAAGGTGGATCTTGAAAACCGTTGTCAGAGTCTTATTGAGGAATTGGAATTCCGTAAAAATCTGTATGAAGAGGTAAATGCTTTGGTCTCAAGAATGCACATTTTTAAAAGGAAGACAACAGGAGAGTCATTCTAGAATACTAAAATAATCTAGGTTGGGAGGGAGCTCAAGAAGTTCATCTGGTCTGAATTCACACTCAGAGTGGGGTTTACCTCGCTTCTAGATGGAAGATTTCTGGCTTTTTTTGCTAGGAAAAGCGATGTTAACTCTTGTGATAAAGCAGCTTCATGTATCTTTTTATTTCATGTGAAATTCTGCTTGTGGTATTGCAATGCATGCGTCTTTTCATAGTAATGAGAAAACGGATGAATAATTTCTCACATAATCCCTTTATGAGAAATAAAAGTGGAGAGGGACACTCATGCAGATTCTGGGACTCGTACTGTTTTTAAACTTCAGAGCTTTCTATAGGATGTTTTTGAATGACAGAAACAGAAGCAGATGAATATTTGTCTTTGAGAGCTTATTCTCACCACTTTCCCTTTCACTAGCAGTACTTAAGGCTCTCCAGGAGGAACCTTAGAGCAGTAACAAATGTACCAGACAATACTGTGTTCTGTTCTGTGGGCACACTTCCTTGCTAGCTGTATTTTCAGCTTTGTTCATGTTGGAATCCTCTTTTCCAGAGATGAACGGTGCACGTACAAATAAATTGGGAAAATCCTGACTAGTGGAAGTGACTGTTTTAAATTTCACAGTACTTTCATTTTGTCCAAGCATAGCAAGAGGGCTGTGTATTTCTAACATACAGTTATATTGAGGTGTATCTGTTGAAAATGACAATGACTCTCAGAAGGAAATGGGACTTTACATGCTAATAGTGTCCTAACTCTATTTCAATGGCTGGCTATCGCAAAATAAGATACTATGCCAATCAAACTGAGGAAATGGCCCGGTGTTTCTACTGAAAGTTTCTGTGTCAAACAAACTGATCTAATGATAATCTGCAAGGCTAGCTAAATTTTGCATTGCTGGCCTCTCAGTGGATAGTCTTCTAACACTTGTTTTGTCTCGTATTTACTGAATGTTATTTTATTTTTCTCTTTTTCTTAGGAAATCAATGAAACAAGGAGGAGACATGAAACTCGCCTGGTTGAGGTCGATACTGGGCGTCAAACTGAGTATGAACATAAACTCTCCCAAGCCCTTCGTGAAATAAGAGAGCAGCATGATGCACAAGTGAAACTGTACAAAGAAGAGCTTGAGCAGTCTTACCATGCTAAAGTGAGAACACCTCGTTATACAGTTGTCTGATGTACTTTAGGGAAAGATGCCTTAATGACTTGAATTTCAGCAGATTTTATTTGGAGCTTGGTTTAAAATTACCATGCTTTTGAATTTGAATTTGCACTTCAGGTTTCATTTTAAGAGGTTTAATCCTCAGAAAGTACAAGAATGTAAGACTATGTCGCACCCTGTGAAGGTGAGCTGTGGGTGGAGGAATTGATTAGTACTGGGATTACTGAGAGTTCAAGGGAAGTACATGTGTTACTACTTATCAGCTGTGACATAGTCTTGATGATCAATAAGGTGTCCTATACTTTGTATAAAACTTTCATCACAGAGCTTGCTGAGAAGACAACATTCTGAGTTCTCTGATACTGTACAAAACATGTGGAAGTTCCACCACATCCAATGATAACTGCTTTTTGCTCCTCTAGAGAGGAAGCATACTTAAACTGAAGTCAGTTACACTTCGTAATTTCCTTCCTCTACTATGATTCAGCATTTGTGTGAGGAGGGATCCTGATGTCTCAACTGAAGCCAGTTTCTGTGACTATACTTGTTGCAGTTAGTGTTTTTAAAAACTAGGTGGGATGTTACAGCAGAAGAGTCGATATGAACTATATTTGTTACCATAGTTTTCAGTCTGTCTTTTCAGTTTTTATTGTCTTAGGAGCGTGCAGTTGTTTATCTTTGGGGGTTTATCTTTGGGGCTTCAATCTGACTTGGAAAAAATTATTTAATAAGAATTGGCCAAAATAATTTTTAATATCTGAAGTGGATATGGTAGTGTTCAGCAGGAATGATGTAGCCATAAAAAAAAAAAGTTGTATTTAATTACTAGAACTTGAAGTGGTAGTGACTCATGGCACTGGTACTGTAAACTGAAGGCACATTACCAATTTGCTTATGTTGGCTGAAAATTAACATAAGTTCACTTGGTTTTACAGATCTGGTAATTTCAGTTTAGCTTCTGCTATTTAAACATACTCAGAAATAGTGATATGGTAATTAAATATATAAAGGTAAACATTGGCCAGCATGAAAACTGAACTTAGCAGTTCAGTGTCAGTAATGTTTACATAAGAGACTTCCAAGATTTTAATCGTGGAATAAGTATTCAGAGGACTGCGATTTCAGGTAGGCCAATCCAGCATGGTAAATGAGCCACTGTATTTAATCCCTAAAGAAAGATGTTTCATTGCATTAAAGCAGCAGAGAGGAACTTTGTGGCTTAGTGTGTTGTGTGGGTTTTAGTGACTCATTTATCTTTTAATAAAAGTTGCTTTGAAACTGATGTCTTAACGGTCTACTGCAGCTTGAGAATGCTAGACTCTCCTCTAAGATGAGCAATTCTGCAGCAGACTCAGTAAGAGAAGAACTGAATGAAAGTCGCATACGAATCGATTCTCTGTCTTCCCATCTCGCCAGCCTTCAGAAAGAGGTAATAAGCTGTTTGAGACTCTTCAGCCTTGCTAATTACAGTTGTTGATTTTTTAAAAATTTTTTTTATATTAAAGGACTTTCTTTCCCTTAACTTGTATGTTCAGCATCATGACTTGAGTTTTACTTTTGTTCTACTGTTGCATACTTTTTCAAATTCTTAATGTCTCCTTTCAACAAAGTTGAAACTTTTTGTGCAGAATCCTGTTACAAAGTGAGTATTTGAAAGGTCATATTGTTAACTGGCTTTTGCAGAAAATTTTGTGAATAGATAAGACAATTTTAGACCAGAGCTCTGTATTGAAAGTTCTTGACGTTATAGGAAATTTTGCTCTGTTCTGTAGTAATTGGAATGTCTAGCATAAGATTCCAAAAGGCAATATCCAAAGCCAGAGCTGGAATATGCAGTCCCTCTGTTTGGTATCTCTTTCCAGTCTTGATCCAGTTTGCTTCTAGAACTCGGGGCAGGGGGAAGGAGTGACTGTACCAAGATTAGGATGAAGTAGACTGAGCAAATACATCACACAACTTTATGGGAGCATTTGTAGATCGTAGTCTTGAGAAGAATCTAATCTCAATCACAGATTGAGAGTTTTGTCTACTTAGATCTTGTTTCTGCCTTTAGATTACCGTCATCTTTCTTTTGGAGGTTCAGTCAAAAGACTGAGGTCTTTGAGGGTTTTTTCCATCTTACTTTAGTTAATTACCTGTGGTCTGTTGCTTATTTGGGAACAACAGCTAGGTTCAGAGGGAACATGCTTCTGAATTTGCACAGGTGATAGTTGTTAACTTCAGTGCTATAAAAATCAGTTTCTGACAGTTTGACTCTGTTGTCCACCAAAATCCCCATTTTGATGCTACAGGATTTTTTGGGGTATTTTTTGTTTTGGTGGTAGTGCTAGTGATGTCAACCGGTAGAGTTTAGTTTTCCATTTGCTAGCACTAACTTCAGTTAGTCTTGTCAGAAGACAAAAGCATTTTCTTGTCACTAAGTCTGTTTTGAGTTATCAATACTGAAATCTGTAGTAGTTTCCACTGGGATCTATCATGTGACACTCAGCTCCTTTTATTAAGTTCCTTATCTGCCTCTTAACACTTACAACCGATTATACTGGTCTTCTGCAGCAGCCTTTTAGACTACCTGCTTTACTTAGGGAGTCGTCATAGTCCAGAGACAATGAGAGTGCCTGCATTCGTAAACTTGGTGACTTAACTGGACAAGGTAGCTGTGGGGCATTGGTTCCTGTGTCTGTCCTTTAATGAAAAAAAATCTCAAGAGACTGTCAAACAGAAGCAAACATACTTGGGGAAAGCAAACCTTAAGTCTGTCATGATTTGGCCTTTCTTTGGTAAGCACTTCATTCTGTGTAAACAATATTAAGTTCTACTGGCTTTATGTGATTTTTAAAGTATGTGAGAAATTGGCCTTCTTCATGGAACACTTACAACCATACTCAGAAAGCCCAGAGGGCTTTGATAACAGGTAGACAGGCTTTCACTGATAATCTGTATTCCTTTAAAGGAACTTCCTCTCAGCATTCAGAATTGGCAGCAGTAAACTGAAGCAGGAAGTAGACATCTGAAAGCTAAAGAGCAGTTACTTACCACAGTTCTAAAGTACACTGAGCCACACTGCAATTCTGTATCCTGCCCAGGACGTTTTAAAGTTTGACTCTTAAGCTCAATTTTTTATGATCAAACTCATGTGTAGTAATTTTATATCTTTAGATATCAGAAAGATGGTGCAGGGAGTTGTCTTTCAAAGCATGTTGTAAGTTTCGTTGGAACCTAAGGTGCTATGTTTGTAATAGATGAGGTGGAGAACAGGAAAGTGAGCAGAGCAGAGTTTGAATTCAGAAAGGGAGGAGGATGCTTAACTAATGTTTTGATTACCATGTTGTCTGAACAGCAGAGTGCATGGGGATTTGGGTGAGCTTTCCTTTGCACCACTGATGTTTTCAATACATTCTAGTCTAGAGCGTGGCAAGACAGAGTGCAAGAGCTTGAGGAAAGCTTGGCCAAGGAACGTGAAAACTGTCGCAAAATACTGTCTGATAAAGAGAAGGATATGGCAGAGATAAGAAATCAGATGCAGGAGCAGCTGAATGACTATGAACAACTCCTGGATCTTAAACTGGCACTTGATATGGAAATCGAAGCGTATCGGAAGTTGCTGGAGGGTGAAGAGGAGAGGTATGAAAGAAAGTTGCAACAAATGCTGGTGTCTTGTGTGCTTCCCTTACTTGTCTCTTTCTCTATTAAAAAGCAGTTCTTCCTGAGAATGTATTCATTAGATGCTTTACTGTAGTTTCCAAGGTACTGTTTGGTTTTTGCCCCCTGCTGCCTGATAACATTTATTTGTACTTGGTCTCCACAAAAACAGGCTGGTTGAGTATCAGAACAATAGCTCTCAAGGGAACAAATAGCCTTCTTCTATAAAGATTCGGTCATAATGAATTGTCCTTTGTAGATCTGTTTGGTGCCACGGTTAATATTCTTTTTCAGAGTAAATTATGGGATTATTTAATCATTAGCCAAATTTCTTTTAGTATAGAATAACTTTAATAGGCTAATAGGTGTTACAATCATCCAGTTTATCAGCTTAGCAGTATTTTCCAGGAGTGGAAAAAGTTCCCCAGAGTTCAGCAATACTGAGAATTTTAGCCTGGTAAGTCACAGTTGTTATTTAAAGTAGGTTTACATTTTAGTGTTTTGTGAATGACATCCTTGCTGGTCCAAGCTGATTCCTCCCAAGTGTTGGAAGAAGCAGCAAAAGCTCTTGTGCCATCGGAATGTTGCATAAATTTCCTACAATGGCTTAAATCCCTGAAAAAAAACTTTTTCTTTGCTTGTTCCACCTACCCAGGAATGCAGTCTTTAAGAAATGCATAGAGGTGCCTTTATGATTTTAATGTAGTGGCCCATCAGTATTATGTTCTCCAAAAGCATTGATCAGTGGTTCGACAAGGTTCTATCCAATTCTTCAAAAAGTACTTAAGGCTTCACTTTTTCATGTAAGATGCTTTGTTGACTGTATTCCTGTACCTTTTTGCTCTATAATTCCATGGGAAGAAGAGGAGAGAGAAACAAAGTTTATTTAAAAAAAAAAAAAAGGTGTGATGTCTGCATATTTTTTCCTTTCTTCAATATAGATTGAAACTGTCTCCAAGTCCATCTTCCCGAGTGACAGTTTCACGGGCTTCATCAAGCCGTAGTGTGCGTACAACCAGAGGGAAGAGGAAGAGGATTGATGTGGAGGAATCTGAAGCCAGCAGTAGCGTTAGCATTTCTCACTCGGCTTCTGCCACTGGAAATGTCTCCATTGAGGAGATAGACGTTGATGGAAAATTCATCCGCTTGAAGAACACTTCTGAACAGGTTTGAAAATACACACATATCATGACTTTACAATGGGCTGATCAGAGGTAGAAGGCATCCTCAGTACCCTTTCAGCTTTTAGGCTTCATGTTGTCCCTGGAGTTAAATAAAGCATACTGTGGAAGCACTAAAACCAGTGTATTGCAAAATAAGCTTTCGTACTGTATTCTGGATTGATGACTTCTTTGTAATGACTTTAAATGCTTTTCATAGCAATTGTTTTAATGCTGCATTGCATCATTCTTCAGAGTTCTGCCTTGCAAGTGATCTGCCTGTAAAGCTTTCCAGATAGCATTGTCACTGATGGCAAATAGTATAAGCAGACATTAGGCTACCTGAAGTAGCCTTTTAAGAATTTTTTCTGCCTTTAAATTCCCCAAAAGAAATACATGTAGACATTTTGCATCAGTATGTAATGAATTGCCTGTGTCACTTACAGTTGAGAAGCTACATGCAAGTACACTTCATGTAGTTGGCATCTGCATATTTTAGGAGCCCTCAGTTCCTATGACAAAGCCACCTTTTATGATGGCTACTCAGATTATTTCATTCTATGAAGAGGTTGGAATTTGTACTGAGGATTTGTTCTGGCTTTTATCAAAAGATACTTCATTTGGCAGTCAAAACTTTTTGTTGCCCTCAGAATGGTGCTGTTATATTCAGTGCACTTCCCCCCTATAGCCTCTTCCCCTTGCAACATTACTTGTAAGTCCTGCTTAAGAAAAGAAAAATAATCCTATGCTGTGTACATTTCTGCAAGTCCTCACGTGAGGAGCTGGAGACTGGGGACTACAAATCTCTAAATCATTTGTCTGCAAGAAGAGGGAACTGACCGTTGTCTCAATAAGACATCAGAACTACAAGACCTAATTTCTTGCAGCCTTGCTTTCAGAGATCTAAGTAATTATTGTCTTCTCCTGAGCTGTGTGTGTAGAAGTGTTAGCTACATTCTTTGTGCTTGGTGATGCATAGCCTTTGTTTAATGTCATCAGATCCTTTACCTCCACTAAAAGGCAACTCATCTTGATGTTTTAGATGACAAAGATTGGTCTGGTTCTCAGTGTCTCAGTCCCCTCTAATCAATGAAGAGATGGACAGGCTCTTCCAGATGGTGATAGATGTGTATCTTAATTACCTGCCTGGGGTGTTGGCTGAGTGCTGGCATCATTTACTGAATGGAAGAAACCTTGACAACTGTCTCTGTTCTAGACGTATAGCTAAGCATTTAGATAACTAAATTCAGACAAATCAAAGACTACTTGTAGTGATTCTGGACCTGGCATTTTTTTGCTTTTAAAGTTTTTTAAGCTTATGTGAATTTTTCCTCCCACACTGTGTAACTCATTGATCTGTGTCTGTGTCCCTTCCCCCCTTCACAATGTTACAATGACTGGTTGAAAGTTAGCATCTATTAAGATAAGTAAGATAATTTAGATGATCTTAACTGTCTGTTTTCAGACTCTAGTGGCAACTAGAGATGTTTTGCAACTGTTGATAGAAGAATTTAAAAGATCTACTTTTGTGATGAAGTAGTCATTCTGTAATAATGACCTGTACATGTTTTTCTACTAGATTTGCTAGTGCTTTTCAAGTAGTTGATAGGCAAAAAACAATTGAAAGGAAAAAAGGTGTAGGCCATGAGAAGGAATGGAAACATGCTTTAAGAAGACTAACAGGAATATTTAGTTTTCTAAGGAGCCTGCTTGTCATTCTGTGCTCCAGAAAATGTATTATGTATTTGTAAGTGGCTTTTAATAATGATTTAAATATATTTTTCTGGACTAAGCTATAACAAAACTGATGCAAATTGTAAACACTAGTTAGTAGAACATCAGAATTGAAAAGCAGGATGTATTAAGCTTTAACTTGAAATAAGAGGCAAGACAAATTTAACTTAAAATTACTCTAATAGCACACTGAAGATAAGTGATAATAATTGGTTTTACTGAAAATTTTATGCCTTGTATCTAAAATACCCTACATCTGTAAGAGAAAGTGATTAATGATAGAATTTTTTTTCCCCTCTTTATTAGGATCAACCTATGGGAGGTTGGGAGCTGATCAGAAAAATAGGAGACACTTCTGCTAGTTACAGATATACCTCAAGATACATACTAAAGGCAGGCCAAACTGTTACAGTAAGTTTTCAAGCTTCAGCTGTTCAGTTGAAATGGGCTTTAAGAAAACTTGTGTGTGTGTCAATAAGACGCAAGGTTTTCAGTTTTGTGCTTCCTATGTGCACGTTCAGAAAATAATCTCCTATATTTCTATTGGGCATTAGTTGTACGTATTGCTGGGAAGAAGTTGGACAGACACGTTTTTCAGAAACTTGCTTTCTATACGAAGCAGTAATTTTTACTATAAAGAGGTGCATTTACGTGTCTAAAAGTCTTTGCATTAAAAAACTTGGGGGTGTTTTATCATAAGCAACTGTGGAAGTAGACAGAGAGAGACTTGTATTTTCTTAATTGGAAGAGATTCACTGCTGCTGCTTAAACGGAATACATCAACTCAATAAATACCATGGAGAGAGATATGTAAGAATAGCAAATAATGCTGGTGTGTAACTTCTTTTAACAGATCTGGGCTGCAAATGCTGGAGTAACTGCTAGCCCTCCTACTGACCTCATCTGGAAGAACCAGAATTCTTGGGGCACTGGTAAAGATGTGAAAGTTGTGCTGAAAAACTCTCAGGGAGAGGTAAAGTACTTCAGATGTGTTCAAATTTGATAACTTTTTGTGGTGCCATACCCTGTAAAGGTGCAGGTAGAATGTTCTTAGGATTTCACCCGTGAGCACACATGAGAGTTTAGTAGAGTTTTCTCCTTTTGCTTTTCAGCCAAGCATACTGTATCTCTGTCTGTCTTAACTAAAAATTTAGGAATCCAGCTATTGCAGTGTGTGATTTTTTTTTTTTCCCTATATTGAATGTAACTATTAGAAGAGTGACTTGTTCAGACACTGCCCTCATGCCAGGAATTGGGGAGTGTCTTAGAATGTGCTCTGGAAAGATTTTAGGAAACTCTTCAGGGATTTGTATTTTAAATTAGTCTTCCTTAAAACTGTGTTTGTGGGGGGTGAGAAATGTTACAGTGAAACTCACTTAAAGCAATGAAGCATTATTTCTAGTGAAATACAAAACTTTGGGTAGAAAAATAGGTATGACATCTTGCAATTAAAAATATATATATATAAAACAAGCAAATTTCAGAAGAATTGATGAGCGTCTTGTTATGAAGCCTTTCTTATCATCAACAGATTTGAAACTAAGGTGTTATGAATGCTGTCTATGCTCAGCAGAACATGAAAAGTATATAGACTAAATCATTACAGGTAGCTTACTCAAGATGAAACTCCTGTTTCTCAAAACCTCAGTAGATTAGCAGTAGATCTTTAATTGAGTCTGAAAAAATAAAAATCTGTTGCAGGAGGTTGCTCAGAGAAGCACCGTCTTTAAAACAACTATACGTGAAGGGGAAGAGGAAGAAGTTGAGGAAGAAATAGCTGAAGCTCTGGAGGAAGAAGACTTTCACCACCTGCAGGTATCTAGTTTTAAGTTAACAAGGTTATTTAGTTTGAAAAAACACATATATAAATCAGGAATCTCTGGAAAAATATCATACCTGTTTTGGTGTGAGAGGTTTTTAATTTGTGTTTCATTTAATCTGTAATTCAGTGAAAGCATGAAGCTTTGTTATTAAAACCAGTATAAAAAATACTACTTCATGTATTCCCTTGTTGGAGAGAAATAGATTTTTCTTAAAACAAGATTTTAAAGCTGAAAGATTTGGGGATTATTTTTTTTTCTTAAACTCTGTTCCTGACAAGATTTATCCCAGGCCAGTTTGTTCATAGTGAAGTCTGGCTTAAGCCAGGTACACCTAAGTTTACCTAAAGTTTTGAGAACCTAAATACCTCTTTGTTTCTGGTAGTGCCTTCAAATAGCTATCAGAGAAAGCATCTATTGTGCGCTGAAGAAATGCAACTCTGAAAGCAATGGAAAGGTGTGGCCTTGCAGTCCAAATATAAAATGTTTTCAAGCATAAGGGAAAATACTGAGATATAACCTACTTGATGGTTCACGTTCTGAGTTTCATCACTACCTTACTGTTCTGATTTTGACCAGGTCTTCTAAAAAAGAAAAACAGGAAATACAACAAACATAAGTTCCTGTGATGCAGCCTTCAAGTTTGCTGCTGTGTCTAAGAGTTTGTTTCATTTCAGTTAGTATGTGTCTTAAAGGTTGGTTAGAAAAGGTAATACAGGACAGTAATTCAGTGTGCGTGTGTAAACAGAGAAAAAATGGAGAGAGTTGGCTCTGTTGGGAACTGTATTTTTTGGTAACCCTGGTTTTTGGCCTGTAACTCAATCATAACTTAGTGGCATTTAGTATAGTCTGGGTTTTATTGCAGTTATGCAAAAGTACTGGAGTGTTTCCAGTTGCTTTTATGGTTTTAGGTATTGTGTAGTTCAGCTGAGGTGTGTGTCTTAATAGCTTAACTGACAAAACTGTTATTGAGAGATTTAGATACCTTTAGATAAAAACTCTCAAGGTATTTTCATATGCTCCCTGCAGTATTTACCACCTGTCTAAACTCAACAATGCTTTTTGACTTGATACTCAAATATGGTAATTATGTAAGTTGTGTTTTTCTGGTTACCTGTTCTCCATTACCTCTCATAGGAAAGGATATGTAGCACTCTTTTACTTACATGGGGTGATAGGTTGTTCAGCTTTGCGTGTCAACTCTTGCTTAGACCAGGTCAGGCTAATAATATATTAAAAATGTATAGTATTTTATTTTGAGCTGCTAAATCTGTTACTGCTGGTTATTTTTTTTTTCTTCTCAAAGATGACTCTTTCTATTCGTAATAGGTGGCCCCAAGGACATCTAACAGAAACTGTGTGATCATGTAAACTTCCCATCAGCCAGGTTCTTCACATCATGGTAATCCTTGCCTACAAAGCAGAGCCTTCTTGGAAGCACAACATATTTTTGTATTTTCTGTATGTGAATTTTTAAGCTGCGAGTCTGATGGCCTTAATTTCCTTTGCCACTGAAAAGGAAGTTTTATAAGAAGTATCTGTAACTTTCTCACAGGATGTGAATTATTGACCCTTGAACAACGTACTGTTTGAAAAACAATGTCCCTCTCCCCTAGATTTATACGCCAGTCTTTTTATTGGAACTTTGCTGGAATAGAAATATTCCACTCTTTTGGGGATCGATTTTTTTATTGGAACCTTGCCGGGATAGAAATATTCCGCTGTGTCTTGGGGATTGATTTTTCTTAGACTACACCTAGACTAGCCAGTTGCTGTTGACCTCTTTATATTTAGGTGCTGTTGGGGAAGGGGAAGGGATTTTCGATACTATGAACTCTTTTGTACTGGATACTTTTTGTTTTTCCTACAACTCAAGCTATACGGCTTTTTTTTAAATAGAAAAGAGCAGCTGTGTTTAAAAAGAAAAAATAAATTAAAAAAAAAAACCAAACAAAACCACATTAAAAGAAAAAAAAATCACATAGAAAAAAAAAGCCAACACACCAACAAGCCGTAGCCCAGCTGATCATGTAAGTACTCAGAGGATGAAGGATGCAGTAAAACTCCTTATTGGTACTCTTTTCCTTCTTTTCTTTATTTAGATTTCTTGTTCTGGAGGAGGATTCATGTTAAACGTGTTAGTTGTGTTGCTAAGATAGTGTAACCAGCTTAAATTCTTTTAAATAATTTTTTAACAAATAGAAGGCTGTTTTAATATGGATTGTCTTGCTTGTTTACAATTTGTAGGAACAAAACCACTTCTAGGGGTCTAGTCTACATTTATATGGAAAACAGTTGTAATTTTGTCGATGTGGAAAGTTTTTCTGCCCTTTCTGCATTAACCTAATGTCTGAAAAAGCTTTGAATAAAGTATCTCTGTTTAAGACGTTATCAAGTAAAGCTTTTGGAGTTTCTTTCTTCCTAGAACTGAGTTAAAGTTGAATGAGTGTTGATTACTTGGAACTCACTTTTTGAAGCTGGTCAAACACCCGTGTAAATGGAATGGTGGCAATAGACTTGTGAAGACTTATTCCAAATAATGGCAACACATTTCCTCTTCAGAAAATGAATTATTTAGAGCTTTATTCAAACACTGTTCATAACTTTCTGCATCATCTTTGCTCGTATGTTAATTTTTACTGGACTGGCTTTTACTACATTACAGAAATACCAGGCTGGGCAGCTTAAGTATGGCACAATAACATAAATAAAAACTTAGAAATATTTCTAACAGTTATCTTCGTCTTAGCTTCATGCTTAGAAGCCTTTTTAAAAGCACAGCCAGAATGTTAGAAGTTGATTTGAGCTTCTTTTCTAGCGTCTGTCTAATGACAGACTTAAGACATTTAACGTCTTCCATCTTGGGTCAGTTTCTTTTTTTTTTGGTGAACTATGTGGTGGTGTTTCAACCCTGGTTTAGCAGAAAGTAAGAAGAGGGGTGGCTAAGGCATTATACAGAAGAATGATGATTAGGGGAACTGCTTCTTTTGATAGTCATGCTGGCTTTAAACACACTTGCTTTAACTGCATTAAACCCCAGTGTAATATTTTATTTGTATTTGAATTTTCTATTTGTATTTGAATGTGTACACATTATAAATATTCTACTGTGTCCTAAGCATCACTCTGTCTTGTAACTTTCTGAATACTCCTCCATTTGATCTATAGGAATAATGGCTTTTTATTCATTGTAGTCTCAGATGTTGGTAGGCATACAGCAGACAGATGAATGCATACGTTGAAAGAAGTGGTTAATTCCATTCCTTGTTTATTTTCAAAACTAATAGCACAAGCTACCAATGTATTCCAGTAAAGACTTGATGGGGCCAGTTAGATAGGACTGTTAATATCTCCGGTCAGTAGTAAAGAAAAATATTTTGCACATAGGCATTGGGTACCTAATTCTTAATTCATGGTAGGAACCTGCCAGTATAATTAAGGATTCTTGGTTATAGCTTTTGTAGAGCCTGCTTTTTTTGTCACCAGGATGATGAACAGTGCTGTAACTCTCTTACCTAAATGCATAGCTAGGAGCTGCTACTTGAAGCTAACTTTCTCTATGAAGAGAGCTTTTATACGAGTCTTGTGAATATTCTGGTAAATCAGCACCCTTGTGATGGGTGGCAATGGGAGAAAAGTTGACTCTTATAAAGTCATTTTGCTGTTTCAGGTATGTCTGTAAGCTAGCATAAAGAGGGTTGGGAAACACAGATGCCCCTTCTGGGGAGCAAGTGCACAGGTGTGTTCACTCTAACCTTGAGTGAAACATCCTACCACAAGGTGGAGGTGTTACTATTGAAATATATAAAAAAAAAAAAAACCCAAATCTAAAACAAACCAACCCAGAACTTCCTGTGCTTCCCTGTGAGTTCCACAGTAACTTTTGAAAGTTTCTGCCCTGTTGCTCAGAACAGCTTCTGCTCTCCTACTTCCCACTGAAGTCCAGAAGCGCATTTTGATTACTGCAAGGCAGAGTGGACTTTCCATTGCTGTACTGAAGAACACCAGCCTCAAGCTTGTGAAGGGCTATGCATTGTGCTACTGTGTGCAGCACAATACTACTTTCTTTTTTACCTCTGTCATATCGTGTGTAATGAGAGCTCTTCTTCCTGTTAGTTTGGAACTGCATTCAAAATACAGCACCGTGGTTACTGGCATGATCCAGGCCAGTCTGGGTGAGAGAAGGCACGCTGATAGATTTGATAAAGATACCAGAGCTAATTGGCTATATGCAATGTTATGTCAAATGTGTTTGTTTTCTCTGAGGTTGTTAGTTAGCCAGAGAAGAACCAACTATATCCTGGTTAGCTTTGTAAACCTGTTCAACTTGTGATCACGATTTTGGTAGGTCTTCTTAGTACTACTGTTAGAGTAGTGTGTGTAAGGATTATTTTTAGGTACACTCAGGCCTTTCTAGAGTTGGCAACAGATAATGGAGTATCATCTGACACTCATTTGTCAGCTGCGCAACAGGAGATACAAATTACATCATCCTGACAGGTGAAAACTGTTCAGTAACCTACAGCTTGCAGCTAGAAAAACTTTTCATCAGAAGTGTGCCTGCTCAAATACATTAATTCCTGTGAAAATCAGAGTAAAAATCTGTTTAGGAAACAAGAGGTTTGACTTCTGCAGCACCAGTACTGCATGATGAACACTCTTGAGGCAAGGTGTGCATTCCTGTCAGCTGGTCCTGTTGCTATAGAAGTTTGGGGTTTGGGTTTGTTGGCAGCAAAACTTGCTGCAAGAGGCATTCTTTGTTTATAGCGGACAAGTTCATTAATAAAATCCAGTGTAATCACTTGTAGCCCTGTATTACAAATTATTTTCCATAGTGTAGCCATTGTAGCTCTATTGTAGCTCTGGATTGTCTTATGCCTCTGACTTCTTTACCTGTGCTACTTATACCTACATCATATTTGCCCCAGCAGGCAGCAAAATATAGAAGGAGAAATTAATATCTGCATAATGTAAGTACATTTCCTGTTCAACATATGCCAGAGAAGCAATTTAAAATGTTGGCCTTAAATTTTCAGGGATAAACAACTCTTATCACTGTATCATTTTGCAAGAAGGGTGCTTTGTGGGGAAACTCCAAATCTGTGAAATAGTGCCTTTTGTTTTCATACTGCTCTGTAAGCAGCATAGGTACTTCTAGCAGGGGGGAAAAAAAAAAAAGACTGCTGCTTTGCTGCTCTTGCAGAAATGGCTACATGTTAATTGACTATGAAGTATTTGTCTCCAGGCAAAGAAAGCAAGTAGTTGATGGGGAATAAAAGCTTTTAAAGCTCTTGCCCCAAATAGGACAACTAGTACTAACAGCTGATTTTTAAAAAGGGAATGGAGGCTATGTGCGATGGATGTGAATGCTTATTTAGCCTTTCCTGGTATGTGATGGTTAATCTCAAGGAAACACTGGGAGACTTATTTATAATATTCAATGAGACCCATCATAGGATTTTGGCAAAAGTTAGCTACTTTATCTTAAGTTTTGCTTAGTGTGTGTTTATTGCTCGTAAGTCTTTTGCTGCTCTCCTCTGGTTTTCTTTTGTAGGTATGCATAAATACAGGACTTGATCTCTCTGTGATTAACCCTGAAGAAAGAAAAGTTAGATTTGGTGGCATCAATAAAGGCACGCCAGCTTCAACTGATTGATTTATAGGATTTTGCTACAGTTATCAGTTAACTCTTGGATGTGAATTTTCATAGTGAAACTAACATTGGTTTTCTCTGTAACTACAGCATTTTGTTTCTGAAGGTGTTGTAAATAGAATGTCAACATCGATTCTGTATTTTAACAAGTTTTATTGGGAAAGCACTTTGCACACTTAGGATGAAGAAAAATCACAATCAGTTCTATAACCTCTTAAAATCAAAAGGAAGAAAAAAATCTTTTGTAGCGTTGCCACAATGAGGTGTGAGAGGCTGTCAGTAAAAAAAATTAACTGAAAGCAGTCACAAGTGCAACAAACTTGGCAGCTGTTGAGAGACAGCTTTTTCTTGAAAAAGCTTGTGGAAATCAAATTTGAAATGTGAAATAACAGCAATTAATTAGTACACAGTGTGTTGTCATCATCAGTTACATTACATACTATATACCCATACTGTAGACTTTCTTGTTTTATGGGCCTGCTAGGTGCTTTTGTTTTTATACATTTTGTATTGTCTAATAGGTTTTTAAAGATACTTCTGAATATCCCAAACCAGGATGTGGCAGTAAATAAGCAATACTGAGTTCTGCTTGCAAGGAAAATGATTTTTTAATTAACCAGCTGTGTGTTAAATGGAGCTTGGTCTCATAAACAACAACAGATTAAGAACTTAATTATAAACAGATTTTTTTTTTTTTAAACTTACCTTCAGTGGAAAGGGAGGGCTTTTTTAGCCCTTTCTTAGTGTGTGTTTTTCCCAGTAATGTTTCATTTCTCTTCCTGATGATAGCCATTGAATCAAAGGCATATATTGGCCCTGATTCCCTTTATGTACTGAGTTCACTGAGTTTTCACATTTCCCTGTGTGAATTTCTACTGTGAAACTGATGCAAAGCAGTTTTTAATAAATGAAATATAAATGACAGTTTAACATCTCAAACTGATATACTGTATGGTTGAGTAAAGGAGGAGGAAAAAAAAGAAAAAACAAAAAGTATCTTTAATCCTACGTGCACCGTGATTTCCAGTTGAAGAGAAAGCTGTATTTCTTTCTGTTACATCATTCTGTATCAGTTTCTTCTATTCACTGAATGTGCTTCCCTCCCAGTTCTCCATAAAAGTGGGGCATATGGCTGCTGCTTCTTGTTTTATTCTCTTTGCTACAACAGGAGTTGAGGAGTTGGCTAGCTTCCTGCTGTTGAACCTGGTGCCTTTGCAGCAGCATCACTTCATCAAATCCCACCACTGAAACCTTACTTTTAAGACTATCTTGTTTCTTATGTAATGCGATAGCCTTTCCCCTGCAACACTAATCTTAAAACCTCCTCGCTATGCACTGTACTCAGTAACACTGAATTGTAGTGGATTCAGTGTGTGCTTAACTTCATATGCTTAGGATGGCAATCTCTATGATCAGCAAGCAGGATGTGAAAGGAAGGAACAAAACGATTATGGTTGCAGCTTCCTAGGAGACTTTTTGGGTGGCTTAAGTCACTGTTGCTTTTATCGCTTGCAGCTCACAATACAGATTGGAATACTGGTCCTTCTCTGTAACTTCCTTAATGGAGAAGGAATGTCAATGTCAAGGGCAGCTGCATGAGAAAAAAGCATAATGTTGCTGAGAAATAAATTGAGTGATGCTTTTTCTCTTTTTTTTTTTTGCCCATCCTTTCATTGGTTAGCTTTTATTTTTGCTTAACTTGTGACTCTTCAAGGATAGCATAACAAAAATTGTACTGCTTTGCTATCTGTAGCTACTGCTGCAGCTAACTTCATCTTCCACCTCTGTTCAGATGAAAATTAGTATTGCTGCTGTTGTAGAACATCTGCTGCGATGATCCAGTTTTAAAATGGTTGGTCAAAATTCGGACATGGCAACAATAGCCTCAGCTAGTGGAAGAAGCAGCAATACTTGTCAGGAGCAGCCCTCCGTCTGCAAGTCTTCAGTTGAGAACAGAAGTGGGAAAAAGACTCAATACAATCTACGCTCCTGTTCTTATGTTGTAGGAAAAATAGTGAAGATTATGAAATGTTTTTTTCCATGGGTTTAATGCAAAAGGCGAAGTGTGGGACCTTTTCTGGCATCTATTTTTTTTCCTGAAGAAAATGCATAGGAGACTGCTGCTAGTGACTTCACTAGTCAATTTTGCTGTACTTGTGCATCAAGCGGAGCAACTGGAGTAGTGAAGTGTTTGCTAAACTGGACCATAATTTCTTTCTGGCCACTTCAGTTTGCCTTCTTCAGATTAAATAAGATGTCCTTAAGAAAAAAACAAACAAACAAAAAAACCCCCCAAAACACAAAGAGGGAAAAGCTGGGCCAAGTCACTATGCTGATCTATGTGCAAGTACCTTGCAGCTTGATTTGTAGTAGTTACTTCAAAACTGAGGATGATGTAGAATTGTTTCATGAAACAAAACCAAGAATAGTGTGTATTCAGGAATAACACTTCTGTTTTGGGCCAACTTGCTGGGTTATCTCCCAAGAAGTGAAAGTAGTAATAGAATTCTGAAGAAAGCTTACCTAACGCAAAAGTGTTGGCATCAACGCACTGTCCTGACCCATCTAGATTTGCTTTATTTCTGCACCCCAGACTAGCAGGTTTTGTTTTAATCTAACTCTATGCTTATACCTACGTTCAGTCTCCTATCCAGATAGGTAGTTGCCTTTGGGAAGAAGGTTAAAAGTAAGCAGTACAGGCTTCAGCCGTCACAGATTTCATGACATCCACGTTTTCAGAGTCTCAGGTAGTTTTCTCTGGAAGAGAAGCAGTTACTCACTGCCAAACATGTGACCAACTCCTGCCCTTCTTGTCAGACTAATGAGCAGGTTCATGGTTTTCTTACACATCTTGCTGTGAAACTAGTTTGATGTCTGAATGAGGCTGTTATTGCTTTATATAGGTAGTTGCTTCTTGTATCCCCATGAAATTGACAGTTACAAAGATTATTGTTAAATAACATAACCAACCAGACTGTTCCAAAAACAGAATAAAAAAGCTAACATTTGATTTTCTGTACTAAACTTTTTCTCCCATTGAGCACATACAATATCAAATAAGCTCTTGTCAGATGGTCAGCACCCATCACACCTTCAACTATCTGAATTATGAATTACTAGCCTTCTTGCGCTGTGTTCCTTTTTATTTTCAGTTCCTGCTGAGTTTGGGAAACAAAGCACAAGCACATGGTGGCACTGCCATCTATACACATTTCTTAAAATTCATCTTGGTGATGGGGGCTGTGTATAAATTTGTTAATTGAAATTTTGTGTAGTGCTGTAAGTGTGTCTTCTGAGAGTGAGGAATTGCTGGATTAATTGGGCATAGAACTAAGGGGAAACATAATGCCACTCAGGAATAAAGTCTAGGCTTCACACTGCTAATTCAGTTTGGACACATAGGAGGCTGTGCAATACATATTTAAAAAGGAGCTTTAGCCTCAGTGCTACAATGAGAGGTCAGAGTTTACATAAACTCTGCTAAATCTCCCTGTCAAGCTTAAAATTCTGCGGCTTTAAAATAATGCAAATTTTTATGCAAGACAGGTTCCTGCTTCCTAAACCATATCTAGTGATCTCATTGTGTTCACAGAGTTTTCCTTTCAAAAATAATTCTTAAGGTTAAATTCCGTTTGGTGCAAATACAGAGTAAATTGTCTATGTGTCAGTTTACACCAGCAGAGTGTGCACTTTGGTGCAGAATATGGTGCCTCATTTGTTGCTTCTGAGTGAAAAACAAGTTTTTTTTCCTGAATGGCCCATGCTACAGTAATTTCGAGTAGGAAGGGTATTGTGAGTTGTCATTTCTTTCTTTTGCACGTGCTAAATTGATTAGTGAAGAATTTTTACATCAGAACTCCTCTTCCAAATAGGAAAAGGAGAAGATAGTTTTCTAATCACTTTATAGTGTTTAAATAATAGGCCAATTTGTAGAACACATTACACAAAAATTTCAATGATCCAAAATAGCGATATAAAGGACTTCCAAATAAAATCACACAGGGCAATGTTATTGCTGTGCTTTAGGAAAGAAAAAGCAGCACTGGTTACTGTCAGCTACCTAAAGAAATAATACTGTAGGAACAGGAAATTATAACAACTTTTCAAAGCTGTTTTGCATTGTTAATTATGGTAGTTCAGTATTTTAAACAATAAAAAAGTTTGCATCACCTGATGATGCAAATACTAACAGGAGTTTGTAAAGTTCTATGGAGTATCTGCTAAATAAACAAGTTTGGCAGTTTAGCAAATATTGTATCATTGCAGCATCCAAAAATTGAATTCAGACTTTTTTTTTTTTTTGGTATTTTGGGTT
>VXBJ01001934.1:325674-377191 GCA_013400055.1 Nycticryphes semicollaris | reverse complement strand
TTTGTTTTTTTTTTTTTTTTGTCCTCTGCAAAGAGTTTGTAAATCAGAACAGCACACTCCTGGGCTCAGGACAGTGTCTGACCCCAGTGATTTTGAGAAAAATACTTATAGTGCATGGCCCCTGTGCAGAACTGCCCCAATCAAACGATTGTCTCCTTTGAGTTGCTTTTGAGGNTGCCCTTACAGCAATGACAAGCTGGCTGCCAGTGAGGTATGGTGGGATATTAAGTAATACACATACCTATGAGTGTATCCTTCAAAACCCTTTCCCTGTTGCAAAAAAAAAAAAAAAAAGGTGCTTTTTTAATTAAATAAATTATCTACCTTTCCATAAAATACTACTAGGGACCAAGAGAAAAAAAAAGGACTTTCTGGGGTTTTGGGGTTTGTTGGTTGGTTTGTTTTATTAGACCTTCTTACAGCTGGTCTGCTGTCAACAAGGGAAATCTATAGAGCTTTCGTTCACTAAACAGTTGCCAAAAGATGGCTCTTCCAAGAGGTGAATTGATTCCCCACCTTTCAGTCTCCTCTGCTTACCCTGAAGATAAAAATTTGTTTCTGTAGAATGTTGCATATGAAAAAAAACACGAGAAATCTCTTCTAAACAGGCACTGCAGTATCAGCAGAAATTATGTGGAGGCGAGGAGGGGGGGAAAAGCCCACACAACACCTGCAAAGATGAATGCCGTGCAAAATGCGGTGACTGCTTCAGAGGAGTGAGATACAGTTCAGGCTTAGTTTTCAAAAAGCATCTCAGACGATTCTTTGAGGTACGGCTACACTGTTTGGCCAGGCTTCAACTGCTTGTTTTAAGGCGCTTTCACGGGATATCCCTAGTTCAGTTTGACAGCTTGTTTACAATGGGCTCTTGCCTGGAGTTTCCGAGCAGTGCCAGCTACTGAACTGCAGCAGCGCCAGCCACGGTTACTCACCCGAAGCTGGGTGCAAAACCCTTGAGATGCTGAACAGAGGCCAGAGTTGCACTGGTCCTTGGCACACTGAACTCCTTTATTCGCCTCTTCAACAGGATAGCAAGAAGGGCATCTATCTTTCCAATTTACCCTGAATTAATGTGGGCTGGCCTGTGTTGCACGTCGGCCATTGTGTTACACGCGAAGCCTCAGGGCCAAATCCTCTTGTACTCCAGCCTGCTACGTGATCTTACAGGAGTTAATATTATCTGCACACAAGAGAAAGCAGAGTGTGGCCCTGAATTTTTGGTTTAAATAGCAATCTGCTTAGTGCGTGAAGCTTTCTTGTTGGGAGTAGCAGGCTTTTTATATATATATGTGTGTGTGTCTGTGTCTGTGTGTACATCCATTACAATGATTAAATGCAGAGGAAAAGCAACAGCGTTTTATGGAGAACTTGGCTGTTTTAGAGGAAGGGATAAAATAGCTTCTTGGATGCTAAAAATAGCACCTCTCTGGTTCTCTGCTCACTGGGGTAACTGTGGTGTGTAAATATGCCAGCTTTTGCCTCCAGAGAAAATAAGCTGATTTACTAGAAGTCAGAAGTAGTTTTACTTTTCTTAATTTTCCCAGGACCTAAAGGAGCCTTATATCACATGTTGTGTTTAACTTGCCCCACAGCACTCAATATATTCCCTGCACAGCTATAACTGAGCAAGCAGTACAGGATTCTCTCATTTCTGAAAATTAAAGGGCAAGTGCTGCGGAAGTACTTCATGGGGTTAGCACTTCTGTGAGTGAGTCCATTACTTGCTGCGTGGCAAGAGGAGCATGAAGCCTCTCCAGGGCAAATGTAGGATGGTGCTTTCCTGCACAACTGGTGGGTCTCAGTCATGTCTTCCACATGTAGGGTGCTCAGTGCCATTTGTAAAGTAGTTGCTTTAAATCTCTGCCTTGCAAATGTGCCCTCTGAGAAAATGTGTGAAAACACTGTCACTCAAGCCTGTTCACTTAATCTGCATATAAACTTCCTCAAAACTCTCCCATCCAGTACTAAAGCTGTAGGGGCAATGAGGGCACCTTCTGGACTGTGAAGAGGGCCTGGGAGTCCTTTCCACTGCTTCTCCTTTGCTTTGCCCATTTAATTAACCCCATGCTGAACAGGAGGGGTACTCTGCCCTCAAAGTCTTCCTGCCTTGCCCTTCCCTTCCCCTTCATTAGCCCATCCACCTCCTGCTGGTCTAAATAATAGATCAGGGTGGAATTACATCTTCCACAACTCGGCGGATGCTAAAGATACTGTATTTCAATTAAATCAACCAAGATAGGCATTTACAACAGGGTTGCTATTGCCATATTCTCCAAGTGCCAATAACAAATTTCTCTGTATGCTTTTGATGGAGTAAAAGTTGTAAAGTGAATAGATGGGATTTTTGCCACTCACAATGCAAATGCAATAGATGGTGTTAGGGACTACAACTGATATGCTCTAGAAGTCTTAACGAGCCAGGTCAGATATGTCCATGTGTCATGGGTAATTAAATCCAACTATTTAGCCAGACTATCCTTTCCAACTTGGAACCATTTTGGTGCTTGTGAATTATGTGTATTAGGTAAATTGGACAGCATTTGGGTTTCTAAGACAGTCACAAACAAAGGTGCCACCTCACGCTGGAGTAAATAGCCTCCCTGTCAAAGGGGAGTGCTGCTGCTTCACAGAAGATGGAAGCAGCAACAACAAAAACGAACCGCAGGAGGCTGAGGGAAAAATCTGAGCTTTCCCTACTCTTGTGTACTGCTAAAATTAGCCTGTAGTGCTCTATGGATGAAACAGGGATTCATTGTTATGAATGAAAAAAACGAGAATGCCACCTTCCATAGCTTTCTTGGCACTAGTTGTTGGGCAGTCTGGGGGATTTGTGTTTCCCTCCCCCTCTCCTATTCCAAGCTTAAGCTGGGCTCAGCATAGGAGTTTCTTGCCGTGGGCAAGCTCTACTAATGTGGTTCTTAAAGTGCCACCTCCTCAGCAGCTTGCACTCATGAAAAACTGCTGGAACGGGTCAGGCATACAGTGTGAGGCCAGCCCCACGGGCAGGGTGTCTGTCATGGTTTGGGCTGGGTCTGGACAGCAGTCAGGGCAGCACAGGCTGAGATGAGCTTTTCCTCTGACAGCATCACAGCCTTGCACCATTGCACAAGCACTGCCCCGTTAGTGTGAATGCTCCTTGTCTGCTCTCCTGTTCTTCCCCCACCAGCGCTAGAGGTGTGAAGTGTCAAACTCGACAGTAACCTGGGTTTTCCACCAAACTGCTAAACCACAGCTTGATAAACGCTCATTTGGGCAGCTGTCCTCTGGGGTCCTTAACTTCTGTTTGTTGGTGTGCTGTGGCCCAGAACTGATCTCAGTTTAACAACTGTTTAACAAACAAGTGGCTTTTAGGATGGATCAGCACACCAAGTGACAGCATACATGGGTGCAGGATGGGAATAAGGCAGCTGTTTAATCTGCACTGCAAAGGCAGCTACATCTGTACAGACCTGGGTGTAAGGTGTGTTCTGTTGTGGATTTCCCACAGTGCAACAAGAAAGAGGAATGGGGGAAGCATAGGATGTACCCACATCCAAGGCTTTTGGATTTTAAAATTGGCGAGATTTGGGTTAAAGTAAAATCTAATCTTCTTTGGCAGCCAAGTTGCTCACCTAATGCTTTTTTGTGTGCTGTGCCGTTACCTTTTGCACATTATCGTTGATGAAACTCCCTCTTATATCATCTGTCTTGCACTCCTCCATGTTAACTTCCTTCTCTCCCTCCCGCTATCCCCTCTAGTGCTTGCAATTTGGGAATTATAGACACCAAAGGCAAACTGTCTTTCTGGTTTTCCAGAGAGTTTGAATGGTGTGGACCTAAAAAGTTTCTTCCAGGTGTAACTTAAATTTACCAGTACAGAAAGTAAATACAAGCAATGTTTTGTAGAGAAGTCCACATGCTGTACAGCACTCCACATAATTAACTTTCTGAGTTGCTTTTGTGAGTTGAATAGGGAAAAAATACTTACTAGTGTCCAAAAGAGGTAAATAGTGAAGAGTGCGACAGTGAGTGCAATGAGGCCAACAGCTTCTAGCCTACTACTAAAGTGCAGATGGTCCGCTGCTCCTCGTAGACACAGCCAGCCAGAGATGGTCGCCAGTGGAGTAATGAACAAGAAGCACACCATGTCTCCAAAAAGAGTCCTTTTCTCGTGCTGGGGGCCTGGGTTCCTCAGCCACTGCAGGCAAAATGCAGACAAAGCATGTGTCAGCACAGGGAGGATGTTTTACCTGAGATGAGCTGCTTGCTTGCAAAACACAGACCTGTCTCATTGAGGAAGGAACACAGACCACACGCAGGATGTGGCTTCGGCTGTCCCTAGAGAGCTCAAACCTGACCTCCCCCTCGGTGCCTGCTGATGCGCACCTCTAGCTGTGCCTACCTGCCCTGGTGTTTATTCAGCTGTAGGAAAAGTTGCCTTCAGGAAAGGAAGTGTTTTGCACAGCACAGGCCCTGTCATTCTGCTGCTGAACTTTTTGAGAATCTCCCTCAACATGTAAAGAATCACATGCTCTCCTGACAACTCAAGAAAGCGGAAAATGCTTGTTAATATTTTGTATGCTATTTTAAGATTTTTTTTTTTAACACTCTGCTTGTTATATTGGCAAAGCCATTTTCAACTTGCTTTCAGATATCCACATGCAAGCAGAGTTGAATGCACACAAGGTTACTTTTATTAAGAGGATATTAATCTTGCAAAATGGAGTGCTGCTGCTGGAACGAAGGCTGATTTACCAGCTATCGAGCCCACATGCCCATGTTTCCATACACAGGATTTTAGGTAGCAGAGGTCAAAGAAGTTCAGCCTACAATAGTACACTGAGACCTTTTAATAAAAAAACCTCATCCCTCAAGTCAATATTTGAAGAGGAAGACTATCCTGCTTTGCAATTTTAGCCAATGTACACCACAGAATTTCGTCAAAACCGCCCTGCAGCATCCTTTTTATTTTTTTTTTTTTTAAATTGTTCTTCAAGCTTAGAACCGTATGTGCAGTATTCCCAAAGATAGCAAATACATCTTACTGTGGCATCTGGGAACCCAACCAGCCTGGGAGATTTACATATTACCTCAGCCACCATGGGCCAGCACACCATGTCCTGCACAGGCTTGAAGGAGAGGAGTCAAAGCCGGAAATGGGCAATAGAAATGGAGAGAGCTACCGTAACCCCAGCTGCCTGTGCAGGACAGGCTGTTGATTCCCAGTCTGGCACACCCCTCCCTGGGCCCAGCTCTGAGCGCAGAGGCCACACAGAAGGCATGGGAAGTCATGATCCTCCAGGGAGCCATTGCATTATCAGTCATCAGAGCAACAAGAAACCACAGCTGCTGCAGCAGCTCTGTGCCAGTGGACGTGCATAAGGCTCACGCACCCTTAAACTCTTTGGCCCTCTCATTCCTCACAGTGTGTTACACGTGGCAGTAAAAGTCCTGTCTCTTCAGCTCCAGAAACTAAGGTTGGGGAGGCAACTTCAGCCCTTCACCAGTTAATGTGTTTTATTCCCAGCCACCTCAGGTTTTTTTCTTTCTTCCCTATTATAGCACTACAGCAACGACCTAGAGGAACAACGGGGCTCAAACATTTTGACAACAGGACAAGGCTAAGAGCATTGTGCAAGCTAATGAATATTTCTCATCTAGGTATCCTACCCCTCTCTTATTTTTAGACCCTGCTTCATCTTTTCCCACTTAGCCCACAACATGTTATTCTCTCCATCTTTGTATGGGGTAAAAGAACAGTCAAGAAACTGGGCACAACCAGGAACAGGTAGTCATTAATCTGGCACAAGAAAAAGATGCAAATCAGTAGATAAATTTGCTGCAGCCTCACCATCTCTCAGATGGAAATAATAATGTACCTACTTCACAGGATTTTGAGAGGTTTAACTGCAACACAGTAACTCAGCAGCCTAACGTGAACATAAAAATATGTTCATGACAATTATTTATAGGATGTAGGCTTTTCATTTGTTTGAATACTTTGAAAATGCTAAGGAAGTTGGAAATGCTTCATAATTGCTATGTAGTACTGTAAGCAAGAAGTTGTAAGGGAAGATGCCAGTTAGAGGGAGATTCAGTATCCTGTTTGGTTTTTTTTTTCCTTTTCAAGCAGTGTCTTAACCTCAAGATAATTCAAAATACCATAATACCATGCATGGTGGGTTCACCTCAACCAGCAGAGCTAAGCACCCACAAAGCCGGTTGCTGACACCCCCCCATTGCTATGTGGGAGAGAACACGAAGAGGCTGCAAGCAGAGCTTGCATCAGTAGAGCTTGCCCAAAATAAGACATGTTTACATTCAAACAGATTTTTATTTTATTATAGATTATATATATATATAAACATAAAAAATTCATAGAGTATGTTATAAAGTCACCATGTGAAAGACTCACACCACTTTCCTTGGAGCTTTCATTCCATTTATTTAAAAACACCTCCAAGGGTACATGCATAACCTTTTCAGGTTATATTTGTTTGCCTCTAGACAGGACTCATTGCAACCTTCACCATGTTCAGATTCTATAAATCCCTGTAATGTGAAACTGCCAGGAAATGAGAGGAACTGAAAATGGCTGGTAGTGGAGATTCTGCTTTTAAAGGTGAATGCGNTGCAGCCTCACCATCTCTCAGATGGAAATAATAATGTACCTACTTCACAGGATTTTGAGAGGTTTAACTGCAACACAGTAACTCAGCAGCCTAACGTGAACATAAAAATATGTTCATGACAATTATTTATAGGATGTAGGCTTTTCATTTGTTTGAATACTTTGAAAATGCTAAGGAAGTTGGAAATGCTTCATAATTGCTATGTAGTACTGTAAGCAAGAAGTTGTAAGGGAAGATGCCAGTTAGAGGGAGATTCAGTATCCTGTTTGGTTTTTTTTTTCCTTTTCAAGCAGTGTCTTAACCTCAAGATAATTCAAAATACCATAATACCATGCATGGTGGGTTCACCTCAACCAGCAGAGCTAAGCACCCACAAAGCCGGTTGCTGACACCCCCCCATTGCTATGTGGGAGAGAACACGAAGAGGCTGCAAGCAGAGCTTGCATCAGTAGAGCTTGCCCAAAATAAGACATGTTTACATTCAAACAGATNGCGCAAAATATTTCTGAAAAGTATTTGTTTAAAAGATGACTCATAAGAGAATTGCTGAGCACCTGCACTTCATGATCTCAATGGGAATTGCAGGTGTTCACCACTTTCCCAGGGCAGAGCTTAAATTGCCAGTATCTCCTTATCTCAGCGCTATGTTGACTGTCACCCCTGTAACTGGGCGATGAAGAATGCACTGCAACACTTCAGAGTCCATTTACTGGAGGTTGCATCCCCAGATTGCAGTCTGTTGCTATCCCTTCGGCATCCGTGCAGCTCAGCTAGTGCAAGAAATTCTGTTTATTGATCTGAGCAAGAAGGAAGAACAGCAAGAATACGTACACGCAAGGAAGCACTCTGTCATACAACTTTCACAAGCCACAGTACACCGCACTGAAACTGACAGCATTTTACAGTGTGTCGTCTAACTTGACTGACAGTTTGAGCAGACAAAAGTGGTGTGAGACTAATATGAGGCTAGGACAGACAAGAGTACTATTAAATGATAAATAAAACCTGCACCATTCTACAATCTAACCTTAAAAGCTGGAGACATTTCATTAGCTAGTTCTGAAGTGAAAGTCAAAAGCAACGAATAAGTAACTTCAGTGGCTGTATTGCTTTCAGTCACAGCACCGATCACTGAAGTAGTGAACACATTTCTAAACCTGTTTCTGTTTAGATTCTAGGTTTTAATCTGTTGTTTTGGAAATGTGCACTTTATAGCTAAAAAGACAAGTCAGCAAATCCTTTTGTGGCAGTGAAACCCAAACAACAATCCCAACAAAGTGCTGAGCTGATTAATTACCATGGCAGTATAGTAAGGACTACCCCGCTGGCAAAGAATGAGATGTATAGCCAGATACAACTGTCAGATCTGCACTATGGCACTCTGAAATCTGCCCTATTAAAATGTGCCAATGTGCTTGAATTATTTCTGCAGTAAATCGAGACTCTCACAACAATAATTTCCATTTAGGGGAAAATAAAAAAAAAAAAAAGCAAATGACAAAAGACATTTGAAGCAAAATGCTGGCCTGCCTGGCAAAGCACTGCTTTATCTAGTGCTATCTTAAAATGAACTGTGATCCCTGTTCCTGATATGCAGGTGGAGAGCCAGAGTAACAAGACTCAAACTGATGGTAGCAATGGCGCTGAGCACAAATTCAAGAACAGGTAAGCACAGTACCTGATGCACAACCCAATATTGGCTCATGACTGACAGGCAAAGCGACTCTGTGCCTGGAGACTGACACATACCTGAGGAGAATCCAGCCCCTCGAAGAAAAGTGAGGTCCCACCTCGTCCCTCACAGTCACACATACCAAACAAGGTCTGCTCAGCAGCAAAACATCCCCCAAATCCTGAGCTAATGGCAATGGCTGTGTGAGATCTCTTTGCTCCCCCAGCCATCCCTTCAGCAGCGGGTCCTACTGTTGCCACGGTTGCCTGGAACACACGCTCTGCTCCAGCACAGGGGCTCTCCACTCAGCCAGGTGCAGCCAGGCAGGGCAGGTGTTGCTTAAATGACCTGGACCATCCATCCACCAGGGAATGGGCACTGCCACAGCATTGGGAACCCCACAGCACAAAAGGGAACTTTAGAAGTTTGACTCATTTGTACAAGCAAAATCACTGCTCTAAAAGCATCTTGGAGATGGCCAAAAGAAGGGAGAACACAAGGGAAACACCAGGGAAGTGCTACTTAAGCTAATGGACGATGTTGGCTTTAGAACAAATGGATAACAGTTGGCCATAAATATATTTAGGGTAAGAATACAGAAAAAAATTCCCAGCTTTCAGAGGATCATATTCTGGAACAGCTTCCTCTCCCGAGAAGAGCAGTGTAGGCTAAAACTCCCAACACTGGCAGGGTTTCATAAAGGAACTTGCTTACATTTTTAAAGTGATGGTTGCTGTACTGCATTTGATGTGAGAAGACACTGTTAACACACCCATGGCTCCTTCACCTCATAGGCTGACGTGTAATACACATTCAAGGATTTCTTACAGATACTCCACAAAGCAGAGCTGAATATAAATTATCTGCCCTAAAATTATTAAATTGAGCTTTTGACCTTCATCAGAGAGTCTCCACACTTTCATCAATTGAATGCAAACTTTAATGCTCAGGAACTTAACGTGAATTTGGCAAATTTCTGGACTATGATACTGCTACTGGCTTCCAGAATTTTACCCTATATTTAAAACTGCACACAAAAGCAGGCTGGGATGTCTGTGTGACGTGCCAGCAAAATGAAGTCTTACATGTGAAGAAGGAAATCATCAGAACAAGCAGCAACCAAGCACCAGATCACCCTGGAGAGGCTCAGACCTGGAATTTATCTAACCTAGCTAAAATGAACTGCCAGCAGAGAACTGCTGTAAAACACCTCCATATGTTTGAGCTGCTTCTTCACAGCCAAAGACCAACCTTGGAAGCACTCGCCTCCACAGGTCTAACTTCAATTAGATGACTCACAAAAGGCAAGTAAAGTGTGTGTATAGGATTTTCCAGATCAGGTCCTAAGGCTACAACCTATTTCTACTGGGAAGCCCTTTTTAGTTCACTCCATTTTCATTGGAAAATTGATTTTACATAAAGGTTGCTGGAGTTACACCAGCAGCAAAGAAGATAGCAAAGAGTAGGAAGAAGATCCATCACACTGCTTTTTATTTAAAGGTATTTAAATAGTTATCCCACATGAAGCTGAGAGGAGAAGACTGGAAGGAATTGTCTTCCCTAAATGCGTTTCCCTTTGAACTAAAAATAGCTTATTACACACCAAAAGTATCAGTTCATTTTATTCTTTTCACACTGATTGTTTGCAGTGAATCTTGATGAAAGCAGTTTGTACACAGGCAAAACTGCTTGCAATTATTATCATTTCTGGTTTCATGCCAGTAGTGACCAATGGGAGCATTTTGCCTTGGGCGGCTTTAAGCAAAGAAAGACTGATATTGTTGTTTTCTTAGAATGCTTCTCTTGAATGAAAGACATTTTTAAGAACCAGGATGTCCATTTATAGGCAAAAAAAAAAAAATCTGAACCATTTTGTTCAAATAGGTTTTTACTTGAAAAGTTTGTTTTAACCTATTTCAGTGAAATGCCTTTAAACTAAGCTTAAAAATTCTCCCAGACCAGAATGGTACACTTGTTTGTTGTCAGTGCAATGAAATATTTGGGGTGACCAGAAACTCTTCTTCGTTAATGGTCTGCCAAGGAAAACAAACATTTCACAGTTGCTTTTCTGTTGAAAAAATATTTGTATTTCAGTTTTTGGTTCTCCTGCTTAGATCAAATATTCAGTCACTGGCACAGTGTTACTGTCTTCAGTGGGTGCTTTTAGAAAGGCCATGGTTACAGCTCACAGAAATGTTCCTTTGGTCCCAGAGATAGAGGCCTGTTGACACCTAGAAACTGAATTATTTGTTCTCTGTAACTTTATTATGCTAATGTTAGGGCCTTTTTGTAACTGAGTCTCCTCTTACTTTAGTTTAATCCTTATTTTAACTCAGGTTCCATGGAATATTTTAGTTGTGGATGTGTCAATGAGCGCAAGCTACTTTTTGAAACAGCAAATTAATTTAATTTGCATGCTTTTGTAAGTGGAAATAATGTTATTCATTATAAAGGTGGTGTATCATACACCTTTCTTTTTTTTTTTTTTCCTTATAAAAAGAATAAACCACAGTGCAGATAGGAACCAACCCTAGGTGGTAGCTAAGTGCAAGGAGAGTACTGGAGACTGTTGCTATCACACCATGACTGCATTTGCAAACTGGACCTTGGGTAGTTTGCCAGCTGAAAAACAGGAGTTTGATATACAACGCTCCACCAGGTAGCAATAATACGTTGCCCAGCAGACGTGGTACTCAGTTTCTGGGCTATACAACTTTAATGTCTCAAAACAGGATTAGTAATTCTCTGATGGTGAAAACAGAGTTTGTTAAATTGCACTATAATAATATTGCACTATATAAAAGTCTATGAAATTTCTTGCAGGTCCAATTAAACAATCTCTTATTTTTTAATGTTAGTTTGGCTTACTTCTATTCTGTTTTCCTACTACCCATTTTTAGTTTATATGCCAGGTGATGCTTGTATCAGGTAAAAGTCTTCAAGGTGTGTCAAGAAAAAAAGATTTTGTGGAACTCTGGGAGAAGCACTACTTCCTTTTATCTGTATGTTTTTCAAAGCTCATGTTCCATTTTGGATGAATGTATTGCCAGTTAGGCAAACAAATGTATGCATTCAAGAAAACCAATCCACAAAGCCCACATTTTGCATTTTAAATCACGAGCAAAGCAGATTTGCTATTGGCAACACATATTTCAACACATTGCAAATGCCCTGGTCTACAAGTTCAAATATATGGCAACTAAAGACATGATAGATAAGAAATGCTTGGTAGCTCTCCAAAAAAGACAGATGCAATAAAACTTTTCATTTTAGCACTTTTTTTTTTTTTCCCCCTAGAAAAAGCAAATGTTGACTGGCTCCTGTTGGTGATAGGAAATGCTAAAGAAATGATAGCCAGGCAGTTTAGAACTGTGTTAAAGAATCACGGCGTCCAAAGAAAAGTCACCAGTACCATTATATAAAACAAAAACAGCTGCACCTTTGAAAACCCAAAGCATCTTCTCTCATCTCGCTCGTCCTTAAAAAATATCATTTGGCCTTCTCCAAAGCAGCCATTTCCTTTTCCTCTAACTATTCATGTACTTTCTCCTGGGAATTTTCCTCAACATTTTTTGCCCATGATCGCTAGTCCTTTAACTTTAGGAAAAAGCAGTTACAGATGTGATGGTTTAAAAGCATAGTCTGTTCACTCACGAGTAATATTTGCTTTTCTTCTTGGGTTTGGGGTTTTTTTGGGGGGGGGTGGGTAGGTTGCTCTTGTTTGCATTCTTGCTGTCAGAGAAAGATTTGTGCTTGGGAAAAGTCAGGACTGTAGAAAAACTTCTCCATAAAGAACATAAAACAACTATTTCACTTCTCTTTAAAGCAGAGAGAACAGCTTGTTTTGGTGTCTGGATTTTTCCTCATTAGGAATGAGTAGAGTGTATTATTCTAGGTTTAAAAAGTGCATCTTGAAGAGGTTATGTTTCTAAAACTATATGTGTTGAAGAGTTAATTTTTTTTAAATACTTTAACTCAGATGTACTTCTACTCGAAGTCTACTTGGCTGGTTCAAATTCCCCCTGTGTGACTTGGGTCTCAGGGCGGTGGAGAGGGGTCTTTTATGCAGACAACTAGGTTAAGACAACTAGGTAAAAAAGCTTCTGCATCACCTTGCCCTTCTTCTTTTGCCCTTTTAGGGTCAAGAAGGGAGGGAGGATGTACACTTAAGTTATCTGCTCCCAGCCCGAACATGCTATATCGACAGTTGCAGTTCCTCCAAACACAGATTTGTGGAAGTTTCTCTTGTTGGTGACTACACTGAGTCACCATTTTCCTTTTGCTTTAAGAATGATCCTTCTATAAACTATGTGCAGCAAATCCAGTGTCTCTTCATTACAGTAATTTAATGCTAATGACTTGCTTCACTGAGCAGTGGAGAGGAAAAGTAAGTAAAAAGCATCTCAACAGATAAAACCAGCATGACTCAAAAGTCTTGCACAAAATCAAAATGTATATTTCAGTGTAAGGCTTCTGGACATTTTAAATTATAATGTAAGCTCATCTTAACTACTTCATGCATAGACGTAGGTTTTAGTGTTTTTTTTTTAATTTATTTTTCTTTAGCATGAGCTCTACAGCCAGCAATAGATTGGGAAAAACTGGAGTTAATTTCTGCTGAATATTATGAAGATTATCCTGACTTTCATTTCTCTCCTCGCCATGCTCTTTTGCTTCAGAGTTTATACTGTTAATTAAGTGCTTTCTCTTTGTTTGTTTGTTTGCAAAAAATGAACCAATAGATACCAAATCCTGGTTGGTTTAAATCATGTAAATAGCTTACAAGCAATGCAAACCTGACTTCTATGGTCGCGTAATGTTCTTATACCGTATTTATGTTGTAGCTGGATGTTTTCTAACAACATCTTACTGCACATAAATACATTTTGTACTGCCATGTTTCATGGCTGTTTCTGTACTAAGCCAAGTGGAAGCAACATAGAAGCAATATGGAAATTGAAATAAAGATGACGTATAATACTCATAATAAAGCTTGCCTAATATTTATGCTGAAAAAAAGCAAAAGCACCTATGTGAATAATGTCACACATTTCTAGAGTGGATTTCTTTCTGTGGGTTGGCTGCATTAAAAGAGCAGCTTATGTAAAAGTGGAAGGTCTATAAAAATCACTACCTGATATTACTGTCATTTGATTTCACTGTGGGTGTTTCGAGATCCTTCCAGGTGTGTGTCAAGGGACATCAGTTCTATGCATGTCAACCACCATATTACAGACTTTTCCTTCCTCCAGTGTCTCAGAGTTCCTGCTGCTTCAGCCTGGGTCCTCTGCATCACCTGTATTCAGGCTCTCACTGACAGTGGAGTAACCAAGACATGGGAGGCAGAAGTAGGGCTACTCAGCAGCAGCTGCTTTTTTTCTTTGAGATGCATCATCCCTAGGCACATTCATAATGAGATATCCACGTGCCCAAACACACATCCTGTACACCTCTAGTTTCCAGCACACAGCAGAACAGCTGGGTCCAGACCTTGCCTGTACTTCTTGAATTGAATTTGGCAGTATCATAAGCCCTGGGACTGAAGGGAATGTGCATGTGCTGGTAATGTGTAAATGGACGTCTACTGGGTTACTAGCAAATAACTCCTTTTAAACCTGATGTGGATGCCTCCAAACAATCCCTTTATATGAAGGAGGAACTTCGAAATCAAGCAAAATGGCTAGACTTGGTCTGCATGCCAAGTGCTTCTATGGCAACAAGTTGTCTAGCAAACATGTGCCTCCAAATGGTAGCTCCAAAGACGTCACAGAAAACTTATGCTCCAGTAGATTATGTCTGATTGATGTTGGTGGTTTCAACTTTCTGTGCCAGAACCTGCCAGGTGCCCTCCAGAAGGGAGACGAACAGAAGGACTCAGTGATCTTCACCATGTAAAAACCTTGTTTTCTATCACAATCCATCTCTTGGTCCTTTACGACGACGTATTCTGTTCTCTCCAGTGCAGCCATTGTGAACAAGTTCACAAGTGACTAAGAAATAGGGAATTTCCAACAGAGAGCTGAGGACTACCAGCCCAGCCTCTGTTGCACCAGAAGAAGGTTCATCTGGAGGGAATGTGACAGTTCCCTCCCAGTTAGCTTGGTCCATGAACAAGGCAGTGTAAGTGCTGAAACTCAGATGGGGCATAAGGGGGCTCTGCAGTGCATTAGCATTTAATAAAATCTGTGAAGCCTTAACAGCCAGAAATTCTTACCAACAACTGTAAAATTACAAAGGGCACATTTGAAACAGGAACCAAGGAACTGTAAAGGAGACCAGTCCGTTTGGCTGACCAACCTTTAAGAAACACCCATGGAGGAGGTGAAATGTGTGCATTCCCTGGTATATGCTTCTTTGACTTGACAAAGGACAAGTCACAGAGCTCCTTCACCCAAAATAGCAGTAGGCAAAAGATGGTGGACAGTGGATGGTGGATGGCTATTACATATTACTTTCCTTGGCACTGATGGAGGGGTAAATCCTCACCATAATGCCCTATTCATGCTTCAGAAACACAATTCTCCTGGGAAAATAATCTGATTTAAAAAATAAGAAGTGGTCCAAGAATGTTTGAAGCTTCACAAATCCCATGTTGAGAGGATGGATCTACCTGACAGACTGTACTACCATTTCCTGCCTCTCTGGTTGGGTTTTGGGTGTCATATAGCAAACTGTACATTTCCTGGGAGATGTTTGACCCCCAGACAACAAAAACATGATCTCTAGCACAGATAACAGAAATTCTCCCTTGAGAAATACATAGTTTGAAACTCAGCTGACCAAGAGAGAGGCTTATGATGGACAAAAGTTACAAAGGATAAAAGAGGAAATGGACATGTAAGTGAATATTATTTTTCCTTTGCTTTTCCTTGCAAAAGAAATCCTGGAAAAAAGAGACTGCTGTGCCCAAAGTATGCTGGGGAGAGAGAGCAAAGCATTTTTGCATTCCATGCATGCTGCAGGAGTCAGAT
Organism: Nycticryphes semicollaris; assembly: GCA_013400055.1. Lineage (NCBI taxonomy): Eukaryota > Metazoa > Chordata > Aves > Charadriiformes > Rostratulidae > Nycticryphes > Nycticryphes semicollaris. The sequence continues at coordinate 361,937 of VXBJ01001934.1, read as the reverse complement.
ACAGTTGTAGATGTGTCCCTTGTATCTGAGCTAAACGGCTCCTGTTTGAGTGCATGGGCCCACACCCTTAGTGTGAACACGGGTAACTGCCTAAAAGAAGGCAAAAAGCTACATAGCAACAATTTTTTATGGAGCACTTGCTTCCATTTCATAATGAACTAATGGCAAACTAGCAACATGGAGGGGAGTGCAGGGGGAGAAATGCCATGGGTTCACAAGCCTGTACTGATGCAATCATGAAGCACAGCAAGAAATCCGCTGCTGCTTCCATAATAATGTACACAGGGAAGGAAGCAATATGGCTGCACAACCAGCTGTGCCATTGACGGCTCACTTAATTTAAAGCCTACTACTGCTGCAGCCTCTTCTGGGTGCTAACAGCAGGAATGATGTCATAAATGACATTTCTGGATAAAGCCAGTAAAGTATCTCAATTTATTCCACTGAGATTTCCTTCACACCCACAACTAAGCCACTAAGAAGTAGCGATCAATCCAGTGAAAGGCTGAGGAGAAATCATAATACCATGTTTGCTTTTTTTTTTTTTTTGACCACGTTAAGAAACTGAGTAATACGTCTTCAAATAGTCAGAAATACCATTTTCTTTCCTGATGGAAATCCCTAGGAAAAGATGAATGTGATGACTGATTCCTTCAAGCATTTTTTATATTACCCGTCACTGACCAATGGATAGGATATATTCTCTGCATGATACAGGGCCTGCTGAGGACTTACTGGATAAGCTCCTATAGAGTATGCTCTACAAACGACCTTATGAGTACAATAGTCCCTCTCGACCTCTTAAAACGCATTGGTAACCTCATCATTCACCTCCACTGAAAAGACTATTTACCATATCCATTATCTAGTTTAGAGGAGTCTTTGGAGAACTAATTATCTCACAAATAAAGAGAAACTTGACTCTTCTCCCCCCTCCCCCCAAACAAACAAACAAAAAACCACCATCACCACACACAGGAGTTAAAAGCAGACAGCCTCTTTGGCTTGACAGTTGACCAAAAATTACATCAGGCTATGGCAAAAGGTGGTCCTACTATACCTGATAAACTTCCCTCCATGCCGCTGTACTCCAGGTAATACAGGGGACATACAGGAGGAGTGCTTTCAGGACAGAGAAGATGGTTGAATCTGGCAACTTGTATCTGCTTTAGTCATGCTTTTGCAAGTTTCAGATTCTCTGTACTAACTTGCATAGAGATGTCTTTGGATTTCAAAGCACTGTGTATTAAGTACAAACTTTAAGGACAAACTTAAATCATGCTAACAGAAATCTAGACATTTGACTGATTTTTCCCCTTGCATATAACTCATGTTTGTTATTCTTTACCTTTGCTGCTCTGAACTTTAAAAATAAAGTTTCAGTTCTCTTCTATACTGAAAACATCTAGCTTGTATAGTATTACAAGTACTTAAAAAATCAGTTGCTTTTTTTTATGACCTTTTCTGCAACTGCATGCAATTGTTGACTACTGCACTAGAATACTGTGGGGATGGTGGCTGAGAAGCAAAAAACCAAATTAAGTAGTAAAGAGAAATACACCAATTAACAATGTATACTACATTTCGGAAATTTCTTGCACCTCGTTCTCATTTGTCCTCAGCTGAGCTTTGTCATTATTATTGTTATTATTGTTGTTGCTGCTATTATGTATTACTGCTTTTCTCAAAAAGAAGACTCACTTTACCAGGGAATCAAGTGACTGGATTCCCCCCCAGCTTGGGTACAGTTAACTTTGCTTTCAACTTCTTCAATCATAATTAGTGCTGAACAATGTCACGTCCTATTTGTGCAAACCAAGCATCATAAGCAGCTGTTGCAAGGGAACAGCTTGAGGACGCTGGACTCTAAAATCCAACTGTTTACTTTGCACTGCCTCAGCAGTGCTTATCTTTCTTTTCAGAGGGCAAATTCAGAGTGGCATCGTCCTCACGCCAAAACTCAACTGAAAACTGCTTGGTGCAGGCTCAGAGCAGCTGGATGAATGAAGATGTTATCATCTTCACTGGAGAATGCTCAGTCATAAAAATTTTGCTGCTCAGTTGCTGACAGCCTGAGAACACTCAACAGCAGCGTTTCTCAAACTGGGACCAGCTTCCTGGGAGAGGCGGGAGTTCTGCTAGAAGCACCAAACAACAAGCCAGAGGCAATCAAGCACTGCTGGCCTAGACTGACTCTGGTTAAGGCTTGACCTGACTACAGGTCTTGTGCTAAAGTACTGTGTCATGTATCCCTTTCTTGCTGATCCTACGGAAGAATGAAGATATCCTCAGGTTTAGCCAAAAAATGAGTGTGCCTTAATCCAGCATAAAGCAATTTTGGTAGTCTTCAATGAGAACTGCTCACCCCATCACTGGACAGGCCCCCGGCCCACTTCCCAGGAGTCAGTTTTATCCTGTAGCCTCTCATCTGCAAGTGGACACAGAACAAGATGCCTCCCCTCCCCCTTATTTTTAGTACTGTATCTCTTTTAACCAGGTCTATTGCAGTTTACAGGAAAAATGAAGATGCACAGGAAGGACAGGCTGTCCTGAGCCCAGGCTTAGCATGTAAGCACCATGTAATCACCAACTGGTACAGTAAGATGCTTCTCATCACTTTTTTAACAGTTTATAATCACTGTAAATTGTTATTATTTGTAACTTTTAATTCCAACAGAAACCATATTTTTTATATTTTTTTCCAAATTAAAATAGGAGAGGAGAAAGATCATTACAGTGGAAATACAGTGATATCAGCTTTTTTTTTCTTTTCCTAAGGATAAAAAACCCAACCTGTTAAAATTCATGCAGCCTCTAAAGCATCTCTAGTTGGCCAAAATGGTATTTTAATTGATAAAGGACAAACAATTGTCCAATTCACTGTTGAGTCTGGTACACAGGCAAAAGGAGGCCAAAAGGTCACTCACAAATGGCTAAACACGTCAGACAGAGCAAGAACAATCCCCTGTTGTGGGCTTGACATTGAAACTGTGTTTCTAAGGCTCCTCAGTTTGTTAATTCTCTCTAAAAAGCAAGAAAAAAATACTCATGACCTATATTTAATATGCTGGATACTCATGCTTGTCTCACGTTCCACAGAAACTGTTACTCACCTCTCTTCCACGCTCTACCAGACTGGCTGTTAACTAGGAATTCACTGCACACTGTTTCCCAAATCTTCATTCACGCTTACAGTGAAGCAAACCCATCAACCCCATTCATCTCGCTCGTTTTAATTTGGTTCAAAATAAGGGTTCTGTTACTCCTGCCCTTGCCCTGAGCCCCTGCCCTCATCTTGCCGAGCCCAAAACTCACAGCTTGCTTTGGCTTCAGCAGAGCTGCAAAGGATTTGCAATGCCAATAACACAAGAAGAAACATGATTTGCTCATTAAAGCTAAGCTTTTGGGGATGTGCCCCGTCTACTGACCTCCACCAATGGCCTGGGTTTGCGCTCCACTGCAAACCTGAAGTGGCAGAGCTCACAGTAGCTGGTGTTTGAAGATGACAGCCAGTGCTCCAGGCAGCTGCGGTGAATGGTTCCCAGGGTCCCCGCACATTCGCAGGGGGAAAGCAGGTCTTCCTGACTGCTGCCCTCATGGCAGATCCTGCACATTGGCCGGTCATTGAAAGGGCTGCTGGAGGAGGAGGGAAGATTGCTGGTCAGTGTACAGGGCGGTGATCTCACCTCTCTTTCTCTCTGCACAGCACAAATTAACAATGTGGGAAATACCTGCAGCTTGCCTACTTTGCTCTGTAGTTAGTACACCAAGATGCTGGGCTAATGGCTGCAGGCACTCTGATGCTTTTGTCTGAAATACCTCTTCTGAGAGAGGAAAAAAGCGAAGAGGGAAAACCACATCAGAGTGGCAGATGAGAGACAGATGACCAAGTGCGGCTTTGTATTTCCCACCTCTTCACAGTACAGTGGAGCAGCCACTTTCAAGAAATTGTTAAATTAATCAGAGAAGTTTTAAACCTGCCTCAGGTGGGCACCTCTTATGCTAGTGATGATCTGTGCCACCACAGGGGTAGGATCTCTTGTGCTGTCTAATGATCCCCATACCTCTAGGGTAAGCTGTTTTCAGTGATCAATAGCAAAGGAATACCAGACCTGAAACAACATCACCTTATCATGTAGTGGTGTGATGGCAGGTGCGTGCAGACAGGAAGCTCCTGTCCCTGGGGAGGTTTCCCACTCTTTGGGACAACACCCCCCAGGCATCTACAGGAGTGATATTAACATCACTGAAAAGGAGGGCTGTGCCAAACATATCCCTCTTGCATGGCTGCCCATGGCTATTTCTCCTGCAATATCCAGACTTGATACTTGGGTCAAAATTACGTTCCACTTGACGGATGTGAAGCTAGAAAGACTGCACAGGTCTTTTAAGTAGTCCTGGATTTTCACAAAACAGCAAACCTAATCCAATCTACTGCACTCCTCTGAAGAGTGAAATTACTGCTGCTGCATATGCTTTCTTGCTTCTAATGAAAACTGTATCCAGTGCTAGGGCCCCCAACATAAGAAGGACATGGAGCAGTTGGAGGAGGTCCAAAGAGCCATGAAGATGATCAGAAGGCTGGAGCATCTCTCCTATAAAGACAGGCTGAGAGAGCTGGGGTTGTTCTGCCCGAAGAAGAGAAGGTTCCAGCAAGACCTCATAGCTCCTTCCAGTATCTGAAGGGGGCCTACCAGAAAGCTGGAGAGGGACTTTTTACAACTATATGTAGGGACAATGGCTTCAAACTGGAAGAGGTCAGGTTTAGATCAGATATCAGGAAGAAATTTTTCACTCTGAGTGTGGTGAGGCACTGGAACAGGTTGCCCAGAGAAGTTGTGGATGTCCCATCCCTGGAAGTGTTGAAGACCAGGTTGGATGGGGCTTTGAGCAACCTGGTCTAACAAGAGGTGTCCCTTCCCATGGCAGGGGGGTTGGAACTAGACGATCTTTAAGGCCCCTTCCAATCTAAACTATTGTATAATTTTATGAATACAAAGCCAATCCAAAGCAGGCTAGTTTTTAGAAGGGTATATTTCACCATTAATCTGCCATTCTAAGCTGACAGCAGAAAGAGCTGCTTTCAATCACTTGGCTGAAGCAGCAACATTGTGTGTGCACCTCTGCTAGAAATAGCTTGTCTGGCCGCTCAGCATACTGGCTTGGCAAGTGTGAAGGAAACGTGCTGTAGAAGTGCTGGCAGCAGCATGCAGGCTAAACACAGCATCCCATGCCAGCCAGCGCCTGCTGAAGCCCTCTGCTACGTATCAGGGAAAATTATTGCAACTGGCGCACTTGAGCAACATCAGCCCTAGACAGCTTGCTTCCCTTTTCTTCACTCAGCGTTAATGGTGAGGGCTTAATTACATATGTACCACAGTCATTACAAAGTTAGGATGAAAGTTTAATTACAAGTGCACCGTGGTGAGCCTTCACGAAGCACACCACCACCACCACCACATCTTCCCTTCAAGTGCCCGCGGGACATGGGTGTGGGTGGCAACTGGGGTGGGTGCACTCCAGCCCATGCAGGGAAGGGGCCCATCCCATCCTGTCCACGTACCTCTGCGTGGCGAGTGTCCGCACGACGGAGGAGAGCAGCTGCCCGTCTTTGGCTGACACCTGCATGACATACTGGGGGCAGCTGCCAGCTGGGCCACTGCCACCACTGCTGCTGCGCAGGGTCTTGCTGTCGGCTGCTGGAGGGCACAGACGCTCCGGTGGGACTCCTGGCAGGTGACTGCAGCGGCTCGTCCTCATGGTGGCGGATGGCGGGTCCCCATCTAGGGAGAAGGGAGGAGAGGGTGGTGGGCTGGAGGGAAGGGGCACCTCCCTCCCTGCCTGCCACACCATCACACTGATCGACACCAGGCATGAGAAAAAGCATTCCGCTCCCTGCCCCAGCCCTTTGAAACGCGCTCAGCGGGGAGAGTAAGCCTACAACCTTACGTCCGGTGGAAAAACAGTGTACCTCTCAGAAATAGCCAGCCAGGGACTCTGCACTGCTTTTTTTCTTTTGTCTGCAGACTCCTAAAGTCACAAGTGATAAATGGAAAGACAGAACCTTTTTGTCTCTCCTCCCCCTCAAACGCTGCAAAGGAATATACAATCTTTACCTTGTGCGCTTTTAAACCTAAAGGCTGCACCTTTCCAACAATGGGGAAAGTTGTGTACCAGAGGAGAAAGTAGCTGTTGAGCTCCAAACCCCCTGTGAAAACACTCCACTGCTGCAAAGAGCTTTCCTTCATGAACCTACTGCAGAGCACCAGCCCAGCAAATAATCCCGCATAGGGCTTTTGTCACACAGACTTGCTTAATAACAGGCTGCGTGCAGTAATAATTTATGCCACAAGGTGAGACAGAAATCACAGCTTGCCTGTGTCTTTCTTCTCTGCTTTGCTCTTACTCCCATCACTTAGAGTGTATTTTGCATGGTGCTTTCGACAGTGGTAATTGGAAAGCAAGGATTATCTGGTAACAAAGAGCCTGAGAATGTAAATTCCAGATACTTTTGTAAGATGTTCCTTACTGGATGTGCCTGTCTGGGAGAGGAGTCCATGTCATTCATCAGGCCTTGCTCTCCAAGTCGCTCACCAACAACATGCCTACAGGGTGGATTATTCCCCCTTAGCAAAAGGGGGGAAAGATTTCTAACATGCCTTGAGACACTTGGCTACAGTCACGTGTAATTCCTATAGCTTACTATTACAATATCCACGTGTTGAAATCAGGCACACTTGTCTGCACTACACTTAACCCTCAAAAAAAAAAAGCATTTTGCATCAGACACTAGTGTTACTTGTGTAGTACCAGTACCGTGGCAGGAAACTTGGTCTTTAAAAATTAAAACATTAATCCACTTTTTTGAATGGAGGTATTTCTCTGGGTTTTAAAAGAGATCTTAGAATATGGAGATCTCATTGGACATGAGCAAATGGCAGTGCCAACTTTATGAAGTCTCTGGAATGGACATCTTTGACAGCAAGACTTTGTAGCTTGTGAGGATGTGATGGTGGTGCTGGACCACTTGTACCACGTTAATTTTTCACTTAGGGATTTATATTCTTAGAAAGGCACCTAAAATAGGAAAACGCTTGGCAAACTGTTTGTTTTACAGGATTATTTCAGCTATTTTCAGACCATGCATACCCCAGGAGAGAGAACTGGAGGCTTATGCGACAGCTTACAGAAGATATAGTGTTCAGAGAATGAGGAAGGAAATCAGGCTCTGGCCCTCATTTGCAATGAAAATGAAGCAAATGGCTGATTTCACTACCATTAAGTCATAAAAGATGCAGACTTTTTAGACAATATAAGCCACAGACTCTCCAAGGAGACCAAGGTATCAGCAACATTTTATTTTTAAAATCCATGCTGAGACTGTTTAACAAGAATATTCAGCAGCTTCATTAAACTTAAAAGCTTAGGCAGTACCATGCTTATAAACCCATGCTACAGAATTATGTATTTCTTTTCTAGTTGCTTTACTGACCTCATTAAATACAACAGCGGGTTTATCGATGCATATAAAGTGACCATCCAAGCCTTTACAAACACATCCATCAGCCACTTGATGAGTTCAGACCATTTGTTGAAGCACCAGATGATGTGACTAAATGCACATCAGAAATGATGTAGCTATATCCCTGCAATTTTTGTATACAGTACTGCACTGATATCCCACTTTGGCATAGTAACCCTTTTCTACCTAACTCATATTTTTAGAGAAAGTTGGAAGTTACAACATGTTTTCCTTATTTCAGAAAAGTCATTTTCACACAAAATCAGTGTACATGCATGAAAGTAATACAATTATAGAGTTAAATAATATGTGCTTTACTACTGAACTCTCCGGTAAATAATGAAGATTGCCCTGCAGAGAGAGCCTAAGCAAATCTGAAGTCAAAGCTGACATTAAGGAATTGCAAAACTCGATAATCACAAAACTCCAAAGTCAGTATTTATCCATATGTACCTATTCTGTTCTGTCAGAATATTTTTCACCTGCAACAGGTGAAAATGTGTCACAAATATCTTAACAGAAGAGGAAGAATGAAGAAAAAAAGGAGGAAGACATGTTTAGAGGGTATTTAGGGGAGAAATGCAATATTAAATGGGGGAAGCCAGAATATCAGCTTTTATTTCAGACGCCAGAAAATTCAGAGAAATGTGGCTGAATTTTGCATGATGGATATATGTTTGAAGAAATCTAGCAATTAGCTCTTTTTTCTTTTCTCTGTTACTACAACCACTTCTCTTGCACATCTCTAGTCCAACCAAAATCAATTTTAAGACTACCTTACTACAGTAATATTTAAGCCAGTTCTGTTTTTTCTGCTTTGGCTTTGCTATCAGTCTCTGACTCCCTCTTCTCACTTCCATCTTCTGAAGGGAGGTGGCAAAGTCTAACTGTCTTTCAGAGACCCTCTCCAAAGGGTATAGTTCTTCCTGCATTTCTTCTCTTTACTTTCTTGTGCAATTACTTCAATCAGATACATTAAAATCCTATTTTCAGGGTTGCTTAATGATTACAAATTGAAAAATCCTGAGATAAGGGGAAATTATTTTTTAATTTGTAATATATATGGCAGTTTATATATGTGTGTCTGTGTCTGTGTCTTTAAGGGTATCAGGGCAAAAGCAAAGATACTGGCATTTTTCCTTTGTACCATAAGTTTGGGGAAGTGGGGAGGGGAAAAGAGCTGTTAAATTCACAGAGTTGTTCTCTGTCCTCAGAAATTTCAAATTCCTGGGTGGAAAGAGGTCAGTACGGGTTTTCCTGGTGGAAGCACATAGTGGAACAGCATTCTATTAGTCACTGGTTAGAGTGTCCCAGTTGTGATTCATTCCTCCTGCTTCATTCACTGGTTTATGGAGTAAATATACTCCATATACTCCCTCAGCAGCACTGCAAGTCTCACATATGTTCCTCTTAATTCTGCATGCAGCAATCTGGTTTACAGACATGAAAAGCCCAAGTCTCATAATAACAAGTCTACTCCCTGGTTCATTTTACACAGTTAAGAGATGCAGGCAGTCACAGGAGATTGTGGTTAATTATATTATTTCCTCAAAAAAAAGTGCAGGCATTAAACCTAGCTGTCGCTGTTGAAGCAAAAACCCACAGAAGGCAGTGAGGTGCAGTGTACTCAAGCAAATTATCTGAGGCCATGTTGGAGATGGGTTGTGCAACCTACACCTTTTGCCCCATCATAATTTATAGCATGCTATTCTAGCAAACGTTAGGGATAACTTACGCTCCTTTTTCGCTCCTGGTCTGCCGGCTGCTACCCATGATGTTAAAATGTAACTCACCATCATCTGATTACCTTGACTCCCCGTGCCCTCTCACCCCTGCTTCATTTTTTAAATGATTCCAAAATCCAGACTGCTTTCTAGGGATTCAGTAGCTATTAAGAAGCTTCGCATTACAGAAATGAATGCATATATTTTGGAAAAGTGGCTTAGCTCCACAAACAAATGCCACCAATGCTTGCACTCTTTGGTTCAGAGGTTTCAGCTACTTTTGGGCTTAGTCAACTGTTGATTATTGCTAACAATACGTCCTCACTGAGTTCAGCAAATATTTCTTTATATGCTGCAAGGTATTTATAGCATATCTTCTTTCCCATGCTTATATTTATTTTTAAAATACTTAATACTGCTGTTATTAAGAGAAACAAGGAGACTCAAAAAAAGCCAGTGAGCAAGGCACTGGTACTCTTATTGAATTACACTCAAATATGAGATACGAAAAATTAGCACAACTGCCCTGAAAAGGAATTTAAAGAAGAAACCATCTGCATTTACAATACGCACCTACAACTGGAATCCCTGTTGCACTCTTTCTTACTGTACATGGACTGACCTCATTTCTTAAACCCATAAAGCATTATCATGCTGATGAGTTAAATTGTCACAGTGGACCTTTTTAAGCAGTAGGACTCTTCTGCTAAAGCTGTGTGTGGCTTAGATTTACTTGAGAAGAAAAGATCTTACACTTCAGTCAGTGGGTTGCAGAAGTCAAACAAATATTCATGTAGAGATTGTGTGTGAATTGCTCACTTTTCCTCTTTTTCAGCACTAAGAATAGCACATACTGCATCACTCACAGACATGCAGTTTCAAACTTGGAAATTCATTCACCTTTCTTATTCCATGTTCCCATGAGTCACACTGCTAGTTTCAAGAAATGCAAACTCAAGGATGCATCAATCAGCGTCAGGACTCAAAAATATGCATGAAAAATCACTGTCTTCCCATCTGGATATATTTTCCCAAGAAATAAGCCTTATTTAAAAAGTACAGCCACTATGAAAAAATAAACAAACAAACCAAACAGCTTTCAGAGATATATTTCTGTTTCCTATTTATGTACTTTCACAAGCCCGAAGAATATTTCTCCTTCCACCTTATCCACACCCCAGTGTTCCAAATTACAATCCAATACCAAGTACAAATGGTAGACCAGCTGCCCTGAAGGCCAGGAGTGAAACCAAGCCACACACCGACATTGTGTGACTCGACTGGGCCAGGTCATTTACATGGGTCCACAACCGCCTCAGTCTGCCCAGCAGATACTGCAGGTACAAACCAATCTCCTTTGCATAGATTACTCGAGAAGTGTGTCCCTCAGTGACCTGTGTTCATGGACAGATTTTTCTTCAGGACAGGACAGCAGATTTGGAGCACAGATACAACTCTGCATCGCACTACAATCTGGAAGAATGGTGCACCTCATGAAGAAACATCTTCTGCCTTTATTTCTTCTATCAGTCCTAGGTCATTACTCAGAATGCAATTTTTTTGTATTTTAAGTAATGAGCAAATTACTGTTTTCCAAAGTTGTCTGTAATATAATTATCAGAGGTTGCGTGAAAAAGGTGCTCTTCAATGGCTTCAAACCTATCGAACAAGTATTACAGTGTATGCTATGCCTTTTTTTTTTTTTTGCTTTTTCTTTTTTTTTAATGGAGAGCAGGAACTCGCCTTTCACTCACTGAGCTTTAGACAATATACTTATGCCAATCCTGCCTCTTAAGACAGAATTTTTTTAGTAGTTTCTTTATATAGAACATGTCCATCTTCCAGTTACCCTGACATTGCATGATCCTTACAGAGATAAGCACAATAGACCTCTGCTTTAATTAAACTACTCTTAGGGGTCTCGTTACAGCAGGACAGAAGTCAGGACTGGTTGGCAAACTTCTGTGAGAAGCTAAATACTTAGGCAGTTAAGCTGCAGATACGTTAAGGTGCTCAAACTAAAACAGGCACAGCAGTCACTGGATGGCTTGCTGCTTTGACTCTCAGATTTATCTTCCCACTGAAAAACGCAAAAGAAGAACCAAAATTCTCAACTACAGAGTACCGTGAAACTTCCTAAATTTTTACCTATTGCGAAACAATACAGGGTACTGTGAAGATGGCATGGCCAGAACCCTTGTAAAAGAGTAGGACACACTAGGGCACCTGAAACTTTTATTTTAGTAACCCTGACACTCACGAAGGAGTTTTCTTTATGTCATTTTCAAGGCATTCGGAGCTGGAATTATTTTAAATGTTTCTTGACTCTTCCCTCCACACTCCACCACATGGAGCTGCATGGATCCCCTCCTGGTTTTGATCCAAATGAGGCTACTGAGTAAAGAAAATAACGGAGTAACTGCTTGTTCCAATTGTAGCCCTGGATGTTGTCAGCCAACACGGGCCGTAGATCCATACTTCTTTCAGTATATGTTTCTTAGAAATCAGCTGGCACTGTCAGCTGATGATTACAGCTTAGGAACCTTGCATCATGGAAGAAGCCTGAATGGCAGGCCCATGCCAGGCTCCCACCCTGTTGCTCCTGTCCCCTGTGACACGCATCTGGTCATGGCCCCTCCCTTCTGCATCTGCCTCCCCAAGATCCCAGCTTGGCAGATGCTCTTACTTTTTTCTCTGGTCTCGGTTCCAGTCCTGTTATGTGATCCTGTGTGTGTACCAGGGCTGTTCTTCAAAGGAAGACTTTAGAGCAGCTAAGCCCAGAACTCCTAAGGGGATTCGCCAGTTCTCCTACAGCCTTAGTAGGCATAAGGATCAGTACTATTGCTACACTTGCCCTGTTTGATAAAATGACCAAAGAAACTAAAATGGTACAGAAACTTTAAGCAAAAACATCTTAACTCCACAGGAGGGGTCCCATAAGAACCTTAAGCTCTCCAGAGTAAAAAAGTAATTTCTGCAACTTTAGAGTCATAGAATCATAGAATGGTCCAGGCTGGAAGGGACCTCTAGGGTCATCTAGTCTGACCTGTCTGCAGTCAGCAGGGACATCCCCAACAAGACCAGGTTGCCCAGGGCCTCGTCAAGCCTCACCTTGAATATCTCCAGGGGAGGAGCCTCAACCACCTCCCTGGGCAACCTGTTCCAGTGTTCCACCACCCTCATAATAAAGAACTTATTCCTAATGAAGAAGTAACTCCTACATCCACAGTCATATGCGGTGTACAGAAGCAGTATACAGAAGTACATAGTATACAGAAGGATATACAAGATGCCACCTAACCTCTTCCCTGCACAGGTGGAAAGCACTCAAGACACCTGGCACCAAGACATCAGAGAAAGAGGGGATCCAGAGGGAAACCAGCACCAGGGCACAGCAGGTCTGGGACACAATGACAGCAGAAGGAAGTCGGAGAACATTTTTGTTAAGAATCCATACAAACTGATCCACAACATTGTAACAACTAAACCATCACCACCAAATCCTCCCAAGGAATTATGAGAGACAGCTGCATGATGAAGATGTAATACTTGTTTGTCATTTGAGGAGGGTGGTAAACTTTACACCCCTTGCAAGATTTAACTTTAAAGCATGTGAGCATACAAAAGGTACTGTAACATCGAATCCCACTGATATTAGGCAATTTTAGTTTGGCTGTTTCAGCCCACAGTTTGCTAATTTTTCATGCTGTAGACAGCATTTTCTGCTCAGCTGGTCTGACTGCAGAGAGCTCCAGGGCCTCTTCAAAACTACCATGCAGCAGGCTGCATGTAAACCGTATTTTTATAAACAAGCACATCAAAGAATTGAATGCTAGGCTGAGGCAGTAACACAAGGCAGTTCAGCATGAATAGCCCTTAAGAGTCTTCCCATGCATTAAAAAAATTACTGTCCAGCCATAAATCAATGTTTTCTTGTTATGTACTGAACCCTGAACCACTTTTCATGAGAGCAATGGACTGGCATTTTGGCACTGAGCACTTCAATAAATTGCTTTATATATTTGCATAGCCACTAACTTAAGTCTTTTGCTTAGATTCTTCTTTTGTTGATTGTCAAAATGGAAGATGTAACATAATAGTAAGTACTTATGTTGGTGGCATTTTAGTCTTGCATTAATAATAAAAATCAGAAGATACAAATACAGTTTACAACCGATCTGAAAATAGTAATAATAGTTTCTTTCAAAGTACAAAGACATGAATTTTCTTTCCTATCATTAGTCTTTTCTAGTGGAACTGTCTTTCCTCATAGGAGTTGGAATGCAAGCGCTGTCTCACTTTTCCTAGAAGACATTTTGGATTACTAGACAAACAGGAGGAAGTTATAATTCAGCACACTGAATGGTGCTGCCAACAGATTTCCCTCCTGTCCTGAACAAGCTGCTCCCAGGTTCTCTGGAGCAACATGGGTTGCAGAAAAACAGTATTTCCACAACTGCCCTTTGTGTGAGCAGGCTCCCTGTGCCCACAGAAGCTGGTAGAATATAGGCACGAATAAAATAGCCTAATGTGCTTAATCGCACCTGCACTAAATGTAATCTGGGAAATGAATGCGACTTTCTACGTATGCTCCCAATTTTGCATTTGCAAATTCCTGGCAATGGGCTGGTATTGCAAGCCAGGCTCCCATAACAGCCACTTAATCTACACTTGCCTGTTGTATGCACTGGACGCAGACACAAGCTCTGCTGAAATCTGTCTTTTTCTCTGCCAACCCAGCACACCTTGTAACTCTGTTCCAGTTATCCCAGCCCACACAACCAGCTGTTGTAGCTTCAAGTCCAAACACCATTTGCTAACACAGATGCCTCTGGTCGAAGGGTCCCCTGAATGCTCAGATCCCTGGAAGTGGACATACACTGGCTTCTGAACACTGGGTGACAGCCTGTGCCTGTGCATGGTGATTGATGTATTAGGGAAGGAGGACAGGAGCAGGATGGTAAAGGTTACTCTGGAAGAGGGTACTAAAGACATGCTGCTCCGAGATAAGCATCCGCAGTGAGGAATGATGCAGTAGTTTTGCTGGAAAACTTAAGTGGTGGAGTCAAAATGATTAAGGATTTTCCAGCTTTTTTTCTCCAGCCTCCTCTATGCTTCGTGCCTGAACTGAGAAAGCTAAGAATAACTGGAACTGGAGGCTAAGTCTGGCATGCACCTATTACTGGGTGACTACACTTGGGCTGAAACCCTGCAAACGGAAACATGTTCCCAAATTCCCTTTTCTTCATTGCCACATCCTCTTCACATTTCCTCTCCTTACTCTCCCCACTCCTGCCTACAAACTTTCTGCTTATTCTGCGCCAGTTTATTGACAAGTTTTGAAGGTCAGTGAGACACGGCCTTGCTGCTTTTTGCCAGCCTGGGGGTGGCTCCACCAGCCGTCTGCATCCGGCAGCCACAAGTGCATCAGTTATCCCTGTTTCCATCAGAGACCCAAAGCTACCTTTACTAAAAGACCAAGTCCAAAGCTGAAAAGCGATGACTACTGTCAGACTTATGCTAAGTGCTTTTTTCCATTTCTTTTTGATTACTGGATATGAACCAGGATGTCTGGCTTCCCACAGAAACAATGTGGCTTAATGAATAAATACAGCTCCTGAAGTCTGACCTGGAATGCATCCGAAGGGTGGTTTCCCCCAAGGGAGGTGTGGAGTTGGCGTTGCCCTGAATCACTGTTTCTAAGTGCATTATTTACACCTTGTGTCATCCCAGGACACGGCTGAAACTGCAGGTTTTTTCACACTTAAGCATCAAAATGCAGTGACAGAATTAGTACCTACTATATACTGAAAGTTTACAAGTTAAGAGGTCTGGAATCTCATGTTTGCACTAGAAAGTAAATCCTGGATTCTCTTTCACTTTCCTAAGTTAGGTCACTTTCTATACAGGTGAGACAAGCAGATTTTGTAACCAAATGCCAGACATGCATGTTTATTTCTTGGCTTAGAATCTGAAAGATGAGGCTTGTGCCATGAGGATTTAATTTCTCTTTAACAAGGGCCAAAGGACAAGGAATCCCATGTCACTCCTTAAATCCAGGCTTCATCTTTCAGAAATACTAAGTACTTTGTTCTGAAGAGTGGCAATCGTTTTTGCACAACACATATTACTGATACTGCACTTCCTTTAGCACAGGAACTGTAAAACTTTCAGAAATCCCATTCTCTTCCAGTACCTAGGATTTCATCAGAAATCCTGTCTTTTGCAACTTCCAACAGCAGCAATTTGAGCCACATCAGTCAGTGCCTCTGGACCTTGTTTGCTCTCTCTTCTATTTAGGTCCTTTATTTCTGGTGCTTGTTTCATTAGAAAAAGCATAATCCAAGAGCGCAGAATGCTCCTTCCATCCAGTACACCTCATTGCACCCTCTGGGACTCACATCTGCACACTTTGAGAATGCTAAGTGCACCAAAGAAATGCAACAGAGATTACACCTACTATACCCTGACGTTTTATAGCTAATTTTTCAGCTGACGGTGACGGCCAAGACAGCATGAGGACCAATATCTCTGTCAAAAAGAAAGAAAATCTTTGTTAAATACAAAGTCTTAAGAGAACGAGTCAAGTCAGACCCAATCCATATGTGCTGCAGCATTTAATGCAGATGTTACTATTGACCTCCCTCAGCTTTGCGTTGGACTCAAAGTTACAGTTCAGCAGCTGTAGGATAAAGCTCAGGGGAAAATGCTCAAAGTTAAATCTTTATGTACTCCCAAGGCCATGTTTTCCCCAGGGAACACTCAAAATTAGCCCTCACCTTTTCAACTACAAGGCTAAAAGGAGAGTTGCTAACATCACATTCATTATAGCTCTGCCTCACATAATAAATCCCTAACTGTACTTCATTTTCTACTTACACAGGTAAACATCAGCTCAGTTCAGCTGATTATTCCTGAACAGGTAAGGTCAAGCTAAAAATTACTTGCATAAAGTGCAAATGGTGTGAACATTGCTTAACTTCTTGCCTGGGGTTTAGTAATGTATTCCTGTTTGTGCAAAGCTTGTGTAAATGAATTGACAAATGGGAGCAGTCTGCAAACTTGTGGTTCCACATGGCTCACAGTGGTCTACTCCACATAAATCTTGAGTGGGACTATGACCAAGCAACTTCTCTGTACAAGAGCGTGCACAACAGAGCACATTGGCAATGCAGGCTGGCAATGGAGCCAACAGTCTCAAAACAGTGGAGCAAACAGAGACAGGGTTGACAAGAAAAAGCAAAATGTGTTCTATTATTACAGGGGAATTCTTGGAGGAACATGGTGGCAGTATTTCTACAGATAGCTTAACTTAAAAGCTAATTCTTTTGTTCATTGTTGCTAGGTCAGTTATTTGCCCACTTCTGGTATATTTGATTCTTCCAGCTCTTGCGGTTGAGACTGCACTCAAATACAACCTCATTAAAAATATAACATTTATAGTCCTCACCACTGATAGAAAAAATGTTGAACATTTGAAAGTTAAAATATGCTAAAACCACTTTCAAATTAAAATAAATAGAAAATTAAAAACATTTATCATTTTAATAGCTATGGCAGTCTTATACTTGCTAACAGAAACTTTGTTAAAAGCTCAGTGAATGTGAATCTCTTTAAGATTTCAGTTTTGAAAGACAGACCAAAGATTATTATCTTACCCTGAATATCTCTGTTTTGATGCATTGTAATTTAACCTGATAATGTAATTCAGATACCTTTATTTTTTTTAATCTTCATCTCTGTAAACATTTAATATCAACATTTACTTCCTGTACATAGTACCTCTCCTTCCTATGTGATGTATCCCAAACATCTTACCTGTGAAGCCTTTCAGTAGTTCTCTACGCAAGATATCTGCATCAGCAAAAGCATCCCCTGCACTCTGTGCTAAAGCACACATGCATTAAGTACAATGAAAACTTAAGCTGAAGGAAGGGAAGGCCTCTACCTTTTCTCCCCTACGTACTGTGTTTGTAAGTACTACAATGAGACTGCAAACTCCTAGGCGTAGGTTTAAGTCTTCTAATGTTTTATTTAGCAATGAACCAGTTGATGACACTTTGTAAACATGTGAAACTTAGCTTGCATGTGGTGCTCTGCAAAGCATGTCCCAAACAAACGCATTTATATGTATAATGTATATTTTCTCTTATTCTAAAACTGTGTGATCACCCCATGTGTTTCTGAAGGTGCCATCTAACAAGCCCTTCTCTGCCACTAAAGAGAATTTACTTTGTATTATTTTATCTTGTAGTGCTTTATTTGGCAGTAGTTGAGCTTTTGATGTTTATGACAAGGGAATTAGTCTTGCAAATAAACTGTTTTTTAAAAAAAAGAAAACATTCTTTGAAGAAAAATTAACATTTAGTTCTTTTCCCCTTCCCTTTTCTCTCTTTACCCTTCAGACAAAAGCAGCTAAAAATACTCTCACTGCATTTTCCTCCGCACAGGAAGATACACTAATATGAGAACAAAAAGAGTTTATTTTTCTCAGCAGGAGCAAAATGTAGACGCCACAGCTTTCTACAATGTTTATATTAAGATTTCCCTCTGAACTTGAATTCTGGGGGGAAAGAGTGTTTCATCAAACTCTTAAGCCTTGTGCTGTAGAGATCACTCCAGATGTGACAAGCAAATGGGAATACTGCAAGTTAATTAAAACTAGTGCTACTTCCCTACACTAACTAGTTTTACACATATATGTGTTGAGTTGTGTAAAACTATATGCTACAGGGAGAGGATAGTCCCACTCTTTTTCCAGCAACAAGCACAACAAGAATGCTTTTAGTCAATGTCAAATGAACTTGGCACTGGTCAGACACATCAGACCTGACAGGCAGACCTGGGAATGAAAAATAATTGCTGTAAACAAAGCATAAAAATTCCAATTTCTATTCAGTAATTTTCAAGCAAATTACTGTAATGCTGCACTAGTGAATCAAAACCACAAGACAGAACTAAATCAAAACAGCACAGGTAAAATTTGACTAGACAACATTATTCTCCTTATCTAAATGCAAGAAAAATACCAACAAGAAAAATAATAACAAGAGCTAGAAGTGTACTATGTGTTATCCTTAGTACTATGAGAAATAAAGGCAATGGAAGTTCCGAATAGATGCTGATCTCAGCTGGGATTTTAATCTCTGTTATTGTGACTACTGCACTGAAATCAACCCTCAGGGGTAGATTTTCTCATGAATCCATCACAAGCTTTGCACAGGAGTGTGCAGTGGAACATCTTGAGGATGACATCTCGGCTTGCACCAGTGTTGTTAGAGCTTTGCAGCAGCCTAATAACTGCTGTCTAAATTGTACCATTACTATCTATTTCTTCAGAAATGCAGTAATTTCTAGAGCCTATTCAGTGACTATCTTCTGTCCTTACGCTTATGGTCCAGTTACTATACACAGCAGTTGAGAACAGTATGGCTAGAGACACCAACCAATGAAACCTAAAAATGTACATCTTAAAAGTTCTAAACAATAGCCCTAGCTATCTACTCTAGTTCTGTCTCTTAATTGAGACCCATTTACATAGCCTATGAAACGTGAAGTTTGAGGATCTGGCTTCAACAGGGTTGCATAAAACTGGACACTATTTAAAGGAATAAACAACCACATCACATTTTCTATGAAGAGCACTTTCCTCAGTTCAATGCTCAGGCTTAAGCTTTTAAAGCACATTTAATGATAATCCAAACATCGTGAGCAAACAAACAGGATCAAATGACTAGTTTCCAATTCCATCTTCTTATTTAGTGCGTAAGGTGCACTGAACTCTGCTCTGAGCGACAGAGAAAAGATGATGCTTCTCGTCCCAGGAGGCTTCCACACAGAGATGTCTCAAACTCAGTAGTAAATTGATTACACAGATGATTCTGCTGGTTCTGGCAACCAGAAAAAAATGCAGACAGACTATTTTTAGCATGGCGCTTCATTATCAGTTTAATGGCATCCCAAGGTTTATCAGCCTGTCAGGTCAGAAAGAAAGTACACCTTGTTAGAGGGAAGCAGTGAAACAAATTTCCTCATTAAGTATCATATCTCCTAGTTTCCCCTACTGCTAGAAGGATCATTTTTCACCCTGTGAGTTGCATAACTAGGAGTCAATCATTTTCTATTTTACATTAGGCTACCTTCATCACTTTTACCTTTCCTGTCTTTGGCTACTGCATCCTTAAGTGTTTGCTTCTGGGTCTTCATGTATTTTCAAATATATTTTATAACAACGTTGATACTGAAGTAGAAAACCTGATCACTTTATGTACGACTATGTTAGTATACTAGTGAGTTTTAGTCAATTTTTGTGTCATCATTTTGAGACTGCTGCATTACCAAAGGTTACTTACACTTCCTATACCGTCTGGGCATAGTTCTCAGTTAGTCATACTTGTCCTTAAATTTGTTTCATTTTGCATCAAAAGCATCCCCAGCGTTTTTATTAGGAAGCTTACATTCTCCAAGAGCTCTCCTTCCTTTCTACTTCCTACTTCATCTCTTACCACAGCTGCAGATACAGAATGAATTCCTGATATCACATAATTCAATAAAATATATTTTAATGCTCTTAACGTATTTGTCTACGTAGTATCGCTCAGGCATACAATATATTTGTAATCCTAATGAAGAACATTAATTCAAAAGAGTGACCAAAATTAGTTGAACATAAGCTGTAGTCTTGTTCAAGCCCCTTCCTCAGTGCAGCTCTTCTCTTCCTTGCAATAATTAAAACATGTATGTACATCTAATATCTGTGAGAACTGCCCTTTCTGACAACAAGTAGCTGCTTCATGCACGTTTACATTCCTGGCTGCTGATACAGCCAGTGGATGGACTAATTATGGACAGGCATTTGGGACCAAGTGTTCCCAGAAACTAAACCAAGATTATCTGTAAACTAAACCGAGATTATCTGTGTCATTGCATATAGCCATCATCTCACAACTGACAAGCAGGAGTGAAAAAAGCCAACCAGAGGTAGAAAATTCCCTCAGTCTCAAAATACTGGAAAACCTTGGCCCCCACCAAAGCTCAGATGTCTTGTCCAAGCAAAACAACAGGAGCTTAACGCTCAACGAAAGCAATTAATTGCAACAGGACGGTGCAGGAGGAGGTGAGAGAGTCCAGATGGTGGCAAATTTCACCCGTTAATTTTTTTGGTGCAAACAGAAGGCAGTAACTGACTCATCGCCATTTGAGTCTTCAGGAAGGAAAAAGATGTACCTGCTTATATTCCTGAATACGTTGTGCGCCTAACAGAGTGTGAACAAGCAAATGGTGAAGGTCTGTTAGCTGTTACCCAAATGAGGGTGGATGAAGATGTCCTTGTATCATCTGGCTTTAACATGTAGACATATAAAAAACGTCAATTCCTGTGGCAAAACTTGAGCCATAGTCACTCGAGTTTGTAATTTTTTATTATTCCACTTTGATTTATTTAATAGGAGCTTTAAAATCAAACTGACCAGATTGAACTTCATCTGAAACTGTAAAATGAGCTAGAATAAGAACAAGAAGGTGAGAGAGCAGGGGCAACATGCACATGTATAAAATACGTCAAAGGACTAAGGCAATTGCCTGTTAGTTTCTAATCCTTAAGGGCAGCAGAGCATGATTACAACAGTAATGTCCAGTGAAGTACTTCCAGTTCTTTTTCCCTACTGCACTTTTGTGGTTTGTGTAAAATGCTGGCTGTTCACACCTGCAGCACCCGAATGACAGGCAGTCAAACAGCAGCTAGGAATTAACTCTGTAAGTCACAGCTGAAAGCACACACTAGCCTTGCAGCTGCCAATTACTCCCAGCCGAAGATGTGTCCTTAAAAGTAGGATTATCATACCTCGGCAGCACAGCCCTATAGTCACAATCAGTGATCAACCGACCATTCCTGCGCAATGAAGACAGCTTACAGCTACGAAGTTAGCTTTAAGGGCTTTATTATGGATGAGTTCCTCCTGTGCTATTGAAAATACTTTGATCTCTTCCGTTTTAGCACAGCATAAATTTAAAATAAACTGCTATAAGGGAAACTATCTCTTTATACTGCAATTGAGCCGTGTGGATAGAAAGGTTACAGCCTCACATCAGGGGAAAGGAGGAATGGGAATATTAGCTACCGTATTCATCTTCCTGCCTGCCTTTGCACAGACCCATACAGTAAGTGAGAGAAACTACAGCTTCAACAGTTATGAAAAAGTGGCTCAGCATTTTGCTGGGAGGAGAAAAGAAAGACATAAGATTAAATTTCCAGCTTCTTAATATTTGATCATCTCCAGGGGCCAGCCCTAGAAAACAAAGGCTATCCTCTCGTATTAATACTTCCATTCACCCAAAGTAACTCTCCTCCCTGTGCCGCACCGGTCTCCCTCAGACATGATTTAAACTTTCACACTGGTAGCTGTTAATTCTCATGCATGCTTTAGAAAGAGAGTGTCACAAGCAACATACTAGGTGATGGTCACAAGTCTGTCCCAAAATCAAGCTCTGCCAGCATGCTGGGCTCTGAGCTGACTCATTAGCTTTGGGCAGCAGCCTGTGCAGAGGTCTGGCTTCCAGTCAACGCCCAGCAGGACTCCTCATGAAGCATACAGGAAGATAATCCCCTGCAAGCTTCACGGTCCAGCTGCCCACTCTAGCCTTGGCCACATTCAGGATGTGATGTGCAGGATGGCCTCCATCAGCCAAGGATCTGCACCAGCAGCTTCTTCAGCCTCCACAACCCTTGCACAGTTCACCTTCAGAAGAGTTGGCGGCCTGAAGATATTTGTAACAGTTTATACAGTCACTAGTGGCATCCAAAGAAGTCATTTTATTCTGTTTCAAAGAGACCTGAGCTCAGAGGGAATCCGACCTTAAAGATTAATTTGATGGTTGAAACAGCCCCAAGGATGAGATTGTACAGCTGTCCTTGTGTGAAGACACTACAAGGACTTTGTCAATACTGAGAGCTTAAACAAGCCCTGTATATTTATTAATTCCAGCTACAAACATGAACTGCTACAGCGTTTTATTTCAAAACATTTTAGAGATAAATGCATTTGATGCTTCTCACGAACAGCCTAGAGCAGATAAGCAAACAACTAACGCTGACCTTGTGTCAGATTTACAAGTTTATTTTATTTTTTAAGCCCTCAGAAAACCAATTACCTAAACCCTAAGCTAGTTAGGAAAAAACCCTAATCTTCCAGTCTTCAGCCCAGTGAGGCTTGTAAAGCATCTGGCTGAGGGAGACACAAGAATGCCCTTGAGTACAATGATGAGCCAAACATCAAACAAACTCTTTCTCATTTTGTCACTCCAGCCCTAGCAAAAGTCAACCACCAAAGTCCACTGATGAAATTTCCACCAGTCAATGGGAGCTGCTACTGGAATAATATGGAAGAGCAGAAACACACAGCAGTTATTCTGCAGTTTGCATTTATACAGGATTATGCAAACACTAACGAGTGATGAACAGGTCCCAAAACTACTTGATCAATATTACTCAACTTCAGCCAAAGGCCGTTTTCTCTACGGAAATGAGGTTTCAAAAAGGCCTCAAAATGATGCCAAGGAAATGCCAAGGCACTTTTTCATGCAGCTCACATGGTGATGGAAAGAACCACATGAATAAGAAAGGATTGCAGACTACTGCAGTTTTGACCTCACTTCGTGCTGCTGTATCTCCTGAGATAAAGCACTGGTAAACTACAATGAGACCTGGGATACCAGAGCTCAGTTTTGATGACAAAGGAAGAATCATGTCTGTTGCACTTCACCTGCAATCCAAACACCTTGTAATGTCTCCTCTTCCTCCACATCACTGATATGTGACTTAATAGAAGAATTACGCATCAGTGAGGAACCACTAAGCCATAGGTAGGCACCACACACTGACCCTACTACAAGACCGGTCAAGATTTTTGGAAGTGCAACTTTAAACACTTATGAGGTGCTAATTCTCCAAATTGCACATCAATCTCTAAGAATCCCTGGTTGTATATCTACTGACATAATGAAATGCAAAGCTGAACAACTGCATCCTTCTCTGCAGCTGCATCACACCTCCTGATTGTCCTCAGACCTTATTCCCAGCTGCTGCTTTTACCAGAAGTTTCTACCCCACTGCCTGTGCAGATGTTTGGTTCCACAGCACCAAGAGTGTTAGCTGTTAGTATTGCCCTTCCAGAGGAACTTAGAAGAGAAACAGAGGAAATTATTAAGACAATCCCAATGAAGTCTGGCAGTCACTGCATGGTGGTACAACCTGATCACTGGATAAAAGTTAAAATGTAGGATGAAATCCTATTACAGGGCAGAAATATGGTAAACTTTTTTCTGTACTAGCTTTTCATAAAACACCAAAACTGAAATGCTTCACACTGCCTGGGCTGTAACAACTTCACAACAGTATCTATTCAGTTGTGTTTACTGTCATATCCTAATAAATATCACAGTCAATAACACTTTTAATGCAGTTGCCTGTATCCTTTGGCTCACATTCTGCGAATCTTGCCTATTCATCATGACTGCCATCATTAATCCCGGAAGAAGTCTCTTTTGCTTACTTTTTCACAATGGGACATTCTGTGCAGAGACTATGATTATGTGTTCATTTTTTAATACGTGCCCAGTGCTTTAAGGTTTGGCAGACATATATGAATGTAACAGAGTATTAAAAAAATCACTGATCAACTGTTAATGGAGCTCTTCTCCAAGCTCCCAAATCGGAGTCTGCACATGGCCATTTCTAAGGTCATGAGACTGGAAGCTGGGCCAAGTGCAACCTGTGACCATCTCTATTCCCACCTTCCACTAGGATGGAAACCAGAGCTTCTAGTTTCTTGAAACTGTTCCTTCTAAAAAGATACACAACATTTGGGCAGGAGCTGATCAAAGTCCTCTGGGCAAGCTCCATGACACACAGATCTATTTCATGGCTTTGACTATTTTTCTACATGCTACCAATCCTCGCTCATATTGGAATTGCCTCAGAGTATGATGTATCTGCACATCTCCCACAGAACAGCCAACACAGAAGATGGTTAAAATGGAATAGAAGTAAAAGAGCCCATCAGAGTCAGCACGCTTTATCCAAGCCACTTCTCTACAGGTGGCCATGACAGTTATACAAGGATATTTGGTTCTCAAAACTCAGGAGTTATATGTAACAAATCAAACTTGATTAATTAAATCTTAAAAATAAATTTTAAAAAGGGGGAAAAAAAGATGCTCGCTTTGCTTCCACAGCTTATTCCGAATACATGAATGCAGAAAAAAGTACAAAATTGTTCCCATGGCTAATCTGAAAGTGGTTTGTGGGTTTGAGAGTCATTCAGTTCGGAGCAGAAATAACTACAGTAACACTAAGTAGCTGGCAATTCCATAGAACAAGCAGTGAGCATTCATGGAAGGAGCTGTGAGGTAGCACGTGAATATGCCATAGCCAGAAAGATCATTACATAAATCATTCAGTGCATTATTTTGAAAAACAAATATGACAAAGAAAAGTTATGGATGAGGATAATAGGTAACGACAGGACAATGTCACAGCTGATTTCTTTGATGCACAAGTGGCTGAGTTTCTGACTTTGTTAGGAATGTTGATAGGTAAGATAAAACTTAGTAAAATCTGCAAGAATCAAAGAAAAAGGATCCAAGTTCTCATTTGAGCACTTAAGAGATTTTTTTTTCACAAAGTGTTAGACTAAATATTTTGTCTTTGCTTTGGTAATGCCAGCAGTGATTAATCACTATCAAATACTGCTGAATAATTAAAACCAGATGATATTTCTGTTCTCTTTTAATAACATTATTTTCTCTTCCTCAATTTTTTTCTTTAAAACAAATGTCTACCAGTCAGTTAATTAACACTCATTTTTCTACGATCTGTTCAGAATAGGAATACGCTAACTCTTCAGGGGAAAGTAATTTATAGACTGCATTATCCTAAGTTATTTTCTATTACTTTGTCCTTGGCAGAGGAGCATTGCAATGACAATCAGCAACTTAGAGCAGGACATGTTAACAAGACTGTTCATTTCTTGAATTCTGCTAACAAAAGCCCTCACCATTCTAATTAAATAAAAATTAATAGCAACTGTTACCAATTTTATTATTATTGCACAAAGAACAGACACTACTGATAACCAAATCCTCAGTTCAGTGAACTGTTAATTACTCCAAAGAATAAATCCCAGATCCATGAAACCTCTTGTTCTCTGTGTTGTGGTTCTTCTAATGATGTTGCTGTGAAAACAACTCAGTTCTGAGTAATCCTGAGAGGGCATCTCGGACATTCATGAAGGAGATTCTTTGCTACGTAACCATGGAGAAGCATTTACAGAGGAAAAGGTTGTGTCCCCACCCAGAAAACTTAACGTTTGGGCATAAACTGACACAGTCTTTTACTCATTTCATGGGTGAGTCTGAGATTCAGTACACTTTGTCCAAGTTGCACATATGCATTATCCTACTCCTTCTAGAGCTGCTGTGTGCAACGACCCACAGACAGAACTTTGCTATAGGCACAGACCCCCTGAACCCATTTTTACAACACTGTAACATCTGCTTCCTTACATACTAATTGACAGAAATTAGCACTGCATTTCAATTAAAAGAGTAATAGAGAAGAAAGGCAGTTTACTAAAGTCAAATTGCATTTTATGCTTAATTTTCAATACTTTTTAGAAACACAGTTAAATTGTAAGGAAAAATATGACACAAAACTAGGACTTTACGTCACATTAAAACAATGCCTATATTAATGCAATTTTTTTAGAAGACAGGCTTTCCTGGAAAACTCAGGATAATCTAGAGAGCTGGAGACATGATTCATCAAGTTACTAATTCACTTTAATTGTAGAAGACCTTCCTGGAATCTCTGTATGCCAAGTTTTATTAAAGCTTAAAGCATTTCAGGTTTCCATACCTCTCTCCATGCTTAAAAAGTTGACAAAACAACTTAACTTTGACTATTATTTATCACATATAGCTTTTCCTTTAGTATCTGATAAGGAGGTACAAGCTTTATTCCATAACTGGTAAGTATTGTAGCTTAGTGCTTAATTTATTAAGAAGGATTACATATTTTCAGAGAAATTTACTTCCTCTCATTTTGGGAGGCTTTCAATTTTCTGTATGAGAAGCTCTGTGTTTGTTAGAGAGTGTTGGAAGTAACATGGAAGAGACTGGGCATTGTGCACAATTTTGGATCTCTCTCACCCCAAATGCCTGATATGGTTTTGTGGGGGGCCAGTCTTAATACTGTATTACCAGTATTTTATTCTTAAACCTGTGTCTGATGTAATCCAATGTTTCTGTCCTTCAGCCAAGGAAAAATTTTTATTGTCTTTATTTTATTATCTTAAAATAGCATGTATTTTAGGAACAGTATTTGACCTGATTGCATATATAAGTATTTATTTATGTTCCACAAGGTCTGAAGTTAACAAAAAGAATGCTATTTTTAATTTCAGACCATAAATTTTTGAATAATTGGGTCCCTAGACACCATACAATAAAACATGATACAGAACAACAGACAGGTTTGCTTCCAAAGTTTCTTGCAACCCAATGAGACCCAGCAGCTCGCTCCTGTGATACACTGTTGGACTGGCTCAATAACAGCATCAGCCACGTAACACCTAAAAATAATGACAGTTTTTTTCAAAGCTCCAGACTGGGAAAAACCCATATTTTTGTAAAGTGTGTTACAGGAACATAGCAGAGCAGCAGATGGTGAGGCATGTTCAGCTGGACAGAGTTTAGTCAGGTGCAAATCCAATAAAGTAACATAAGCAGAAGAAAGAAACAAAGGAAAACATTCTCTCCTGGTGACTGGCTCAGCATACAAAGTCCATATACTTCACCAGGAGCTTTCCATCTACTTCAAGCATCTCTCAGGGCTTGTTTTTCCAGTCGGGATGCAGTCTGAGCACCGGAGTAGGAAGATGTTGGCCATTTGCTTTCCTAATTTAAGAAGCATCAGTACCAAGTGCTGGTATTACCCTTCCTTACGTCTGCCATCGTGAGTATTTGGAATGCTAAATCTCCTGGTAAACACATTCATTGTCACTAAGGTCTATAATTAAATTGACAGATTCAGCGCTGCCACTGCTCTGGACCAAGTGTGAGGGACCCAGTGAGACATTCAAATATCTTTGGTGCACCACACTTTAACATGAACCTTAAATGTTCTCCATAAGTAACAACAATGACAAAAGGTCTCACTTTCACTGAGCTAATTCAGTTTCCACATGCTCACACGGCTCTGCTCCGCAGAGTGCAGTGGCTAGCTCCCCACCCATCCTCTAAATCCCAACACAGACGTGGTATCTAACTTAAACTGGCTTTTTCTGTGCAAGCTTTTCCTAAAATTCTCACTGAGGCCTCATATCTTACAACATTAACTTCCCTTCTCTTGGAACAGGTAGAAAATACTGTCTCTAATCCAGCACCTACAGCTGACTTCTGAATCTTCTGACTTAGGGAGAGGTTTGCCACGGACTTCAATAGGGCCAAGATTTCCTTGCTGTTAAGCAAGGCTCCATTGCATTGGCCATCATCATCTTACTGCTTCCTAACAGAGCTGTCTCTGTAGGCTCTTGGCAAGATCACATATTCCACATGCTTAAAGAATAGGCTTGGAAACCTGGTTTACAAAATTGCTAATTATCCTAACAAATGCTAAAAATCCTAACAAAGAGAATTTACACTAATTAAACTTAGTTCCTTTGTGCCAACTGACAAAATTAATGTCAAGCTATTTTTCTGTAATTCTTCACTTATTATTCAGCTATTTTGTGTCAAATATTTGGTGGCTAATTTTACTTTCACTATCTCAAACCTTAGAAATTCCAAGGCATCCAGAAACAGCTCATACCAGTCTTGAGGGAGACCAAACAGTTTTTTTTTATAGTTCAACTGAGATTATGGAACGCTAAACTTGAAGTCCTGCTGTACCGACACTACAGATTAGCTGCCACACTTGTACAGCAGGACAGAGATTTGCAGCAATGAAAATCTAGCTAACCACACAGTCAATTAGACATAAAAATCAGTTAAATTGGGCTTTCCGCTCTTTTTTTGCTCTGTGATTGTTTCAGTGGCATTTGCATACAAACAAGTACAGGTGCTTTAGAGACAGCAGAAGTGAAGGCAGCAAATGCATCTGAAAAGCAAAATAATCAAAAAACACCTGGAAAGCCAGGAATGTCAATGATGTTTGCAAGCAGCCTGCCAGGCAGGAAGTCAGCACTTAGCACATTGATACTTCTACACTTGCTAATGAAAAGGAACTGATCATTGCTTCAGCTGTACATCCACACGTATACAGAACTGCACATGTTCCCAAAATGCTGGCAGTAATTAATGATAAATGCTTCTAAGACTGATAAAGTTGAAACTGATTACTTAGAAAGCATGTCCGTGACATCGTCCTAGCTGTGGAATTAATAAGCATCCAGCCTTAAGCACCTAAAAGCACAGATGGAGATCAATGCACTTCTGGCAGTACTCCACCCTCAGAAAGGACAGGCAACTGCTTTCTAAAATGTCTCAAGAAAACAAAAAAAAGCACTTTGTATCTCTGTGAGCTTAAAATGCGAACATCTGCTTTGTATGCCCGGTCACCATCATCCTCTCAGCAGACGTTGTCGCTGCTTGGGACAGAACAGGTAGAAACAGCTCTTGCTGGAGTCAGAGCGGCCTGCACAGAGGCACAATGTCCTGTAAAAGAGGTGGTAAAGGTCTGGTTCCTCCTTGAAGAACCTCAAGATAGGTTTGGTTAGATGTTGTCAAGAAACAGAACTGTGGAGGAAAAGATGGACTGTATTATTACAGCAGTGGGTGAAGAGCTTCCCTGCAGTGAGACTTGTTCCTGACCCTGGTCTTGCTTAGGGCAGATTAAGTCTTTGGCAGGAGGAAAGAAAGCTTTTTGCAGAAAATGCCAAGGTGTGAAGGGAGGGGGGTGGAGGGTAGGGAATGTTTACAGAGAGATACCTGCAGTTAGGAATTCTTTATCAGTTCAGACAAAGACACAGCAAGATGTATCAACTCCTACATAAAGAAAGAAGATACTCAAAACTCAAAATGAGAGGTGTTTTAAAGAGGAAGGCCTACCAGTGGATTGTTATAAAGCAGTTTTATTTACCTTAATCACTTTGAAGATTTAATCTCTTGGATCCAAAAGAAAAATCTCATTTAGTGTAATGTCTTCACTTATATTCATGTACATTACTGGGGAAAAATAATTTTGTCCCCTACCAAAGGTTTTATGGTGTGAACGTCTGTGGGTACTTAAATGAAAACAAATCTTCATTCTCAGAGGACCAACTCTGCAACCTTTGCTCTCTAATACTGGAAGGAATGAAATGGAAAGGAAGGAAATGAAAGGATGAAAAGCCTGAAAAAAAAAAAGGAAAGAAACCTGAACCATCACAGTCTTGCAGCCAATTTACAAAGTTATGGATAGATAAGAAAGCTCTGAATGAATGCATGAAGGAAATGGATCGTGATGTCAGCGATACCGATTTCAAGGTCTTGGGAATTAATGTTTTGTTATAACTTAACGTATCATTAGACCAACAGATGGAAGAACAGACTTCCATTTGATGCATTACCCTAGCACACTCAAAATGACTATTTCAACATGAAGCTGTGGAGACAGGGTTTTTTTATCAGCTGGCTACCCTTTTTCTATTAAAGTTTTAATATAAGAAAAGCTGACATACAGTTTTATGATATCTAGTTTTGTTTAGAAATTACACTGCAGTTCCAGAATGGCACTGGAAACCATGAACACCATAGTTGCTTGACCATAGCTTGTTTAAAAGGACAGAGGTGACAAACTTATCAGTTTCCCAAATGCATTGCATTACTAGAGCATGCCAAGCGAATTCTGTAGAAGTGCATTTGGTTGTGTAATGTAAAATAAATCACCAACTACTCATAACCCATTTGTTTATACCTATTCTTGATAAACAGCTTTCTCTGAACTCCTGGTACTAAAATCACAAGATGATTTGTTTACCACTTCCCTCAAAACTGCAGAGAGATCTTGTTTGCTAAACATAGTCAAGTTACTTGAGAAATCCCTGTGGATGAGGGCTGCCTTCTTCCACTAACTGAATTACAAGCACTCACACAAAGCTTTAAGTGGTTCGGTATTATAGCACGCACTTATTTAACAAAACCAAGTACAACATGTCCAGAGGACTTTTCTGACAATCCCAAACAAACTCAAAAGCACTAAGTGATGGAAGGGAGACTAAATAATGCTTAAACAGGTGTCTGTGTAGTGATAGTATGCCCTTGAATTAAGGAGCAGAATGTGTTCATAACAAGCCGCTGTCTGTTGCTTATCTCGAGTAACTAATCCAACCCTAGACATAAGACATCTCCACCAAGGACTAAGGCTGTGAAAAACAGCCGCACTCAGGCTTGTGGTATGGCCAAGCTCCAAGCAGGCACAGCAAGCAAAGGTTACGAGCTGTGATGAAGAGGAACCTCCTTACTTCATCACTGCGACCCCCGAGGACCACCAGAGGAAGATACTGCGCAGACTCATGGAGGCAGGGAACTAATTAACATACGGCGCGAGATCAGATGATGCATATGCATGAACTCGTTATGACATAAAATGAATATGTATGAAGTAGTAGCATAAACGTAGACCCTTGCTTTGAGCCAGTGCACACGACTTTGGTGGGACTAACCCCCGTGCTGCCCAGCGCTGAATAAACATACCTACTTTACAACTTTGCAGGTTGTGGAGTTTGCTTCTGCACGTCATAAGTATCTGCACCCACACTAACACTGCACAAAACCCTCCTTCACTTAGTTTTGCATAACGCTGTACCCCTGAAATAGTGTTTTCTCAAGATCATTATAGGGCCAAATAAAGAGGTCCTATTTATGTTGAGAACACATACGTAACAGCTCACAGAACAAATTTCAAATCCATTCTCTACCACATAGAGGTACAATTTTTACTAGGAGAGGATCTACTAGTCTGATCTGTCTCATACTTTGGGCATGTATTTTCTCCAGTCCTTTCACATGAGCTTCAGAAACATACCCAAGAGGGAGCTCTTTATACTTACAAACAGATGAGATGGTTTCCAAATATCAGATGACAAAGGACACATCAAAACTGAAAAGGCATCCTGAGAAGTTTAAGTTTTTCACTAGTGTCTACAGGAAAAGCTTTTCCTGCCCGTATAACAAGAGGACAACATGTCCACAGCTCCACGGAGACTCCAAACTAAAGAAGAAAGCAGCATGCCAACTTTGTTTCCCTACCCACCCTCCCAAATTTTAAGCATTTAAGAAATGTCCTTTTGCAGTTATTCATATCGTGTGAGCAGGCACAGTGCAGTGGAGCCTTTACTCTAACCAAATGCAGACAAGAATTAGATGATACATAGGTAGTCAAATTTATGTAGGAGGTAGTCAAATTTATGTAGGCTTATAGATTACTAGCATTTCTCTGTCTGGTCTTCAGCTTTGAGCTTTCAAATATTGCAGCTAGCCGTAATTGTGATTTCTGATTTCTGTCTTTTAAAGCGACTAAGTTTACTTTCATAGAATCCTGACACAATTAGCATGAAAACTTAGCATGGAGATTTCAAATCTTAGCATGCCTAAACAAAAAAGCACACTTCCCACTCCTAGAAACACCTTCCTGTTCTCTCCCAGATACCTTGGTAGATTGCATACAATCTATTTCCTTTCATACAGGCAAGCTTTAAAAGAACAAATACAAATCCTTCTCTCTTCAAACCACTGTCACATACTCAAATATCTGAAAAGCAACGTATGCAAAGCAAAAATCATGAAGCAGGGATCACCCTGGATTTATCTTTCTTTCCTCTAAACCCAAAGTGGTAATTCCTGTGCTATGGCTCCCTGTGGGCCTTCAGACAGCACCAGTTCAAAAACAAGCATATGCTTCCCTGGTAGCTTTATTATTATTTTTTAATTATTATTTTGTTAACTTTCTCCATATTGCTTTATAAATTAAGTACCTTAAAAATTTGGGAAAACATATGTGTGAATCCTCTACAGCGACTTATTACACATTCAAACTGTAGAGCACTGCAAACTTACAGAGGTACTCAAATGGAGAAAAACTTATTTACCGTGAATTGCATCACTCTTCCAAATAACTCGGGATTTTGAAACAGCTTACTACTATATAACTTTTCCTACCACTTCTAACACACAGCTCCATGGATTTGGTTGTAAGGTGACCCAAAAAAGGACAGAATTGATGAAACAATGCAGTACACTCTTCCAGCTGGGAGCACTTCTATGCTCTTTTTGGATCCCAACCCTGTGTTAGTATTAAAAGAAACAACAACAAAAAAAACCCCAGCAAAAAACTGAACCCCAAATTTTGTTCCATTTCATTAAACACTTTAAAACTTTGTTATCCTTTTCAATCTCTACAGACTTCTCATCGTTTTAGTAGTGCCACAATCCGAACATTTACAACTGCCTTCCACAGTATTCTTCAGGCACTCACTTGTGCATGCAAACCCCTATCTCCTTGTTAGTTGTTAATGCTGCAATTTTTCTTTTCAGCTGAAAGGATTAGATGTGTGACTCCATTAAGAAAACTGCACGGCCAGAAAGACTGCTATAAAAAGGCAAAAGACAAATGTAGCATTCTCAGTCCTAGACAGTAAGTGCATCTCTTACAGCACTGCCTATAAAGCTCTGTTATTTTCCTTCCTACCAAGACAGAGAAAAACGAAAAAAGACCCCCACCTTCCTCACTAGATATTTTGCACAGTCTTACCATACACAAAGTACTACACCAGAGATGTTCATGTCATGTCATACCACCCTGACAGAACCAGCCGCATTAGCCAGCCTGAACACCAAATGAAACCCAGTCCTCCCTCTTTTCTCTCAGCCTCTTCACAATGGCCCTTGCCTCTCCGTAATTTACCCCCAAAAGCCTCACAGCACATTTTGGAGCCTATTGTTACAGCCTGCTGGACACCCAGTAGCAATCAAGGTAAACCGTCCTGCTAAGGATTGTATATATCCCACAGATGACTGCATGACAGCTCCAAATTACAAAATTAAAAGAAATTTACAGATTTTAAACATAATTTACATAAAACAAAACAAAAGACTGTGAAGTATTTATTTAACTGAGGCCATAGAAGATCCATTCCAGCAAATGGAGAGGGTTCCCTGTTGTATGGAGCTCACTTACTGTAAATGCCTTCCCAGCATCACTTTCAGTAGGAGAAAACTGCTGAATGCATTAGGACTTAATTTACTGTCTCGTCTTCTACCTTCCTCATAAGCTAGTGACTGAGACGGCAAACATGGTAGTAACTTACAGAAAGCATCATTTAGAATCCAAACTCATAAGTGTATTTTCCAGCAACTGAATGAATCTTTGCTGAGCCTCATGCATTGTGACCAGATCCCAAAAGCACCGGAAATACACGTAGCTTCAGCTGTTAAAAGCCTGATTTTTAAATGTTTTCATACATTTAAACACACAGGAGGTGGTGTATGGTGGTGGGAATGATGCGAATTTAACTAGAAAAACTCACTTTGCCAGGTCACTTAACAACACAAGGCAGGGGGTTGCTACTACTGATGCCAAAGACTTTTTCATAAGAATACATTGTTAGTTTTCATGTTGTTTTTAATTTTTTAATTTAGGCAGCAATTTTCACTTGCAATAAGCTACCCTGAGGTATGGCACTCTTTATCATTTCCTACCCTGCAATGTAAAGCAGTGCAAAAGCTACCAAACAGCAAGTAGCAATGGCTTACGCTGAGGTGGCTATTTATTTTCCTAAAAGAAAAAAAACCACCAAAACAAAATAAAACCAATTTTAAGGCAAAAAAGTTGCTCTGTGTACTTATGAGAAGACTGGACCGTAAAACAAACTGTAATCCTCACCAGCATCATTCTTTGCCTTTCACCTCTTTGAAAGGAGAGAAAAATCCCAGATACAAGGTAAAACAATTTAGGTTTTTAAAGTATACTGAGCATGCACAGCATTATCTTACCTGATTTTCATAGGCCAGCACCTAGTAAATAAAATAAAATAAAAAAAACCCAAAACAAACTGAATTCAAAGGGACAGTGAACCACAGCTACTCGGTGCAACATCTCTACCCAGGAGATGAGCAAAAGTTAAGTGATACACTTTCACTTGTAGTGGAAAGCACCACATAAGCTTTCTCCTCCAGCACACAGAGAGGGGAAGGTATTTAAAAACAGCCCAAAGTGCTGTCAACAAAATAATACTCTGGACTAGTGGGCAACAGGACTAGTGAACAGGAAAAACGAGGACTAGTGAGTGACTTGGGGACTCATGATCACAGTTCCTACCTGTTTGGAAAGTAAACTCAGGAATCAGCTAGAATTGTCTGTGCTGCCATTCCTATGGATGTCTCTGCTCTTCATGTAATGGTCAAAAATCTTTAAAACAATTCCAAGTTTAAAGGCTTCTTTGTCACCTGTTGAACAACACAGTGTAAATCACGTCTTTCTTTAATCAGGAAGAGGTCATATATCACCTATATCACCTTGGCATTTCTCACTCCTCCTCCTGGATGTACCTTTTTCTTTGGGGGGGGGGGGAAACAGGGTGCAGATGGTGGTGTAGCTTTTCCCCAGTTTAATTCAATGTGCTTCATCTTTTCCTTTTAGGTATATTTCATTTTTGTACCTTTTTTTTTTTCCCCTGTTCACTCCTGCATCTCAATTTTAAACTTTGCCTTCATCTGCTATAATTCTCTTTTGCAGGGTATCTTCTCTTTCCCTCTTATCTTCAATCAGCTAATCTCTCCTCCCATTTCCCACACACTCTGTAAATAGAAGAGCTACAAATGGTGGCATGTAAGAATTAGGAAGCTCAAACAACTCAGCTAATGAGAAAACAGAGGTTTACAAACATTTGTAAAGCTAAATATCCTTCCCACCATCTAGCTGTAAGAAGAGAGCAAGATCCTAGGTTTTCATTTCACACTGTATCCATGTTTTGGTTTTTTTTCCCTATAGAAATCACTTTCCTATAAGCCTCCAGCTAGGAAGAAAAATTTCCTAGAAAAAACCCCAAAACTCTGACATTGAGACTATCGTTACACAGACCATTTATTTCTTTCTTCCCCCCAACCTCTTCCATCACAAAATCTTCTGGTCACCACAGAAGGGGAGGGTGAGGGGGGCAGGTCTCCAC
Source organism: Nycticryphes semicollaris (assembly GCA_013400055.1). Lineage (NCBI taxonomy): Eukaryota > Metazoa > Chordata > Aves > Charadriiformes > Rostratulidae > Nycticryphes > Nycticryphes semicollaris. The sequence goes on along the minus strand of VXBJ01001934.1, from coordinate 326,490 downwards.
CATACTGCCTTTTCCCAGGTTTATTTTAATAATTCTCCCTGTGAATGACTAAAAACTACCAGAAACTTGCAGCTTCTGCATCCTCTTCTGATCTCATTTCAGCTTAATGGTAGCCCTACACCCTATTGTAGAGGTGGACACAATTAGATGGAGGGACAGGTAAGGGAACAACTGGCCTCATCGGGCTTGCTGCTGCCATCATGTTTCTAACATGCAACTCCTGTAAATCTTCATTGTTGATTAGTTAGTATCTTACAGAGAAGTTGGGAAAGAACAAACTGGGCTCAGAAAGGTGTAGATGCCTGACCTCACCACAGAAGAAGAAAAGCAGTCTCTGCAAACACAGAAAGAATTCAAACAAATCTTTATCCGCTAGAAAAGTTATCCTCCCTCTTTTCTTTTTTGAAAGCTACACGTGAAAGTCAGAAGACCTTCACCTGAACTGAAGGAATCTGCCCCTTGTTAAAGCAATGACAAACGTTAATGCTACCAAGGAAAAAAGAACTGAGGCAAGACTGAAATTACTCAGACTTAGGATCGACACACAAGGCTGCCTGTATGGATTTCAGCCCATTAAAAAGATGCGCAAATGACAGGAAAATGTGTTGATGCATTCAGTTTCTCTTTTCACACAGAAGGACTCAGCTTTATCACCATGAAGGTATTTATCTCTGCTTTTAGAAATATTAGACACTTGACTTCTCTGTTTCTGAATCAGGAAATCTCAGCAACCTGAAAAAAACCAAAACCCTAATACTTTTGTATGACTTTGTGTTACTTTGACTGTAACATTATAAAGATGAACCCCCCCCCCAA
>VXBJ01001934.1:279448-324290 GCA_013400055.1 Nycticryphes semicollaris | reverse complement strand
TTCCTTTTTTTTTTTTTTTTCCCCAAAATTTCTCTTCCCTTACAAAAGCAGAACAGACTCAAAACCCTGGAGTAGATTCAAGTTGAGATCATATCTAAGACAGAGACAGTACTAGGGTCTAATACTTTGCTTTGGGCCTGTCCGGATGGTTTGGTTGGTTTTGGGATTATTTTTTTTTTCTTTTTGTGTTGGTTTGGGGTTTTTTGTTGTTTAGGGTTTGGTGTTTTGCTTTGTTTTTACTAAGAAAGTCACTCACTGCTGTGGATATCAGTGAATGAAAGACTGCTTGCTAAATACTGTAAACTGTACCTGTAAGAAAACTGAACAAATCAACACTGCATTAGTTGTGGTTTGGCACAGCTTCACTTTGGCTGCTGCTTCTGAACGGAGCACAGGGTTTGGAGATCTGCCAGTAGCGCTAATAAAGTGAACCAAACCATGAAATGTAAGACACAGGGGAAGAAAAAAATTGTTTTGCCAAGAAAATGATGTTGACAACAGCACAGCATCATCACGTACACTTTTAAACATCCCTATATTATTGCATAATACTTTAAGAATCTTTAATATGGTATAAACTTGTCTTTCTTAAATAACAAAAATTAACAGCTGACAGATACTTCCATTATTGCTTTCCCCCATATTCATTAGTGCTGTCTTATGTTCCTTGTTAAATACATTCCCCAGAGTGACAAATGCGCCTAGCAGAGTGCAGGCTTAACACACCACGCTAACATAACTCTCCTTAGATTTTTCCACGTACTAATGACCGTTCAGAATTGATTTATAGCTTCTGCCGGTGGTATTTTATTCATGCCATATGGAATATGGAAGAGCTACGCACTTAACTTTCCGTGAAAACACTAACAGTTCTAGAAAAACTGTTTACTCAGTGTAAAAGAGGAGCACTGGTTCCTCATCCAACACCTACAGTGTAATGAAATGGCTTTATTCCTTCTACTGGGCCAGAACAGTCAATACAACCATGCAATTATTTTTACCTCTGTAGAGGGTACAAGGCTAATCACTCCACCTTTAGCTCTTTATGGTTCTACCACAAACTTCCAGTCAGAGATCAATAACCAGAGGTAACCAAGTATTACCATATGCATAATACTGCTTATTTACAACTCTAAGGCCTAGGATTTGTAAGTCTTATTCTTGTTCCTGCGAACAACTCAAAAACAACTCAAGACCCCTTCCAAACAGTATTCTTATGTCCTTTTTTGACAATCAGTCACATACTTCAACAATTTTTGCTGAATGACCATTAGCCAAGCTGCATCAAAATAGAGCAGTACCCAAAATACTTTGAGTCACATCTCTTAGAGAAGGAGATTGTTCTCTCATGCCCTCTCTATTGCAGTATGCATCACGACAATGACACAAGACAAGAGAAGATGCATATAAGGTTGAGATTCAGGAATCAGCTCACTACTTAAAAAGTCATCTTTTACTAATTTATATTCAAAATGCAGTAAGAAAATAATTGGCTTTGAAAACATGCCAAATACTGTACCAATCTTTCAATTTGCTTGCTGCAAGGGGATAATGAATTTAATAGCACGTCCATCTGGATTTCACCTTGCACATGTGCTGAGAGGAAATAATTAAACCTACAAATCAAACGTCTAACCCTCCAAGATAAGGATTCAGTGTATGCTTATGAAAGCCTTAGAGAAAAGAGTAGGAGTTGCAGCCTTAGAGAAAAGAGTAGCATTGCTTCCTTACCTGTAACATTCTTCCCTTCAAGCAAAAAGGCCCAAATATGTAGCTGTACTTTTGGAGCCCACCAGCAGTTTGGGGCCACAGGTAGTGTATCCAGGAACGTGTCCCTCTTGACAAAAAACAGGTCTGCCAGGACTGCCTCCCTTTATCTAAAGGCTTCCTCTCTAGCTGATGAAATCCTTAGTCTGTGATGACAAAGTCTTATCTGTGGTGGTCACCATGGACAAACCTACTGCGGATAGGTGGAGTTCTACATACCTAACAGTCAGTTCTTGATGGAGGGCAGCCTGGATCCATGACCACATTAACTGAAGTGGACACTGTGTTTCTACTTCTAGTCCTCAGTCTGGAAAGGTCCACAGATCCACAACTGGATTTTATCAGAAGCAGACAGCTTCCCCTAATGAATACTGAAATAAATTCTGCTTATTACACCGTTTCTTATAGGATGAGACATTAGTGTGTACAGCAAAAAAGGATTACTCATCAGCCTTGAAGTATCCCAAGTAGGTTTCCATCTTGCCAGTCTGTTCTTCTAGAGTGTGCACATCAAACCCAAAACCCACATCAATACCTTTTGTGAGCATCCTGATTTCTTAAAGAAGCAAACCATTAGCATCAGCTACCTCGGATATTCACTATCAGATTTTCCTCAACCCCCACACCCTTTTTGTTTCATTTCAGCTAAACAACAGAGATAAATTGTAAGCTCTTTCAATCTGCATTTTTTTTTTTTATTTTTCTGAGCTTACAAGAGTCCAAAATGTTAAGACCACAGTACTGTCTCCTGTTATTTATCATATATGCTCTTGACTTTACAGGTGAGTGCTGTGTTCATCTGAAGAACTTCTTTGTCAGCATGAAAAACGCAGTGTGAAGGTTCTGCAGACAGTGTTTCTTTCTAGCACTCACCCAGCCAACATGAATTACTGGAGTAGGAAGTGAGAGATGCTGCCAGCAGCTGATGCTAAGAAGCCCTGAGGAATATGGATGGGGAGACCACCAAGGATAAGAAAGAAGAGGAAGATAAGGGGAAGCAGTAGAGAAAGCTGGTAACAACACAAGACAGACACAGAGAGAAAAAGGAAGACAATGAAACGGTTATCAACCAGCAGCAACTCATCAATTACAACAGCCAAACTAGAACTCAGGGGTTAAAAAAAAAAAATCATAGCTTTTTCTGGGAGAATATATTGTAAAATTATGAAAATAAACTGAGGGCTGGCAAAGTTTAAAAATCAAGAAACACTATTTTGTCCCTCTTAATGGCTTTTTCAAACTCCTTTCTGAAGTAAAGCTTTGATCACAATCACTTTACATAGAAGACTGAAGCAACCTCGAAGCAAAATTAACTGTGCAATGGCTTCAGCATAGGAAAGTAAAATGCAAAGCTAGAGAATAGACAAATGGCTATTCCCTTTGGCTATCATTAAGGAAAAAACAGTGATTGGTGATCACTGCTGGAAGGGATAATAATCTACCAACAGATGTGTCATGCAGGCTAGCTGAGGTAAATCAACGTACTGGTATGGCTTTGGATGATACCCTGAAGGAATCTAGTCCCTCAAGCATCACAAACAAACACTGCTATTGTCTGTCTACTGAAGTTCTATGTAGCAGGCAAACCTTCCTCACCTTTCTAGCAAAGGCTATCATTACCAAAATACTAATCAGACCATCATTTGAAGGCAGTCGTTTTCATTCTACAAATAATAAAACTAAGGTGGAAAGAAGTACTGCCTGGCTTTTTCCAGAATTCCACACAGAATGAAGGGCAAGAGCAGGAAGAGGAAGGCCTGGCAGCCAGGATTCCCCTTTTTTACTGCTGGGCTCAATTTGCTCTCTCTCAGAGGTTGTGCTTCCACAGCAGCAATATTCAATACAACCGAAGTGCAAAAGTAAGCTATTTTATACAGTAGCAGGGGTCTGTCAACTTACAAGGATGATCTGGCGTCAGTTTCACTGGCGACACCTCACAGCCCTATGTACCACACTCTCATCCTGCACTGTGATCCAGGCACCGTAACCAACTGTTATCACAGGATCCCAGTAAGGTCAGTTGTGAAATAAGTGTTACACAGTCAAATCCAAAGCACTTCTAGATAGAGCCTTGCTTTCCACCTGAAATTTTGCTGAGTGCAGTTCATGTTCACTGATACTAAGCTTAAACTCCAGTTTCCAAGCCAGCCTGTCCATACGTGCTTCCTCAGATTCCTTTTGGGATGAAACCAAACATGTCTTAACAGAAGCCCTTTTCCATTATGAAGTTTCAGAACTGAGAGAATCTAGAGAAGGAAAAACATCCACTACTACACTTTGTGTATCTAGAAATTTGCAAAGGCCCAGGTTCAGTCCTGGCAATTTCCTTTGTCATAGTGAGGAAGGAAGAGAGGGCTGAGAATATTTATGTTCACCAGGTTAGGGTAGACATGCCTACCTTCTGCTGTTTCTCACAACACTTCTATAAAGCCATGACAGATCAGAGAGAGTCAGAACTTAACTTTTCCTTAAGGAACATTGCAGTTTTATTCACAGGATCTTAACAGTTTTCTGAAAGACCATTTCTTATGAAGATCTTGCCCACCTTAAAAGCCCGCGTTGTCTCTGGTGCTAGATTCTGGTGGCTGCTCCAACATGAAGCACAAAATGAACAGAGACAAAAGGGAAGGAGTTTCAGGTTTTACTTAATAGTACATCTGGATCACACAACACACAAAACTGCTCATTTATTGAGATGCGACATACTGTTCTATATGTGTTGTAACTTGTAGCTGCTATGACAGTAAATTCAACATATCCAACTCTGGCCACAAACTGGTACATGGATGCTGCAAGAAAGGTTTATTGCTGAAATTCTCACAGAATTTTCACTTATGTCTCTATTGCAAATGCTTCAGTAAAATAACAGAGTTATTTCATCTGGGCATATTTACAAATGCCCAGAAACCCCTTGATCTCTGCTTGACAACACTTTGAGTGCTCTCTGATAGAGGCACAGCTCTAAAGTTGTCTGGGATCCACAGCTCAAACTAAAGGCGAAGGATGCTGTAAATATTCCTCAGTGTTATACATGCAACTGAGAAATATATCATCCCTTTTCAGGTTAAATGAGACCCCCACCATTTTTACTACCCAAAGCATTAAGTCCTTCAGGTAGGACACATGTATTAATATGAAGTCACTCTTCCCAAACCACATCCTCCTTTTCTGCAGTGACTTTTCAAGTTTCTAGACAGCAAGAGGAAAATATGACTTGCAGAAGTACATACCAGCCTTTGTTAGCTTTGGCATTCCTCTTGCTAATATATGAAGTCAAAGTCTCAAAATACCCCAGTGGTTTGAAGCAGTCTGGTACCTGATAGGTAAGAGTGCACATGCAGACCATCAGCCTTGATTATGTCTGAAGCTGCAGGTTTGCTTTGGCTTTCCAGAATCTGGCAGCATGTGATAACAAAGACATCACATGCAAAATCACAGCCAAACTCCTCTGGAACGCTACAGCTACTTACTCTGTATTGATAGTGGCATTACAGTCAAAGATGATTTGCAACTTGCTTGCTAATGGCTATGCTAATAGATGAAGTTCTTTCCAAATAGGAAAAATAGGTACACTCCTTGGCCCAAAGCATTTATAATCCAAATAGAAAAAAAAGCAACAGAGTGCAAATTAGAGAAAAATATGAAAAGTTACTTAGGTAAAAGGTGCTCACACCTATATAATTCACTTTTTATGATGCTACAGTGATTATTTATGAGGCTATTGCTAATAGGCTATTGCTTTAATAAAATGGACTGTCAGCTCCAATTATATATAGTTAATGTTGAAAACTATGGGAGAAGTAGTCAAGGATATCTCTTCCAAGTGGAATTACAATCATAGGTTGAGGTTGGAAGGGACCTCAAGAAGGCATCTTGTCCAGCCCCCATGCTCAAGCAGGAGCATATAAACTATTTGCAATTACCCTTTATGTGTCATTATCAGTCAGCAAGTTTCCTTGTAGGCCTTGTGGCAAGCATTTAACTTCCAGAGGGGTCTGGAGGATGAGAGACAAGAACCTTTTGAGGACAAAGTTGTGAACAGCTACCCACATATGGGATCACAAATAAAAACAGAGACATAATTACAAGAGACTCATCAAATGATCTAACGAGGCAGGCCTGAATGATCAAACAGATAATAGAAGTGTCATAACATACTACAGAAGACAGGTATCAAGGAGGTAAAATTATGTGGGACTTTGAAGATAATTTTAATTTGGTTTCACGGAGACATCCAAAGAAGAGGTGACAAATCCATGTCAAGGACTGCTGTGGCCATTGGGAAGAACAAGGTTAGAGCAATCTATAGTTAATTGTCTGCAGGACAGGGTCAGAAAGAAAAAGAACAGACACAGATAACATGGAAGACTAATTAACAATGCTGCTCTCAGTATGTAGTAGAATTGAGCAAGAGACTATGGGTCTTAGTTACGAGTCTGACAATCTAGACTGAGAACACAGAGAAGCAAAAACAATGGCCATTCAAGGGAAAATATCAGCAGTCCAATTTTTTGTGTTCAAGCTTTCGGAGACCCTTATTCAGAAAGCCTCAGAAAGGTGGGGTAAGTGAGGAAATAGCAGAGGGATAAAAGCTAAGAAAAGAGATACAGGTTATAGGTTTAATCGTTATATGTTAGGGACAGCTGGAGGGGTCATCTAAATTATAAGGTGGTGGAGGGCCAGGGATGGGACCACAAAGGAGTCAAACACACTGTGTCTGCAGAGCAGGGCAGAACTGCTCTTCCTTGTGGTCTGTAGTTTCAGTCTCTGTGCAGGCAACAGCACATCCTGAGGACAAAACAGGTACTACCCACAGCACAGCCATGCTGGCCATTCACCCTGGGGCATCCATTTCTAGGAGTGCACTGCAGTACCCCTTCTGCCTGCAGAAAAAGTTTTCTTTCAAAGGAAACTATGTCTGTCCTTGAGCACTGACAAATATTTGAAGCCAAGGGAAAAAGAAAGATAATAGTCTGTTAAAAGAGAAGACACTGGGATGTCCAGAGAGGACCCAAAATACTCATATCAATATGATGGGGAAGATAAATATAATTCAATGAAGTAGGAAGGACCAAAGAGCAAGGGTTGCCTAGAAAATGCATTTAAGAACTTGGTTTAAAATGGAGTGATTTCCATTAGGCTTTGGTGACACCAATGTCAGAAAGTCTTGTCTGGGGACTCATTCCATGGGATCTAACCAAACTGCTATTTTTTGGTTTAATATATTCTTCAAGGAAAAAGTACATAAGGCTTCAACTTCCAAGTCTCTCCTTAACAAGTTTTCCCACTTCGCCGTCTTCATCTACTGTTGCACAAATTTTTCAACATGAAATGCCTTTGGCTAATGATAGCAACTGTTTTAAGGATTGTGGGCCATATCAAGTGTTTAAGGAGGTCAAAACAACCAAGCTAGCTAAGGCAAAGTTTCCCACTGAAAACCTGGGGGAAAATGAAGGCACTTACATAGCTTAAAAAGATCACTAATGTGGCACAAGCCACTGATCCAATCAGTTACGTTTTCATTGCAGCCCCATATTAGGTTCGCAAGTTAAGACTCCATTTTTTGCTTTCTGAGCAAATCTGTTATAGGGAAATAAAAAACATTAGTTGATTAAATAGCCACACTTACTCAAAACTGCTGCATCATTTACAAATAATAAGTCTGACTGCAGTAGACACAAAAGAGAGAACTTAAGTTATTCCTTATTAGGAAATGCATATTTACACTATGTAGGACAGCATGCAGATTAGCTTATCTATTTAAGTATTTGTCATCCATCACCTCACTTCACAAAACAGAAACAGGTTTTAGCTTGTGTTTACTGGTAGCACATAGACAGGAGGGAAAAAAAAAAAAAACCAACCCAAAAATCAAAGCTTTGTTCTCCCTCCATGATCCCAGGGTTGCTCCAAGGCCAGCAAGATCCTAGACTGTGCCAGATCACAGGACAAGACTCAGAAAATCCTCATGTGCTTCCTATCCTGCAGCTAACGACTTTCACGTCTGCATTCAAGGAGAAACTATGAGCCTTCTACCTTACCCAAACTAAATGATCATCCATACTGCTATCTGTCCCGTTAAGAAAAAATCGTCTGTAAAGAGGGTAGCATTCTCCTGGGAGACCAATCCTATTACATGCTCTGTTTTACTTTTCTCAGTTCCTTTGTACAGCCCTGTGGTGGGATGACCCTGCACAGCAGCCAGGTGCCCATACAGCTTTGCTCACTGTTCACCTCACCTGCCCTCAGAGGTATAGAAGAGAGGACATGAAGAGCAAAAGCAAAAAGAACCTCTCATGAGCAGACATAAAGACAGCTTAATCGGTGAAAGAAAGATTGGGAAAAACAAAAAAAGAAAGAAGTGATGCAAAGGCAGTCAGTCACACTTCCCACAGGCAGACAGGATGCCCAGCAATGGCCACCTTAGAGGATAACACCCCCACTCCATCCATCTTCACCTACCCCAGGTTTTATGGCTGGACACGACACTGTATGCTATGGAAAATCCCTTTGGCATCAGCCGTCCCCCAAAAAACTACAGTCTACTCAGTGTGAAGGTGAGCAGATGGAGGGGAGGGAAGAGACCAAAAGCCTTACACAGGACTGTTCTAACCTCAGACCCAAAATGCAGCACCTTACGGGTGGCTACGACAATGTTCTCTCCATCCCAGGCAGATGCAGTACCAACACGAAAAGCAGTGCAAGGTAGCACACAACCCCACTGCAGCCCACTAGCCAGCTGCAGACATGCTGACAGTAGCCCTATCTCAGTGAGGATGATCTTGTCCAGAGGGCACTGCTGCACCACACATTCTGCACCCCATAGGGAGTAGTACAAAGCAGTGCCAGTCCAGACATGAGTTTCACATGCAGAGTACCATTTATCTGCTTCCTCTTTTCTCCAAGAGAAGCCTGACATGCAGTAAAATACCACTGCCGCCCAATGACCTGTACTAGCACCTCCTACAACACTGGTTTCTGTCAGACCTCAAACTTCCTCCAACAGTCTTAAAACAAAGCCATTGCTTGAGGGGTGATGGAATTCCAGGCCATGCCTATAGACCTGATAAAGATTATAGATCTCAAGCTTAACTAAAGGGTCACATGCCATTGGAAACTCCTTAGCATGAAAAATGGCCCCTGAACGCTCCTTTCTAAGGGCTGTGAGAGGTTGACTTGCATCCTGCTGCCTAAAGCTGAAAGTGTTTAATTCAGGGAACTGTATGACAAAATGTGAGCCTAGAAGTTTCTGCACATTACTGCAACACCCGTCTGCGTGCTGTACCCTGTATTTATAAGCTTAGGTTATTTCTGCTCAGGACTTTCAGAGAGTGAATGAATACTTGCTCTTATAACAGATTCAAATTCAATCATCGCGGCATGACTCTATCTATTCATCCAAATAACCCCAGGCTTTCTAGGCATGTATTCAACTGCTTAATCTAGTATGATGTGATGGTTCCTATCAGTAACCAAAGCCAGGTCTCAGTCTGGCACTAGCTACTATACTCCTGTAAGAAGACAAGATGCAGAAAAGCTTTCTGTGCTCATCCAAAATTCTGCTTAGATTAATACCAAGCTTGCTTTTTTCCCTTCTTGTAGCAGCTTGAGGATTCTTCTATAGAGGGTTGAGAGTTCCCATGGATCTGTGAAAGTACATTCTCTTGCCTCTTCTTTTTCTGGCTCACAGGTCAACTTGTAACCATTATGTAAATTAAAGAGAATTTTTAGCAAGGATTTCCATTCTTACATATCTTAAAGAAAAAAAAAAAAAAAACAACAGCTGAATAGCCATGGGTTTCTCTGATTAAACAGTGAGCAATCAAAACACTGACAAATTATTTGTAGTCATCACGTTAACTAAGACACACAAGACATATATTTGGGGTGGGTAATAGAAGACTAACAGCTAAGATCAGCTAAGTAGAATAGTTTGTCAGACAACCTGGGAATAAGCAAAAGTAGCTACATAAGTAGCTACTATATTAGACGTAATATTTTCTCCCTTGATATCATATTCCCTACTTTTCATAATGATTACATTAAAAACTATTCCTAATAGGGGCACAAAATTACTTCAGATTATAAATCTATGCATTTCAATAGTAGGTTGACTTCCATTCATTAACTAATGTATTCTCATTAACTATATGTATTCTCAGATAGGAATACTAAGGCTCAGCTATGTCACAAGGGAAGAGAGGCAGAGATGAGAAGACTTAAAATCAGAGAGGTCCCAATGAAGATTCTGCTGTGGAGCTGGTCAAACCTACACAACTCTTTTGGAACTGGAGACAACGGGTGAACAACCAAAAAAATAGTTCTTCCTAAACTGACATGTTCAGCCACAGAGTCTTTCACATCGCTTCTTATTTCCATCATTTACAGCTTTTTAAAAACATATAATGCATGATCTTTGCCATTATGAAAAATCTTATAGAATGGGAGAGGAAAATAACTCCACTGTGACAAGGTTTTTCAAATGCAGAAAAGAAAAGGCATTTTCTTTAACTTATTATTCAAATTTCTTACAATGACTTACACAGAAACCAATTAGTTTTAATCTCTATTCAGCTTTATGGAATGTCTCCACAAGAACTCTTAACACAAAGCTAAGACTCAAGTAAGCACAGTGTAAAGATGATGAGAACTCTGCTAATATTATCCTCACAGAGATAGCAGGATTGCAATTTCCATGTGTTTGTATCAAAAAGTACTGTGGGCACAATGTTCAAAACTGTCTTAAAATTGTGTCTTTGGTTTACATGAGCTATGGCTGCACAAAAGCAAACTTCCTTGTGCAGTCACTGGAAGTACAGGCAGCAAAATTCAATCCAAATGGGCAGAAATACAAAGAAAAGGAACAGGTAAAATTCTGGAAAGCAAAATGAAAAGATAAATTTTAATTAATCACTGGAATCAATCACTGGAATTAAAACACTGAATTGATTGCTAATACTTTTTAGCACAGATATTTGAAGAACTGAAGCTTAGAAACCTCCCTCAACTTCTTTTTAAATACCTGGTTGAATGCAAATTACCTTTCTGAAGACTGCTGAAGCTACACTGGTTACTTATTTGGTGAAGCCTACTCAAAATCTAGGGGTTTTGCTAGCTTTGATCTGCAGGCCCTATGCAAGCTGAGAAAAGGCTACTTTGCTTTGAAGGAGTAACAATACTGTACCTCCCACACCACTGCTGCCAGCGCACAAATGAATTCCCAAAACTCCACTCTCCCAAGCTTTTAAAACAGGAAGGAAGCAGCTGGCAATACACCCGTTTACATGTATTTCAGAAACTCTAGGCCCACTTCTGCCATAGAGCACCTGCCTTTGTGGATCACAAAAGAGCTTTCAAAGCGTACCAGGCACACACAGAAAAACTCACGCCGAGCTCTGGCTCCAGCAGAGTAAGACTTGCTCGTGTTACTTCAGCTACGTGTATGCAGACATCACGAATTATTTCTCTTTGCAACCTATTCTGCTACACATTTTCTGTAAGCTCCTGCTGTTTCCCCACCCACAGAGTCCACAAAGTAAAAACACCTTCCTGTGGAACTGTGCAGGATCATCTTACCAGATAGAGAAACACAGACATGTACACAGGGGCTGGAGTCATCTTCAGAAAAATATTTTTTCCTTACCAGTGCTCCCGTACCTGTCTTTTCTAATGAAATTCATTAGGAAATGGTGCTTTAAAACTGTTTACATAATATATTTAACGACCAGAAATTCTGATTGGAAACCTATACAAACTAAAGCAAGTTCTAATACTCTTTGGTTGAACTGGCTCTGATGTGATAGCTGGATACAAAATAAATCATGGTAAGCAGGAAATTTTCCTTACACAGAATGCAAAGTATGTGTAGTAGAGACAATCTGTTCTAACTCTTCCTCCCATGTTCAGTCTTCCTAGAATTATGACTTTAATGAAGAAGAGGATGTTCCTTAAACTGCTCTGACAGACACGGTAAGAAACGCATACAATCATTTTTGGCAGCACACTCAAGAACCCAGGGAGAAGTGAAAATACTCCACTTGTCAAGATCTGGAAAAATGCATTTGTTATTCTCTGTCACAAAAATGGTTTCAGTCTGCTAGATACTGTGGAACAAAAGGGTAAAAAACTAAATTTCATGCCTAGAAGAGCAACGTTCCCAGAAGAGTAATTTCCATTTGCACAAAATAGTTGTAGTTTGCTAAAATGAATGGAGATATCCTTACAATTAATGCAATTTCATTATGCTGGTAACTTCAGTGTTCATGCCTGAATATGATTTTACCAAAAAAACAGAAGACCATTACAAATGAACCAAAAGACTCGCAGGTATTCATGCATATTACCACACAGCAGCTATCAGGGACAGTTTTGTTCATAACCTCCGTTTATGGAAATACTGAATTTACTGATAAACTGTAGAAACTTTTGCCATCATTTCTTTCAGGTATTCCTTGTTTTATTTGTCAGTCCATACTGGTTACAAATTTTTTGGCTATACCCTATTTTATAAATAGACCCCTCATCCTTTCTGTTTGTTTTGAGATAACATGGTGTCAAGCACCATGTTTTGCCAGCAGGAATGAGTCTGATACTGTTCATCTGTGGTATAGGGAAATCAAACTGTGTAACAACTAGAAGAGAAAATTGGCTGTTCAGGAAACAAGCACGCTAATCATCAGCCCTTCTCAGAACAAAACAAAACAAATGTGTTGCTGTTAGATAGGAATTTGTTACAACACCCATGTATCAAACAACATTTACACAATTGTGGCCTGTTTTTAAAAAATCAGCTTATAAGAATCTGGCTGGCAGCAGCAAACCAACAATAACAGACTGAAATAATCCAAGGAAAAGGGCATCAACAGAACAACTATGTGCACAGAAAAATTCTTCAGACCAGCTTACGGCTTCGTCCAGCCCTGCTGTCCTGGGTACAGAGTCATGGCAACTTATGCGCCCGTTCAGTGGAACCCTCCCCAAATAGCAGCTTTGATGGCTGCTGTGACAACTGGAACACTCTGTCTGCACGTTCCAATGTTGTGTCCATATGCACGTGTTGCTGGGCATGCTGTGGATCTTGTTTTATAGATCCGGGATGTGACAAATACATTTTGGTTACTTAATATGGTCCTTTCCCCTGTCTGTGGCCAGGGCTGCATTTTGCCCCATCTCTTGACTCACACAATCCAGGTGTGACAACACACGTTAGCAAGGTTTCATGCTTCCACAAGGGTTGACACCCTACACCTTTCAACTGTAGGCTGGTCTTCACATGTATACTTATTTCTGCTTGTGCTGCTGCTGGAGCCTGGAAAAGCTCCAGTCCAGGGTCAGTGTGGGACACCGCAGTGGGGATGATGCCAAAGAAGGGGATGTTTACACAAGCTTTTGCAGGCAAAGAGGAACTTTGGTCTCCCTAATTCTCCCAGCCAAGCCAGAACTGTATGACTGATTTTTGGCACATGGCGAATATGAGGTAATAGCTCTAATGCAGTCTGGAGTAGAGGCAGAATAATTTTGCCCCTACCTGCAAAAAACTCCTTAAATGTACCCTTAGGACCCATTAGATGGGGCTGGATTGCATGCCAGCACAGCTACACAGCTTCTGAAGTAGAGACAACTTCTCTCTGCAGCTCTGAGCACAGGGAGAGTCAGCAGATGCCAGCCTCTACCCAAGGATGTAGCCATACCCAGCGGTCTTAAAGGCACTCTGTCCTTGCAAAAAAACCTTAAGCAAGTTGTGGTTTTCACCAGCAAATAAACACTATTTCCACTCCTATTTAGATAAAATCTAACTGGCCCAAGAAGCAATTCAGGAGCTCACATGCAGACTGCAGTTGCTTCCAGCCTAACCCCAACCCAGGGCCTAGGCTTACTCTTCTTTGTTAAAGAGCTGCTGTTGGTCCAGCTGACAGACCTCTACAGAGGGGCTTCATGAGACTGCCACCTCTCTGTCTGGCTTTCTGTAGCTAATTAGAAATGGCAAGGCTTGTTAAGCTTCAGCAGGCCGGTTAGTATTTGCCTTACCCATGAATACCACATGGATCATGTTATTAGCCATTACTTTACACTGGGCAATATACATTTGTGATCAGACTTTCTATATGTTGGCATGCGTCAACTCAACTCCAAGTAACACCACTGTTGAGAGGAAAAAAATAAGAATAGGAAGGTGCAGCTAGCAATGAAAGCGGTGACATTCAGCAAATCACATGGGCTGAATTTAGTTCCCCCATTTAGATCAAATTGCAGCACTGCACAGGACCACATTCCTTCCCCTTGCCCCTTTAACCCTACTGCTGGTTCTTGTTCCTTCTTTCATTTATAACTTAGAGCGATCCAACTCTGAAAATTATCCCCAAATTAGTACTACTAAAAGTCAAGTAGACAACTTTCTGCTGGTGTACCTCTCTGAGATAGCTCACCACTGAGCCAACTGTGAACCAGCCCTGGCTCATTCCTCCAGATCAGCTCCTTTGACGAGGTTCCTTCCCACTTATAAGGGGACGGCTTGCTTCTTGCAAGCAACACTGTGAGCCTTCTGGCCTCTAAGAAGCCTCAAGCCCAGCAAGCTTGTTTCAGCTCCACTGAGCGCCTGGTGGAAAGGAAGGAGGATCTCCTTCTGGGCAGTTGTGTTGGAGCCTGGTCCTGGGCCAGGAGACTGTTTGAAGGCTCTCAGTTCACAGGGACAGGAGGCAAACTGAGATCATGGAGCTGAAGTTTGGCATATCCCCCCATTCGAACTCCCACAAAGCTTCATGACTGGCTCCATCACAGCAAGACAAAGAAGTCTGTGGGAAACAGATTAAGGAACAGCCCTAGACTGCTCTTGAGGTGTAAGTATGTAAGTATCTTGCACCAGTTTCCCTACTACAGAGGAAGGTGTTGCCCATGTAGGCAGCTTAAGAAGCCCGTTTCCACACACCCAGAAGCCTGCCTCTGTTGTGATGTGGAAAGGATGTCAATAAGTTCATTACGCTTAACCAAACTGCTTTATTCCTGTTTTGTATCTAACAAGTACAAACTTCTTGGCATTGAGAAGCTCTCTGTATCTTTCAATAGTCCTAAGTACAACATGCTCTGTGTTTGCCTTTTCTCTACGTAATAAAAGCTTTTGTTTGTTTGTTCTTCATGTAAAACACATTGCTGAGAAGGTGATGCAATTCAAAACAAAGTGTAAATGAAGGGAAATAGAGAAAACACACTTGGAACAGGGAAGTTTATGCCCTTTACTGATCTCCCAGACATCATCAGAGATATCACCATGACTACTGCAGTAGAGCATGCTGATGTTCAAGCATGGGGATCTACTGCACCAGGTGCTGTACAAATACAGAAGGGTGATCAAAATCCTTGTCCTGAATTGTTTAGAACGCACAGGCTGACACTGAGCAGAGAAAAGGAAAACACAAATGCAGAATGATGGTGTTGGCAAATATACTCATTCTGCCACCTACATTTTAGAAAGGGAAGGCTAGTATGAAGAAAGAAAAACAAAAAAGCGTGAGGTAAATACTGGCAAAATGGAAGAACGAGAAAGTGCAGCACCCAAAGGCAGAAAAAAAGATGAAGACAAGCAAGTGTGGAAGGATGCTAAAGTACCAGGACTGGGCATGCAGACATACTCCAGGTGAGAAACGGAAATGCCTGAGACAGATTTAACATTTGGGTTTCTTGCAATGAAGTGTTGTGTGGATGTTACCATTTTTAACTCCATTTTGCAATGCTGTTGCTCAGATTTTTCAAAGGGAATAAACAAGGCCTGGTAAAATGATTTTGCATGAGTGAGTCTCATGTCGAAAGCAGAGGTTTGTCAACATGAAGTTCGACCACAGGATACCACTTTCTTATATTGGGAAAAACTTACCGAGGCATTTCATCTCGGGACTTCATCTCAATCTAAGCATTTAGTTTCTGGAACCATCAACCTGTGAGTACCTCTGAGATCCCAGTGTCCCACATGAGAGGCAGCCCTGCTTGGGAGCTCCACCAGGAGGGGACACCAAGGGTACTCCAGAGATTGGGGAGCACCCAGTTGGGCTGAAATGGATTCGTGCTGGGATTAGTGCTGACCTCAGACACGAAGTTTGGAAACTAAACTTTTCCCCTTAGAAACACCAAAACCAGATGTTCTGATATTTCATGGGGGATTATTTTTTTTTCCTCTATTTTCCACAAAAGACTAATTTCAGGATGGAAGCAAGTACCAAGAGACCAGAATTTTTAACATAACAAGAATTCCCATTTTGAAAGTTTACCCAGAAGAACTGTGGCAGAATCATGCTAGTCTTCAGGAAGAAACAGCTCATCCCTCTCTCCTCCTCCCTCAAAACCCAGCAAACCACAATAAATTAGAATGCCATCCGGCCAGTGAGAATTTTATATTAAACTAATGCTCTTGGCCACCCTGGGCCATTCAGCTGAATTAAGTCAAAGGGACTGATGGCAGGCTTAAAANAAAAAAAAAAAAAGAGGATGTTGACGAGGCATCAATCTGGAATTGAAAATATCATCAATATCTCCAAGACACAAAATATAATTGGAGTTAATAATTAATTCTGGTCTACAGTGCCTTACATGAAGCTTAACTGAGAGCAAAGTGAGAGATACTAGCTCTTTTTCCCGACCTGTTATTTTATATTCATGTGAAAACACATTCAGTAATTGGAAGAAAGGGCTATAG
This sequence comes from Nycticryphes semicollaris, assembly GCA_013400055.1. NCBI lineage: Eukaryota > Metazoa > Chordata > Aves > Charadriiformes > Rostratulidae > Nycticryphes > Nycticryphes semicollaris. The sequence continues at coordinate 307,840 of VXBJ01001934.1, read as the reverse complement.
AAGACGCTGTGCTGTGGGGATGGGGTGTGTCATAGTAAGAGAACTGAGAAATAACTACAGCACAGCACTGAGTGGACAAACATAGCAAGGATGACATATGGGTAGGGCGAGAATTCCTCACTAAGCATTCTACTTCATATTATCACTTTGGTGATTTTCAGTACTTCAATTTTGTGACAAGCCTTCCTGCACAGTGCCATTAATATTTTTCCTCCCTTTACAACTGTGGATCTAAGCAGCAGCAGTATTTCTTCCTGCCAGCTTCCAGAAGGAAAGGAGGACATCCCCCTCAGCACTGGAAATCTGCTGCGCCTGCCTTTACAACATTCTCACATACTTTTCCTTGGTCTATAATCCATGTTCTATTTTAAATTAAGGATGCCTACAATGGCTCTTCTGGTCTGGCTCTAACTGGCTAGAATCATCTTTAAGGTAATATGTCATTCCATCAATGACGGTCTGAGGACGCATCCATTCAGAAGGTTGGCAAAAATCGCCTCTCTAAAATTTCCGTCAAGGGACCTGGAGAAAAAACTAGTTGCAAAGAACAAGTCATACAGATGTTAGCTGTGTTTTCAAATGTAGATGAAATTTCTAATACTACATGCATCTCTGAAAGAGTTTGTATCTACTGCAGATAAGGAACAAGTAAGATTCTATACATATTCCGGAAGGTGTTGAAAAAGAAAGAGCAGATTTATGTCAATTTTCCTTTTAGATAAACCCCATATTTCAGCAACAACATGCCAGATTTTCTCTCTTCCCTGCTGTCTTTGTTGTTTTTTCCTGCTGAAGTTTTCCAATGCAGACCTGCAGGTTGTGAATGTACACATTACAACTAGTGTTTCAGGAGTCAGCTGAGGCACCAGAAACAGTGTGGGCATGCTAATATAGAAAATAAATTAGTGTGTGTGAAGAATGTGGTAAAAGCACAGCCAGTACCTGAGCTTGCTCCTCTCTACCTAGTGCTGCAGTCAGAAGTTTGGTGAAGGGGACTGGCTTTTTTCTCTCCATGAGGTGGTCTTACTTCACCCACATGGTACAATGTCCCCCAGATGTAGGAAAGAGTGGAGAGGGCAAGCTAGAAAATTGTCTCCCTGATTTCCCCCTTATTTTCTTCTCTTGCCTCTCAGAACAGTCAGGGCTGCCCCCACAACAGCATGATACTAGGCTGTGTTATTTGTTTTGCAGAACTCTGCCAGGAGGCCATGCTATATAGCTGTTGTTACCTCTTTAATCTTCAACCACTTTCAAAACATTTGAAGATAAGCCAAGTCCAGCAGTGTCAAAGGAGATTGCCAAATAAACAGTATTCCTCTCTACTGTCCCACAGACACTGGAGACAGACAGAAAGACTAGTGTTGAGCAGGGTCCGGAAGGCCAGTATCCATAGTACTTGCAGGTAACCAGTGGCGGAGTGAGGAATTTTAAAAGAAAATTTGCAGCTAGAACACAGAGTGTGCTATCATACCTGCATTAATTAGCTGTGCTATCTTTGGAGGAGCTCTCTTTGGTACCGTAATACCCATTGCCATATGCCATTTCAACATGCTCCAAAAGACTTAACTATCTGCTCTGAGGTGGCATCACATCACCCTGGCTGCTTTGATCCATGCTTTATAGCAAGGTTCACTCAACCTAGAATAGCTGGAACGATCTTACAAGCTACATCTAATAGGAAGCCACAATGGCCACTGGAGGCAGCCCACCTTCCCAACCCCACGCAGGGCTGAGAAGTCCAGATGGGACACAAAGCATGTTCTCCTCTTTCTGCAGAAAGCTACGGCAAGGTAAGGCCGAAAGCCCCACCAGAATATGGCTGTTGTCCAACAGGCAAATTAGGGAAAGCACAAGAAACCAGGGCATTGTTTGTGCACCAGAGCTCAGACAGAATAAAGAACTTTCCAACAGCAAGCCCTCACTTTTCAGGTGCCTCTGACAGCATTTCACATCATGCAAGGAGAAGAAGGTGGCCCTGCCAGTACATATGCCACAAGAAGTATAATTATCCTGATGTGTTTTAATAAGCATTATTTGCAAAATTGTATTTTCATAGACCAAAATAGCTCTCATACTAATTAGAGACGTGAAGTAGCAGACATTACTCACCCATTTAGAGCTCAAGCCTGTGAGCCTCTAGGCAGTTTGAAATGTGCTCGAACTCCTGCTGTGGATGGAGCCTGTCTTTAATGGCAACTGAAGACCACACAGAAGTTATGGGCTTGATACAGAATTTCCTTGTGAAATCCTGTGGCCTACAATAAGCAAGAGATCAGAACGGAAATAGACAAGGTCCCTTCTGTCTGAGAAATCTGGCAACCAGCTAATCTGTATGTTCCCAGATGAGTCTATTACCCGAGTAAGGCTCTAACTGCTGCACACAAGTACTCCATCATCTGGAAGTTTCAAGACAGACATTGTACACTCTGAGATACTGTCACAGTAGTCATTAACACAGAAAGACAAGTTGCAAGCCGGCTGCTTCATCAGCCTGCCAGACTGCAACAGACTAAGCCATTAGCAATTCATTAAAGGTCAATGACATTTAAAACCCTAAAGAATGCATATCCAAGACTATTTCTAATTGGTAAATACACTTAAACAAAGCAAGCAATAATACCACTAGCTGTTGTCTGCTGCTGCTCTCCACCTTATACCCCTCCCATTACAAATGGTGGGGACCATGGCAGGGTTACTCACAGGAGCACTTTGCTCAGGATCAGCACCATCCCGTTTCCAACACTGTGTGCTGGTAGCCTGGTCTGAAGACCACAGACATAAGTCGATATCATCAGCAAGAGTTTTTCTGTTTATTTCAATGGGTATTGGATGGGCTGTAAATATCCTTGCCAACACCAGTCATTTCTAACAGATAAGTATCCTCTGCTTTCACTGGTTTCATGACTTTGAAATGGCTAGATTATTCTCTGCAGTCAGGTTTGAGACATTACTCGGCACACCTCCTGCATGTGTGACCAACAGCCCACATCCAAAGATGAGCCCAACACAGGGTTAAAATTAAGTTTAAAGTTGATATTGAAAGTTAAACTCATCTGACACATGCAGGTATTATTACTGAGCAGCTCCATAATCCCTTATATCTGCAAAGAGCCATATGATCCCCGGCTATTAAAAGGGAAAAACAAAACAAAAAAAAAAAAAAAAAAAAAAAGAAAAAGGATATGAAACTCTGAGGCTGAATCTCAGAAATGTCTAGGGTTTGTCACAACCTCCGTAACGTGTTTCTTGTCTTCTTGCCTTCCCCCAACTCCCTCAGAAAAATCAAGAAGATAATTCTGTCTGAAAAAGTCTTCAGCTCTATCATTTCAACCTGGGGCATTTTTACTGTTGGTACTGGGTTTTATTTTTTGATGACAGCGTTAAAATTAAACCTCAGTTACGCTACCAAAAAGTAACAACCCCAAAAAAGAAGTAGCAATTCATCTCCGTATAGGTAACACACTCCTCCCAGAGCTACACATTTTAATCTGCATGCGTCCAACTGTACTTAATTCATTTTCCCGGACCCTCAACTGTCCTTACAAAACGCAAACCGAACGGCCAAACAAATAACAAAAAAAAGACCCCTAGCGATCCACGCACCATGCCTTGGGCTCGGATGGCGCCACAGGACTTCGCTGCCATCAATCCACGCGCGGGCAGACGCTCACAGACCTCTCCCTCCTCCTCTTCCTCCTGGCGGGGATGGGACGCGTCCTCTGGCGGTGCAGCCGCTTTCCCTGCCGCGGGCCCGGCGTATTTCCCTAGACGGGCTGACAAGCAGCGGCGGGGCCGGGCGCGGAGGCGAGCGCTGGCCAAGTTCAAGGAGGCAGCCGGGCTCTCGGCAGGCGGCGGCCCCTCGGGAAACCAGCGAATTGCGTGGGGATGCGGATGGCGGCGGCCGCCCCGCGGGCAGAGGCGGCAGATGCGCCGGTAGACGCTTCCTCCAGCCGCCGTTACTCGCCTCGGACACCTGCAGATAGGGGGACGTGCCTCCTAGGTAGCCGGCGCGACACGGCTCCCGCAGCCCGGAGCCGAGCGCACGACTGCAGCACGGCGCCGCCGCCTCTCGCAACTCATTGACCCGCGGAGCGGCGGCTGGGGAGGCGGTCCCGGTCCCGCCCCCGCCCGCACGACCCGGCCCGGCGGCACCGGCGGGGGGCACAGGGAGACAAAGGGCCGGTCCCCCCGGGCGCGCCCATCGCCGTGGCTTCCCCTGCCTGCCGCCGGACCGGCACCTGTGCCAGCCTGAACCGGGGGGGCCCCCCGGTAGCGAGAGCCGTTGGTAAATCTCTGTGCTCACGGCAACAGTGCGAGACCCAAGTCTAGGTTATAAAAACAACCAAACACCATGGAAAAACAATTAATCGGCTTCCCGTCAACAAGAAGTTAAAACCTCAAAATACCTGTTTCCCGGCAGTCTGAGAGAAAAAGTGTCTCCGAAGCCCGCAGCACCTCTGCGCCTACCGAGCTCATGCTGATGTCAATGAAAACATCCAAGTCGCTGAAACTTGGTTAAAGCTGTATCGAAATTGACAGCTCCAAGTTCCTAAGATAGCAATGAATAACCCAAGGGAAACCGGAAGGCTAATATTTTTGTTTGCATATTTATAGTTCTGCATTTCACGGCCTTCCTCAAGCAACTTTACTTTCTTTCTTCAGAAATAAATGAACGTTGCTGGGCTGAGATACTATCTGTTTTGCTAAATTTTTGTAAAACTGTTGTGTTCTCTTGATGCAGCTGCACATTAAAACACCACAATGTATTAAAATTTTGCTGGAACCCTATTCATGTGGGGGTTTGCCCTTGTTCTGCTTTCCTGCCAGTTGGAGAAACACCATCCACCCCCCCCTCCCCTCCCATCCTGGCTGTGTGTTCATCCCCAGTGGCACAGGTGCTCTTCCAGACAGAAACAGAAGCTGTGTACAGGTGCTAGCACTGTATGAAAATAAAAGGAGAGGCTCCAATACTGGTTGTTGGAATCACTTAGTAAACCTTGGCATCCTTTCTGGTGAGGGTGACAGAGCACTGGAACAGGCTGCCCAGGGAGGTTATGGAGTGCCCTTCTCTGGAGATTTTCAAGACCTGCCTGGATGCAGTCCTAAGTAATGTGCTCTGGGCAATCCTGCTTTAGCAGGGGAGTTGGACTAGATGATCTCTAGAGGTCCCTTCCAACTCTGATGATTCTAGGATTCTGTGAAAGCAGGTGAGTGAAATTGCACAGAAAAGTAGATACTCACTGGAGTGGGAACATAGATAAAGTATCCTGGAACTCAGCCTTGCAAATGGATCTGCTGCAACAACCCTTACCACCATGGAGACCTTGTTGCACTGGTTGGCCCCCCTCTTAGAGTAGAAGCTTCAACATGCACCTAGACCTATACACGCACCAAATCCATGTATGTAAGTGTGGTTTCTGACCACTTTTTTAAGTGTCTGACATATTTGCTGTGATATGCCTTCTGCATGAGAGATGTTAAATGTCACAGCCAGTACAGAGCTTCCCTTCTGCTGTTTGCTTGGGAGCAGCCAGCTGGCCAAAATGCATGGCAGCTTCATTCAGCGTGCTTTTTCCCTACTGGACATGGCTGGAGAGATTTCTGTCACCTTCTTTTGAACAGATCTTCAGGAAACTTGTAGGAATGTAAGAGCTGAAAAAAAACCCCACTCCAGTTGATCACTTTGTTGAACTTCTTCCTGAGTTAAGTTCCTGTGAGGGAGTCAGAGAGGAAGGGGAGAAGGGAAGGAGAAGAACTGGACTGATACACAATTACACAGTCCAAGTCTCATTTCTTTAGGAGATGGGCTAAAAATATATGGCCTATAGTAAGGCCCTCAATTAAAGCTGACAGTTTTATGTGCCCTGATCACCATAGTTATCTAGGTGCATTCCAGTAATGAATGTCAATTGTTGTTCTTTCAAGTTCTCCCCAGGAGAAGTGAGTATAGTGAAGTTTGACTGCAGTAAAATTTGTGCATGTGTATGATTAGGGGCAATTTATTTTATATTCTGCACATAGACTTTTGATCAACTGTATACACTCAGAAAAAGGCAGTAATACAAAGGAAAAATGTGGAGTGCTTTCAGCTCCTGCAGTTCATTCCACAGGCAAGACCTGAGAGTATTTGTCTCCTTAAGCAACTCATTTTACCCTTTTGTTAAACTGAGCATGTGCCATGTATCTTCTGAAGATAAAGACCAAGAACTAGAATCTAATCTGAAATGCTACGACAGATGAGGGTAGAGGATGGTTTTGTTCTTCCCATGCCTTTTGCCAAGGTAGCACAAGTCAGTATTCAGTTGGAGCACCCTAATTGCTGAACCTTTCCTGTTCAGATGTATCTCACAGCTCCAGTCCTGCCCTGCAAGACAACAGATTTGGGTCTGGCAACTTCACAAGACTGGGAAGGAGCCTTCTTGTCAGTAGGACGTGATAGAATATAGACAAGGTATTGCTACAGTATAGAGCAAAGCTGACTGGAAAATGATGCCATCACTGAGCAGAAAAAATCCCAAAAGGCGCTATGATCTTGCAAACACTTGCACATGTGGCTTTGTTCACTTCCATGTGTTGCTGCTTCCACTCATAGTTAATCCAGATGGCCATGTGATTAAGGATGAATGCATGCACAAGACTGAAAGAGTTTTCATACTTTCAGAATTGGCTAAGCCTACATGCAGAGCTTTTGTTATTTTTGAGAGTTAGATGCTAACAAGAGAGATAAAAATATACAATACAAGTAAGAACCATACTGCATGGAATGACCTTTCTTTAAGGAGCTAGGAAAGAACCTGAGATGATGTATCACAGGCTGGTGTGGATGGGAAGACACTGTGCTAGCAGTCCTACACTCCAAGAAGTAAGACATTGCTGACTATGTACTGTGTGTAACTCAAAGACACAAATACAGAGTTGGAGAAGTAGAACATATAAGCGAGTAAGCCTGGTGGCTTTTTTGTTATTTATAGTTACTGGAAGAAGCTAGGACATCTTGTATATGCTTTTTAATTGGCCAGAAGTAGGAAATAAGTTCATCTTGTATTCAAGCTCATTTTACATTGCAGAGATAGCACATTACGGAGCATTGCACTCCCGCCAACATTCACTGTCAAAAGTAAATTGCCAGTTTTCACAGACTTGCATATGCCTCTGTAAATACACACTCAGCATATTCTCATTTTAAGGTTATACTTTAACACATTTGATTAGATAGATGAATGTGTCGGGAGCCTGCTACATTTGTTGTATTCAAAAAGAAGAAAAACACCATAAATTTAGGTATGAAACATCCTTCCTTGTATTTTGGAAAATGAAGGTGGCAGACCTGCTAGTCATGCTAAGTCACACAAGCACTTGTTCAGCCTCCTCACATGTCAAAGGAGATGGAAAGCAGTTAATTGAGGTAAAATTCTGGTCCTGTTGAGGTTGATAATTTATTTTGCCCGTGGGATCACAAATTCACAGGACTATTTTTAAGACTGATAATAGCAGGGAAATGGAATGCTGAAACACTTCTCTGCCTGATCCACTACTTAGAAGGTGTAAACTTAGTCTTCACATGTGAAAATAGTCATTGAGTTCCACCTTATTCCACTGAGCAGAGCTGCTGGCTTCAGAAGAGAAGGTGGCCTCCCAGAGATTTTACTTCTTATGTTGTGTTCCTCAGGGAAGATAACAGAGAAGGGAATAACATCTTCAGCAACCTTGACACAACGTAATTTTGCAATATGAAGCCTGCAGTAGCACTTACTGTGCAAAATGAACTGCCAGGCTTTTGTTTATCACCCTATCCCTGTGGTGCTTTATCTGGAAATGATTAGAGCACAGCTCCTTCCTCAAGGTGTGCCACCAATGTTCCGTATTGACATGTTTCCACCTCTTGACTTTGTGTCCAAACTTATAAGACTAGATCTTCTAAAACAGTAGAATAGTGACATCTCAGATACTGTTAGAATGTTTTGGCAGTATATCTCATGTTTTGGCTTTGGAAGGACAAGGTCATGTTTGGAGAGGAGCAGCTGGCAGTAATCTTTCCTTATCATAGAACCAGGCCTATTGCTTTCGCACGGGTCTACAATGACCTTTCTCACGCACCTGAATCTGCCACCTGTGTTGACAAGGAAAAGAGGATTGAGGCATGCACAATGCAGGGCTATGTTTGATTGTACACCAGAAGAGCTGGAAGAAGCAGCCACCCCTTCTCTGTACATTATATGCTAGTACCCACAGCCAGAACGAACAGAAAACCTCCATCCCACTAATAAAGACTATGCCGGAGACAAAAGCTATTATAAAAATCCTGTTATCATTCACTTTTAAAAAACAAAGGAGGAAAATAATCTGGCACTGGCTACAGAAGAAATCCTCCACAGTCTGAGTGAATAAAGAAAAAGGGATTCATCATCTCCTATATGATTAACAAGTTTGCTTTTAGCTTTCTTTTTTTTTTTTTTTCCCTTCCCAAAACAGACCTTATTAAAAATGAAACAAAGGCAAATTGCTCTCTGATGGCTATTCTGGCCTCTGTCAGTGATGTATATTAGGAAATGGGGCAGGTCCACATGACCTCTGTCCTCCATATCTTTGAGATAATAATGCTGTATTTTAGAAAAGTGCTTGAGCTATGGTTGAAAAGTGCTGTATGCCAGTTTTCTTATTACAAAACCTCAGTGAGGAAACACCTGGGCCCTCTGAAACCACGTCAGATTATAGAAGGAAAGCAAATGACACTTGCTGATACAGAGGTAATTCTGACCTACTATTTAACAGCAACTTGTGGTATAATTAGAAGTTTGACTGTAGCGTTATGAACTGCAGAAAATGGTGATGAAATGCACTGTGGACAGAGCAAAGCTATGCTACGACATACAAGTCACGAAACATCCTGCTATTTCAAGTTTTGCTTTTTTTTCCCCCCGCTTTTGTTGGGGAAAGCATCAGAGTTAACACTTTGCTGGGTTACTCAACTTCATTCACTTTCTCCTGAGAAGTTTCAGCTTGTGTTTTTTTAACAATCTCCTCAACTTACTCTTCCTCTACAATGCAAATGATCACATCGGGGTAAAGCACCAGGTGTTAAAATTAAAGTAGGGCTACAAGAAGAATAAACTGTTTAAAGTCAGGATGAATATTTTCCTTCGGAAGCAAAGCTGGCTGTAATTGCAGTTTTGGGTCAAACAGTTACAGAATTGCTGACAGCTTTAAGGAGATGCTTGAACTTCTAAGCTTCTCTTTAGTTCTTGCAAAACTAGTAAATCAATCCTGTTTGATGCCACTCTCTTTTTGCTTCTTGAGGAGGGTGAAGTGTTATGAGATGGAGGTTTCTGAAGTCCTATAAATCGCAGTGTACAGTCAGGTGATGTGGCTGAACTTACCTCAAGCTCTGCTATAGAAAGGGTGCAGCCCTCCCTTGTGGAAACTCTTGAATACTTTCAGACCCCGCTTCTGAGTTGCTGAACTGGAAGGAAATTTTAAGTTCTCATCCCCAACTGGCCAGTGATTTTTCTGTTTGCAGAACATATCGTAACTGACTTGCAAATGATTTGTCAAACACTAAAGACACTGTAAAATGGATAGGAACCACCCACTTTCACCACAGCAGATCAGCTGGCTTTTTATTGAACCCTGCTACCAAATGCCAAAGTCTATAATGAATCCTACTGAATTTCAGTTTGCTGTTCTAACTGGGTATTGTGTCTGGATTTTCCCCCAACAGATGTGTACAGGCAGTACCATCATAATAGAAAGAACAGAAACGCAGCAGGTAGAGATTAGTTTCTGTGTTAATGGATGTATTAAGCAGGTCAAAACTACCAACAACTTTCTCCAGGGCTTTTAACAGCACATTCAACTTAAAATATTTACTTACCTTAATCTGTCTTTCTCTTCCTCCTAAAACTATAGCTAATTTAGGCATTGTCTGTCCACCACACGTCCCTACATTGACAATGATGCACTGCAGTAACCCTTGATAAAATTATATTTTTGCCCCATGATAAATAGATTTGCAGTTGTGTTGCAGACAGAACTGAAATGTGATTCCTTTCTGTCAGAACAAGTGGACTCAATTACAACAGAACTCTAATTCACAGGACCAAGCACTGTTCCCATAATATCAGAGAAACATGTTTTCTCTGTTCACTGGATTTGTAATGACAGAGAATTATGCCATAAAAGCATCCTTAAGCAGGGGAAAAGATCATACATTAGCGTGGATTTTTTTAAGAGCATAACTGGAGTCTAAGGCTGAAGTCCCATATAGGCCAGGAAATTTTTAAGGACACTCTTAGGGCTTCTTACTTTCATTTTACACTGTAAAATTAGTAACACTCAAACATATCTGGAGTTAATAAATGCTGTTTTGGTTCTTGTGGCTCAATTCTAGTTCGCTCTACTTTTATTTCTTCTAGTGTCTGGGAGTAACACAAGTACTAAGGAGCTCAAAGCTTGCTGTAGCAGATAAAATAGGCTTAAGCGCAACATAGCCAACTAGGAAGAAAAAGAAGGTATTCTGTATTTGTATGTTATTAATACCTGTATCAAATTGTTATCATTGTTCTACAGATATGACTACTTCAGTGAGAGTGTGCTGTCTTTAATCAAGCGTCCTTTTCATTTGTAGTAAAATTCCTCTTCTCCATTTCAAATGAGCACTTAGGTTAGACTTCTAGACTTATTCAAGGAAGTTTCTTACAAACCTTCAGCTCACATGCACCAACAATCTTGGAACACTGTGGTGGGTTCACCCTGGATGGACATCAAGTGCCCACCAAAGCTGCTCTATCACTCCCCTCCTCAACTGTACAGGGGAAAGAAAATGCAATGATAGGCTTGTGGGTTAGGACAGGGAATGATCACTCACCAGTTACCCTCACTGGTAAACTAGACTCTTGATTAGGATAATGAGAAGTAAAACTTAATCTTCCTTCCTTATGGACTTACCTCTACTCCTGGTTTTCTCTATCCCCCAGCAGCACATGGAGACAGGGAATGTAGGTTGTGGTCAGTTCATCGTATGCTGTCTCGGCAGCTTCCTCCTCCTCAGGGGAAGGATTCCTCACACTCTTCCCTGGCGCCAGCATGAGGTCCCTCCCACCACAGACAGTCCTTCACAAACTTCTACAATGCAAGTGGCTCCTTTGCACAGGGTGCAGTCTTTCAGGAAGACTGTTCCAACCTTGGTCCCCCATGGGGTCACAAGTCCTGCCAGCAAACCTGCTCCAGTATAGGCTTCCCACAGGGTCACTGCCTCCTCCACGCTCATCTACCTGCTCTGTCATGGGTTCTTCCATGGGCTGCAGATGGCCAGCCTGCCTCACCGTGGCCTTCACCATGGGCTGCAGCAGAATCTCTGCTCCAGCACCTGTAGCACCCCCTCCCCTTCACTAACCTTGGTCTTTGCAGAGCTGTTGCTCTCACATACTCTCACTCCTTTCTCCAGCTGCAATTGCTCAAGTTTCTCCCCCTACCCCCCTTCTTAAATATGTTATCATAGAGGCACTACCACCATCAATGACTGGGCCCATCTTAGTTGTGGTTCTATCAGACATGGGGATAGCTTCTACAGTCTTCTCACAGAAGCCATTCCTGTAGCCCCGCCGACTACCAAAACCTCCCCACGCAAACCCAATACAAACACGTTTCACTTTAGCTGCTGTTACAGACCAACGTTTATTCTGTCCATAAAAGCCAGCCTAGGATAGCACCAAAGGAATGGTACAGAAAAGGTTGCTACTGGTGCAGCTGGTCTGGATGATTAATACAAAATAGAATACAAATCATTCAAGTTTTTTAGGATGCTGGCACCATACTTTCTAAGAAATGTAAGGCCATATAATAAATACGGCTTTTTTCCACAATTGATGGTGCAGAGTCTTTTCAAATCTATACCAGAGTGGCTGCATTTTCTTCACTGGTTTCCATCTTTTTGCAACTCCAGCTTCGTAAGCTTGTCCTCAAACTTTTGAATGTCTACATGATGCTTCATTAGGAACTTCCCATTTAAATGAAAAACAGGTATGTCATATTTGTATTTTTCATACCATGCCAAGTTCTCTGGAAGGGTAATATCCACCTCCTGCAAAATAAACTAACAGAAAATAAAGAGTTAGTACCTAGCAGACACTGAAAAACAATACCTTTTGGATTGATTCTTCCGTGTGGCAGACAACTGCCCATTTTGTGGGCACCAAATGTATGTGGCCAGAATCCTTGGCTGCATGTCCACAGAGGACTCTTTCCAGTCCAGGACAATACTCTTGATCCTCTGTGCAGAACCACTCGGTTGTGAGGACCAACCACAACCAATATGCAGCTGGCAACACAACAGCTGTCTGTTGGGCTGCAGAGAGCAACGCCTCTTAATACTTCTGTTAAGTTTCATCCTTCAAGAAGCAGATCAAAAGCTGGCTGAAGAACAGCAAACACTGCAATCACACATAGTACAAATATTTCAAGCCCCACTTACCGACATCCCTCCCAAATGATACCGCTACTTGGCTCACGAAAGTTGCCAACTCCTCTGTCAGACAAGGCAGTATTATTTACAAAAGCAGTGGTTTTAAAAACAACTGCAACAAGGTGTACATTGCTTTAGTTTGCCAATACTTATATTTGTGTAGCATTGTTGCAAAATGCTTTTGGATAATGAGTTTTATGGAAATCAGTGCTGAAATTGTTTTGAAGAGGTCACCCATGAAAGAATAATGAATGCAGATAAATCCAAGCAGTTTTCTTTTACAGAAAAAGAATCCTGATTAACTGTTCTTTCTATATAGGAAATGTATACAGTATTGTAATACATTACCCTTCTCTTATATGGCTCAAGGACTTCTTTTGCTTCATCACATAGTGGGCATGGTTTCTAAAGAAAAATATTCAGATTGACTTAAAGCATACAGTAAAACACACAGATTATTTGTACTGTAAAGTAACATACACAGGAGTGATCACAACTGTAAATGTGGGTGCCTGTACTATCCTGTCTAACTGCTGTCTGAATCTTTATCAGTGCAGCATAGATGATAAGAAAATAAACTACTCAGCCACAGAATTTAATTATTTCTCATTTGCTATTATTTCTCTCATGGTGCAAGTTAAGAGTTTTCAACAGCTCTTCTAAAGGCTGATTCAAGGGCATGGTTTGGAAGGTCATGCAGAAACCCCTTCTTTTGGTCAGCAGCAATGAGTATTCAAAGCATTGCCACCATCGGCTGAGAACAATTGCAGCTACCACTCTTCATAGAAGAATTTTGATAGAAGAGGAATGAGGAAGTCACATGAGTGATTTCTAATGTGTTTCACATCGAGTCATTTGGGTCAGTTCAAATAGCAAGGAAGATGCTTTATGATGACTTGGCTGACTTTACCTGAAGGGAATTAAGCATGATCCTCCAACCTGCAGAGCTGGGAGGACAGTAACTTCCAGCAGTGAGAACTGGCAAACAGCTTTGACCTGTGACGGGGCCAAAGAAAACCTCTAATTTTTTGAAAACTCACATGTTTTCCACTCCAGTTATACAGCTGACTTCTGCTGATCTTGCATTGTGAACATTAGAGCAGTGTGTACCTGAAGAAGTGACTCACATGAAGGCACGCTGCTTTGGTGTTTGCAGATTTTGGCCTACAATTCACATAGCAAAGTATACAGTGCTGATGGCTCTGTCCCTCTGGCAATAAACACCTCTCACGCTTGGAAAAGACGCTCTCCTCTCCCTCCTACTTAAAATCTTCCTAGGGCTTGTTTAAACATGGATATAATCTGAAACAGCTACTTCTAATTTCCTGTGTGTGAATTAAATTGGATTATATACTCTACTTTTAATTCACATCTAATCTAAATTGTCCTTTCTACACAGACAAGTCCTTATGCTCTGAAACCCTATGCAAGATGCCAAAGATCAACAGTTCTGTGTTCTTGCTAATTGTCAGTTTTGGAGGGACTGATCTACCTGATATTGGTCACTGAAAGGAACAACTCAAAACCCTGCACATAAGTTCTGTAACATGCCAGGCCCCTTACAGTTAAAATAGGACATTATTTAGTTCCCCTAAGCCTGTGGAGAACTTTCTAACATAAGTCACATAAAAGCATTTGATAAACTAAGTTGACTCTTAGCAAAGAGTATGTTTTCACTCCTGCTCTCATGGCAAGCTTAAACACTATGTGCTACTTGTAAGGTTGGAACTGGTTTGAAACCAGGTAGTGAACTACTTCAGCTAACAGTGAAATCTGTTTAAAAAGTCCATTTATATTAGTACATATTTTTCATTAGAACAGGGCAACATTAGGCCTCTGCCATCACTTGCTTTATGTTAATTTGTAATTGGGCTGCCTGGATAAAGCTGTCTTGGACAACCTTCCCTCTCAGATTTATATTACAGTTGCAAAAGGGACTTCCACTGCTGAGGTAGTAAAAATCCTTTCCCAAAGTGATATATGCTGTGCTGACAGATCTGGCATGTGGTGGAAGGGACAGGTTTATTTTCTACAGATAGTTGCCACTTATGCTGCAAACTTAAGACTGAAGGTTTGTGGTCACTCTAAGGTGGCACTGATGCTGAAAGAATCAAACCCATCTTCCTGTCACTGCTTCTGTTGTGCTGGCATAAGTAGTCAAACAGCTGCACAGCAGAGCTATACGGAAGAATTGATCTGAGTTAATAGAAACCTTGCAAAAAAAAATTATTTTTTTTTAACCTGGAGCAGTTGTTGCACGAATGCTTGTGTTGGCATAAAAGGAGCCTGTGAGAGGGAAACCATTTGGCAGTGCTAGCTTCTATCAGTTTGAAGTGGCTGCAGAAGTCACAGCTCCCTCCTGCTTTCTCCTCCTCTCTTCTCCTTATTCTTAAAAATAGGAAGGAGCTAAAAAGGAGTTAATTTGCATAAACTAAGAGTGCAGATTAGATTTATTTTTAAGTAGTCTGCATTTTGCCTTGCAATTGCCAATGGTATCAGACATGAAAAATATTTTAAGATAAAAACACACTCAAGAAGAGGCTGCTTCAGAGAAATACTTGAACTCTGCTATTAGAAAATTTGATTTCATACAGTGACTTACTAGTTAGACATTTTAAGACACAAGAACCACAAAAAAAAGTTTTTTTTTCCAATTACTAACCCAAAGGCAAGCTACCTTCCTTATTCCCTACCTTATCACGTTTGGATTATGAAAGAATTGATGTTGAATCAGGCAGGAGGAGAGAGAAACGTAACTTTAATATATCATGCACTTCTCTGAGTAATGAACAGATGGTGACCTTTTATTTTTTAACCTATTCATGTGTTACACAGTTTAGACACTCCTTTATGGCAAACATTGTTCAGGAGGTGGAAATTATTCTAATTCTATCCACCTCCAACAAATACCACTATACTGATGTCAACATTCCCAGTGTTTTGCATTTCTAGTTATTGTCCTCTTGAAGGAGGATCCATGGAACTACAGGCCTGTCAGCCTGACCTCGGTACCAGGAAAGATCATGGAGAGGATCATCTTGAGTGAGCTCTCACGGCAAGTGCAGGGCAGCAAAGGGATGAGGGCCAGCTAGGGTTTATGGAAGGGAAGTCTTGCTTAACCAATCTATCTATGACCAAGTGACCTGCCTTCTCGATGGGGGAAAGGCTGTGGATATTGTCTACCTGGACTTTGGTAAGGTCTTTGACACTGTCCCCTACAGCATTCTTCTGGACAAGCTGGTGAAACACGGCATAGACAAGTGTGTACTCTTCACTGGGTAAAAAACCAGCTGGACGGCTGTGCTCAGAGAGCTGTGATTAATGGGGTGAAATCTTGTTGGTGGGCGGTCACCAGTGGTGTCCTTCAGGGCTCAGTTTTGGGGCCAGTCTTGTTTAGTATCTTTATTGATGATCTGGATGATGGGATTGAGAGCACCCTCAGTAAGTTTGCAGATGACACCAAACTAGGTGGGAGTGTTGATCTGTTTGAGGGTATGAAGGCTATACAGAGGGACACGGACAGGTTGGATCAATGGGCCAAGGCCAATTGTATGAGATTCAGTAAGGCCAAGTGCCAGGTCACAGCATTTTGGTCACAACAACCCCAGGCAATGCTACAGGATTGGGGCAGAGTGGCTGGAAAGCTGATCAGCAGAAAAGAACCTGGGGGTGCTGGTGGACAGCCAGCTTAACTTGAGCCAGCAGTGTGCCCCGGTGGCCAAGAAGGCCAGCAGCAGCCTGGCTTGTATCAGGAATAGCGTGCCCGCCAGGAGTAGGGAAGTGATTGTGCCTCTGTACTAAGCACTGGTGAGGCCTCACCTCGAGTACTGTATTCAGTTCTGGGCCCCTCACGACATGAAGGACATTGAAGTGCTGGAGCGTGTCCAGCTACCGAGCTGGTGAGGGGTCTAGAGAACAAGTCCTGTGAGGAGAGGCTGAGGGAACTGGGCATGTTTAGTTTGGAGAAGAGGAGGCTGAGGGGAGACCTCATTGACCTCTACAGCTACCTGAAAGGAGGCTGCAGAGAAGTAGGTGTTGGCCTCTTCTCCCAAGTGAATAATAACTGGACTAGAGAAAATGTTCTGAAGCTGCGGCAGGGGAGGTCCAGATTAGATACTAGGAAGAATTACTTTTCTGCAAGAGTGGTCAAGCACTGGAACAGCCTGCCCAGGGAGGTGGTTGAGTCACCATCCCTGGAGGTATTTAAGAAACGTGTAGATGTGGCACTTCAGGGCATGCTCCAGTGGTATGCTTTAGTGGCCGAGATTGTAGGGTTTTTTTCCGTGTGTATGGTTGGACTCAGTGATCTCAGAGGTCCTTTCCAACCATGAAGATTCTGTGATTCTACATCAACCATACAAATGCAGCATAGCCTGCTGTGTGCCATCCTGTCTAAAAGCGCAGAAGACGTCCTCTGCATATAACACAGGCTTGTAATGACAATTTATGGAAGGTGACAGCTCACAAATGACCATTTCTGCCCACAATGTCTGTTTTTCTAAATATGCTTACAAATACTATCTGCTCATGACAGACAAAACTTTGCCAGTGTTTTATTCCAGTTATCATTACACAGCCAGTAAAGCAAAAAGAGGGTAAAGCACAATCTACTTTTACCTTGTGTGCTATCAGCACTACTTGGATATATTTTCAGTCTCACAGGTAGTGCTGAAATTAAGCATGAGTGCTTTGAAGAGCCTACTTTGGCTGTTCACGCTTGTCCTGCACAGATTACGTGTATCTTTGTTCTCCATTTCCAGACAGCAATTTTCAACTAGTAAATGGACAATAGCATCACTGAGACACAACTACTTTGAAATCTTCATCTGTTGGATAGAACTACTTGCTTGCTACCGTAAGAGTAGGACTGTGCTGTAAAGCCTCATATGAAAGGCACCCTCAAAGTAAAATGCTCAATATTACAAAAATTTGAAGTGGACAAAAAGCGTGGCCGAGCCATTTCATCTGGGATTCATGTATATCAAAACTGATGATACAGGCAGTCTTGCCTAGCTGTATTCTGTAAGCAACTTTTACCTTGGTGAATAAAGTCAACACTGGCTTATTTGTGCTTGCTGAACAGAGTTGTCTCCCCAGTAGACTGGATGGACATCTTGCTAGTTGCACTGTCCTCCTCAGAAAACAAAGTATCATTGTCCTGTTAAGGCAAAAATAAAATTGTTTTGGGGCAAGTTATAGCTTGTGAAATTTAATGTTAAGATAAATGTGATAATTCAATTGCAGTTCTAAAATAGACATAACCAAACCATGTTCCCAGGATTTTTATGTTCACAGCATCAACACAATCATCAGAAAAATTGTTTACTGTGCAGCAGGCCAGAAACACTGTGTAGCTCAAAAGGCATAGTTCCATTTAAAAAAATACACACCCTAGGTTTTCCTTCCAAAATGCCCCATTTAAATTCCCTAACACTGACATAAATGCATTAGGCTGTTTCAACTGCATAGATGTCAGTTAGAATTACCTGATATTAACAAAATGCGAAGTGCTGTGCTTTGAACCTCACTAATCTTGCTGCAGTGCTTGACATATTCTACTTACTCAAAATTATTCCATCAAAAAACTAATCTGTACCTAATCAGAATATTTATATAATGCTTTCTACAGTGAATAAGAACCTACAGCCAAAACGATTAAAAGCATGTAGTCTGAGTCCTTCTTGCAACAGCAAATTGATTTATGAAAGATGTTGATGGGCTTGTGATTTCTTTGGGAGTTTAAGTAAATTTAGTGTTTTTGAAGGATGTCATATGGGAATCTTGAAGTGACCTTTTCATAAAACACTAAAAACAACAGTGCTTCCTCCAAACCTCTGTCTTAATGGGTCCACTACAAGGCATTTTAAGACTGAAAGGCAAAAATCAGAAGAAAAAAGGAGTCTGCATGGAGACTATCATCAGATGTGACACTTGACATCAGAATTCACACTGGGAAAATCAAGTCCCAGGTCCCCATGAGGCCAAACTGCTTCTTTTCAGTTGTTGTTAAGGCACAACTTACCTGTAGTTCTATTAACTACAACTTATCACAAATGCACAATGCAATGGCACAAGTTTAAACAATTTAAGTGTTAGCAGGGCTATGTTGCAACTGATAAGCATGTTTTAGGATGCTCAGTAAGAAAAAAGCCTACTGCATTCACCGAATTTCTCAGTATTAATATTACATAGTTTAGCTTTAAGAGAGACAGTTGCCCAGCATAACCGCTAAGGAAGAACAAAACACTGCAGTGGACACTAAACTTAATGCTACTTAACTGCTACATTTGTTTCTAAGCAACAACCACAAGAAAAATGAAATGGGTGACCTAACTCTGCTCCACTAGCCCCACCGCACTGTCAAAGACACCTTTTTTTTTTCCCAGGGGACTCCAGTAACAGTAACCTGACATGTTTCCACAAGTTTCAACACAGCAAATGCAAAGCAAAGATACTCCCCTGTGAAAATTACAGCCTGAATTAATAAATTTCACATGCTAGGAGAGAATCAGAGTTTTTTTTTTCCTTTGACCCTGTAAAAATAAAGTTGTCTGAAACAAAAGAGTATTTCGCAACGAAGAGGCGTTGGGTTTACTGTTCAGTTTGGGAGAGAAAAGGCTCTTTGTCCGTACGTGTCAGGCTTGACATCAGTAAGACTCGGCCGCAGTGGCAGAGCGCTACGCCTGCTGTCACTGCAAAGCTGCAGGTGACTGGCACAGCACACACTGCCACTGGTCATAGCCCTTGGCAGCTACTGCCATTTGTTTTACTTAGCCAGGAGAAAATCTAATTGCCTGGGATTTTACATAATAACTACAAAAATAAGCTTGGAACCTTTTGGAAAAATGCAAATCTTGATGACAGTAAATAGTATCAGTCACACTTAGAAATTTTTACATCCGCAGTAAATAGGTGCCCAGAATGAATGTGGTTTTGGCATAAAAAGAATGCAACATGTCAGTCTGCTCGGCTGCAAGATTAAAATGCCAAAGCAAAGTTTGCATTCTGGCAATCATTTAAATGAACGCTTTTGTTGCCAGCCAAATTTTTGTAGCAAGCCAAATTTTGTGCCTTCAAACAAGGAAAATGCCCCCAAACTGTTCTGTGAAGAGCAGATTTAATAAAGCCTAGATTTCCATGTTATCTTATTCCCCCATCTATGTGTGTAAAATGGCCCTGGTTCACTTCTTTACACACACTTTTGTGACCTCACAACCCTCTGGTACATTTGAGTCCAGTGGACAACTCCTACCAAAACATCAACCCAAGGGTAACCAGTAAGACAATATCAAGTACTGAAGCATCAAGATTCCACAAAACTAAATCAGCTAGCAGTGTCTTACTTCCCTACCAATTTTAAGTAATCATAAGCAACGCTGTCTTCGGGATTCAGGAGCAAATCTTCATTGACCAGTACTGCTAATGAAGCAAGAGCTTGCTGCTTCAGAGTTAGCATTAAGATGGCTGAATGTTTTTATAAATAACCTAAGGAAAACAGAGTTCTGTCAATTTATTCACCTATGTAGAATGATACTAAGGCCATACTGTAATGCCAGTTACAAAATGACTTGAAGAAATAATCTGAATTTATAAAATGACGCCAGCCTCCAACCAGGCCCCAGTCATGCCCTGCTCTTCCATCATCATAAAGCAGTCCGAGATGTCTAGCCTGAGGGAGCGTGAGATACTGTCAGATGGCATGATGTTCCCAGTGTATGGGTGATACAGCTTAATTTCCCTAAGCTTCTGAAGCCCACAGTTGCAAGACTGCATCATTGGGAAGGAGAGCAGCCAGACCCGCTGCAGTCAACCTGGACTAAAGCGTGCTGCAACTTCAGCTTCGCAGGATTACAACTAAGGCTCTGCCCCCATAGGAATTTGCTTTTAAATCAGTTGAATTTACTAATCTTATTTTATTGGATTAAGTAGAAAGGTCGTGGATAAAACCAAATAGCAGTGGTTTTGCACAAACACTGAAGCGTTCTAACAATGTGTAGGGTTAAGTATAGTAGCTGTTGATCAGGAGCTGATGAAAGCAAATATCCAATCACTTATCAGACAACTCTGCTGCAGCAGCTCAATTTGTCTGAACAGCATGCCAGAGACATATGGGTGCTTAGTGCACACACGCTACCATCCTCTGTGCAAGTGGATTCCCAACACTGCGCTAAGCTGAGCAACATTTCTGGAATGCAGAGCTCCAGCCTCAGAGGTCACTTCCATTCTAGTTTCATCACTGACAGAAAGAAAGTGTTGCACAGATGCCCCATGGCATTCATGTCCTGCTCACATCTGTATTGTACCTGTCTTTTTTTACACAGAATCTTTCAATATGACTATTCGGGAGCTCTCTTTAGCCTACCTCCAAGTATTACAAAGATCTGTTTGAGGAATAAACTTAGTACGCAAAGAAGGATGCCTGCAAACCTCAGAACTTACCCTCCCCTGTACTAAAAATGCTACAGAATGATTTAACAAGTGATCCTTGTAAGCCTGGGCTTGGCCTATGCTGTCTTTTGCAAAGCCAAATTGGACTCATTTCCTGTTAATAGAATTTCTGTCACCTAATAAATCCTCCTCTGCTGGAAAAATAAAATGTGACACTAAAACTAGCCATTCTTTAGACAGGATAATTAGCTATAATTAGCTGTATAAACCTTATCTTAGCATCAATCAAGGAAAGACAAGCATGGCTGATTTTTTTCTTCAACTATGTACCTTTTAATGATGCTATATACGCTTAAATAATCTCCGCTTCAAGTTACCACTATACTCTTGCTCTGCGGTTCTCAATGTTGTATATGCATAATTATCAACAAACTGGCCAGGATTATGTCCCGTTTTCCATTGATTTGTATACATACACATGAGGATGAAATTATTATGAACTTGCAGGCATTTGTCTGTATAAACTTTACATTTATGTAGTATTGATTTTGGAACCCTAATCTGGGTTTGATAGGTGAGGATTATGTGGACAAATGATGCCTCATTCTGCAAGGTGACAGTTACACATCAGGAACATGGAAAATGTTACACTGAAAAAGTCCTAGACATTTCCTAGCTATTTGTCCTGAAGAAACTTTTGTCTATTAAACTGACTCCTGCCCTCCATTTAATCCTTATGGTATGACAAAAGAGCATCACCTGAAAGAGAATGATGAAAACAAGTAGATGCAAATGTAAGAATACCTGCTGGTGGCCCAAATCAGTGGTGGTTTAAAACACTCTTTTCTACTTGCTGGCAGTCTGCTGTTGTCAGTTTGGAAATACCAAACAAGAAAAGATGGTGCCACAGCAAAAGAGATCAAGGAGATCTTGAACTTCTTTTTGCAAATACACATAACTCCAAAGGTCTTTGGGGAAGAATCATGTTTTTACATCAACTCAAAATTCAAAAATGTCAGCAGTAAAACCACTTGTTTCTGTGAGATGACATTACGTATCAATCACCTTTTCTCCTCCAAACTATAGTAATCTGAGGAAAATGCCACAAACTGGATGCATTCCATCCCAGTAAAGATTAAAGGTAAAATTTCATCCTAACAAATTTGTTTAGTGGTATCTCCAGAGCTATCCCTTCTAGACTCTGGTCCAAGGCTCCGACTCCAAATTTCAGCCAATTTAAAAAGCATTCAACAGGCTGGTGTAATGGCCATGAGATCACTTCTGAAGATTAAGGAACTTGCATATACAATGGACCATTATCATAAAATAATACTGTAATGGATTTTAGAAGCCTGCTTCAAAATTCTCCATTTGAAACCTTTTCAGCTAAATGGTCCATTCCCCTGCTAGGGCCGGGGATGAGACACATCAGGTACGGAGTGTATCCAGAGACAAAGGCTCCAGGGGCCCATTTACCTCCTGCAATAGGATAGTTTCTAAATAACTAATGCCCTCTACAGCCAAAGTGAGTCAAAGCCCATTATAAGACAGGGGGCAGAGCGCAGGAGACCGCCCAGTGCGGGCTGTCCGGGGTTCATCCCGCCACCGTCCCCTTACTCCGCCTGCTCCGCCCGGGCGACTTCCTCAGGCCCACTGCCGGAGAGGCCCTGTACTCGCCCTCCGGGACGGGCCCGGCCCAAGCCCAAGCCCCATGACCGCCGCCTTTGAGCCGCAGCGTTAACCCGGGGAAGTCCCTACGGCCGCGGCCTAGGCCCCGCGGCCCGGCCCAGCGCTCAGCACCCGCTAGCCGAGGGCTCGCTAGCCGAGGGTTTGCGCCACAGGCCCGCGCTATAGACACCCACCTGGCGGCGGCTGCCGTTGTCTTCCTCCGCGCGCTGACGGCCACCTCCGCGGGGCGGCGGGCAGGGCGGGGCCCGGCTAGTCTCGGCGCGGCTGGAGGCGCCCCCCGCCGCCGGTGCGGCGCCCTCTGACGGTCGCCTGCCCCGCCACGCCTCCCCGGGGCCTCCGCTGGCCGAGCCCTGCGGCGCCCGGCGGCCCCGCGTGAGGGCTCCCGGCTACCCCTGGAGCCTTTGTCTCTCCTTTCCGTAGGCGTCAAATCTCGACAGGCCTTGCCGGTGGGAGGCGGTTGCCCTGGCTACTGCGGATGTCCTCCCCGGGCCGGAGGAGCCCCTGGAGCCGGTGCGGCCCGGCTTTCCAGGAGCTCATCCAGAGCTGGGTGTCCTGTTGTACCCTTCTAGAGGGTTTCCGGCGTGCAGCCTTGACCTTGGGCCGCACTGAGGTCCACTGCTTCTCTTCCTCCGTGTCGGCTGCCTCATCTCCTTCTGCATCACAGATGGGTGCACAGAACCCCACTCGGGATGACAAAGGAATACCTCTAGATAGAATGGAACCCCCACATGCACATTATTAGATTGTGTCAGGGAACTACAGGCCAGTCAGTCTCACTGCTGGGCCTGGCAGAGAGAGCGTTGGTATGCTTGAAGGTAGAAAGGCTTTGCAGAGGGATTTGGACAGGCTAGATCAATGGGCCAAGGCCAATTGTGTGAGATTCAATAAGACCAAGTGCAGGCTCTTGCGCTTGGGTCACATCAGCCCCATGCAGCACTACAGGCCTGGGGAGGAGTGGCTTGAAAGGGGTGTTGGTTGACTGCTGGCTGATTATGAGCCAGCAGTGTGCTCAGGTGGCCAGCACCCTTGCTTCTATCAGGAAGAGTGTGGTAAGCAGGACTAGGGAAATGATCATGCCGCTGTACTCTGCACTGGTGAGGCTCCACTTCAAGTACTGTGTCCAGTTTTGGGCCCCTCACTGCAAGAAGGACATTGAAGTGCTGGAGCGTGTCCAAAGGAAGGCAACCAAGCTGGTGAAGGGTTGTTTAGCTGGGAGAAAAGGAGGTTGAAGGGAGAACTTACCATTCTTCTCAAACACCTGAAAGGAGGCTGTAGAGAGGTGGAGATCAGTCTCGTTTTCCAAGTAACAGGTGATAGGATGAGAGGAAATTGTCAGGTGAGGTCTAGTTTGGATATTAGGAAAAATTTAATCACTGAAATCATTATCATGCATTGGATCAGGCTGCCCAGGGAAAGGAATTGTTTTCTATGGGTGAAATGTGAAATTCTGAATGTTCAGGTAATTTAAAAATGAACGAGTAAAATTGAAAAAGTAATCAGTGTCACAGACTTAATAACTTACTTAAGGAGTGGAGAAACATCAGGAAAATATTTTAGAGAAGTAAATTTGGTTCTGATGTTAGCGCAAATTCTGGCAATAAGGAGTAGCGGCAAGGAACAGCTCTTAGATATCTTAGCCAAAGGCAAAGCACCTTGAGGGATATATTATAAAAACCCACAATGTTCCACTGTAAATGATGAATGTCAGTTGAAGAGTATTTTCATCTGCCTAAATGACCTACATTACCGAAAGTTAGAGGACTGCCTGCCTATGAACTTTCACTGTCTGTTAAGTCAGTGATCACCTGAACAGGAGATGTCGTGAGTGACACATAAATGACACGTTGCGTATGAGTCGTTTAGACAGAATTTTCACTTTGGTTTTGTATCTAATCATTTCTATTGGAACATTGCTGTGATGACTGTTATGATATCTGCACATTAGTTTACTGAGCACCAATAGAGCACTTTGTTACAGGCTAAGCCAGAACACATTGGAAATCAATGTTATTCTTTCCCTTCTCTTTAAAAAGCTCTGGGTCAGACCATTCCTAGGCACGCAGCACAGAAAATAATTGTGTTATGTTTGTCCGAGTGCTAAAAAAACCAGTTGAGTATGGTTGCATTTAACAGCTTTTTAAATAATAGCATTTCCTTTACATAAATTCTAGCTCAGTGCAGAGTATTTGTAGGAAGATGGAAGTTTTTTATGGGAGCTAGGGTAAGCATGAGCCTTATCTTCAAAACAAAGGTTAAGGCTGCTCTGATAAAGGGTGGTTGTAAATGTGCTAGTCCCCTCATCTCCAAGATCATATAGTTGAAGGATAACAGGACAGTGACATAATATACATAATTTTGGTCCATGTGTCCTCAGTAAATTATGTGAAGGACTTGGTAGTCATTTTTCCAACCAAAATTTTCCCATCACATACTATGCCTTTGATTGAAAATAAATAGCAAGTAGCAGTTGTTTGGTGTTATAAAGTGAATAGCTGAGATTTTGGTTTTCTCCTGTATATTCATGTCTTTTTCCTAGAAATATCTTCCTGTATTTTACATGGACTTATCTCTAAAGGCAAAAAAGAGCCTCTTCTTATATCATACTGCAACACTTACTGCTTGAAAAAACATTTACAGTTTGAAAGAAAAAGAGAAAACAGACTGAATGGGAGGTTCTGATGTCTTCTCTCAGCTATCAAATGAAGAAGAAAGAGTTTCTTTCTCAGGGTAACGATGTACTGTGTAATGATATATTAAGTAATGATGTACTGGCTAATATGAAATGTGTTACTTTTATTGCCTCTCATAATACAGATTCCTAATGTAAATAGATCTTCTCCCAATGCCTTTACAATGAGAACACATTGCGTTCAAATTGACACAAATTATAGTCACTATCATGCAAAGTCTGATTTTCACTCTTATTCCCAATTGATCACTTTATAATAAAAGACAAGGAAGTCATAATCTCTCCCTCTGTTAAAAAAATAGTAATAAATGTTAGAAAGTGTTAAAATGTACTTGCTGGTGATGCAGATGATCTGGTGAAAACTAATTTCACAGTAAGAGATAAAATAATCTGTTCCTGAGCCATAAATTAATTGTATACTTAACTCCACATAGGCAATGTTCCAGAAGTTTGTAGCTGTCTCACAGTTGTTGAAGTTTTCCTTTAATTTTGGGCCGTCTCACCCTTACATTTAATCAGTGAGTTTTCATGCTTCCTTGGCAAAATAGTGTAAAGAAGCCTAAGTGGAAGTGAAAGTTTAAATGTAATTGTGAACTTGATGAACTATCCAATACTTCTTCCTTTTGGAATTATTATATAGATATACCTACAACTGTTTTGACATCGTGAGGCTTTAGCATAAATTAATGCTTCTTCCTTTTGAAATTGTTATATAGAAAGATATGCCTAAAAGGGTTTTGACACAAGGCTATAACATAAATTCAAGACAACGTATTAGTAAGTCTTACTTTATTCCCAACTTTTCTACAATCTTTTCATTTCAAACACTTACAATTTTCAGTAACTGCACAGACTGCAGTAGTAGCACTCTAACATCTACCTAATAGGTTTGGAGGTCTGGGTAACTTTATAGAATGATACTGGAAATACTGTATTACACTGAATGCAATGACAACATTGTCTCTCTTAATGATATTTATGTGTAGTTGCACAGGCAGGTGGGAAGTTTGTAAAGAAGATGATTATCTACTTATATAGAAATGAGTACAAAATTAAAATAATCTTATCCCTTTATGTTTCAGTACTTATCCTAGTGTTTACCAACCCTTAACTTTTTAATACCAAATCCTACATATATGGATTTGGTATATTTTAACCCAGCTAATCTCTCTCTGCTGCAGTCCATGACTTCTTCTAGCAGCTATTTTGGAAATAAATATTGCAGTGTTCTACCCCACCTACAGGGACCTGAGGCAGGGCAGTCTGTTTGACATGTTTCTACAGCTTTTGATGGAGAAGGAATGAAATTCTCAGCAAGATAGCTGCTAAAAACCAGGAAAATCTGTTATTCTTGAGAGCAATCACTGCAAGCTATTACAAAGTAAACACATTTCAGCAAGCACTTCAGCACTTTGGAGTGAAGAAGGAATTGCAAAGCCTTATAATTTCCTTAACAAGACACTTGCAACTTTCCTTACAAAGCCAATGAATCAATGATTTCTATCGATCAAGGAGAGCTAATCTCTGCCAAGGTTGTTTCATTATGGATTTTAAACTAATCAGTGCAGACCAATTTTTCTTGAAATAAGTGCTGGAAAGAGCCATTAACTACTTAACCTCATATACTTCACAGGTACAGAAGGACAAGACCACGAGAAGGCACTTGCAGCTGAAGAATGAAACAGATTTTAAATTAAGGGGAAGTCTTCACATAATACTGTAACAAGTGGAGCACCGTTATCTTGAGGGATCAACTCCAAAAATGTTCAGAGCCTGTCTAAACATGGTTACACCACAGACTAAAACATGTGATCAGAATTTTGTGTGACAAAGGAGTGGAAAGAACAAACGAGTTACTTGGAGTTTATCTGGCTCTGTCTCTGCATGGTACTCCCCTCTGTTGTTCCATGCCTGCTGACTTTAATTCCTTGTTTTAATAGGTTTGATTGCAGCGAAGGAATTGTAACATGCCTCATCCTTCCTTAAGGAGAATCATCAGGATGCAAAAGCATTCCTCAGCTCTTCTAACCCCATTTCTAGGTGTCATTACAACGTTTCCAACTGCCCTAAATTTACTGGGCAAAGAAAATGCAGACAATGTTCGTTATTTGACAGTGAGAATAGCGGCACCCTGTGGCTTGTGCTTTGCTTTGCACCATTTAAAACCGTGCAATAAAATCTCTCCGAATGACGCCCTCTGATTCATGCTGGTTATTATTGAAACGGACATACAAATAAATAACTTATTTTAGCTCCTTAAAGACAGCAGATTTTTCTTTGGAAGCATTGATTCTCTGCATATGAGATAGCGTGTGTTTTGGGCAAAATATGACTCCATCTTCAAAAAGTTATTAAAATGCCATACCTTCCACTCTCTGCTGCTAACCTTCACTAGTTTGTGTCTAATCTTTCATTATTCACAGAAAACTATGAAGCCATCTCTGAGCTCATCTACAGGCAAGCATATATCAAACAATATGGACTGTGATGAATCAAATTGACTTGGACCTCAAGTAGTGCCTCAGGTAAGGCTTTGCCAACCTAATGTTCTGATATTTAGGAACTGAATATGTGTTGTTTCAATTCAGTTCTGAAATAAAGGCCCTGCTAGTAATTTATGGAGGCTCTGGGTACCCCTCTTGCAAAGGACCCTCAGTGATGAGACCGTGTTCTGAGCGCTTTCCAGTAACACACCTACTATCCCCCTGTGCATCTGGCCCATGGGACAAGGGTTGCAGGAGGGAGCTGTGGGACACCTTTGAGCATCACTGTCACTCACAGTATTTTGACAAAATCCTCCCATACCTATCACAAAAGTGAGGCAGTGACACAATAACATATGACCCCATTGCTTGCACTCTTATGCTATTGTTTTATTTGTTCTTAATAAACCAACCCTAAAATCATTACGGTTTGTTTCACAGCCTATGTAACGATATTCCTCTAATACTAAATAACTCCAGAGATTGGAGTTCTGTTTGGAAAGAAAGCCCCACCCACCCTGGCCTTAAACGCTTCCAGGGATGGATCATCTACAACTCCTCTGGACAACCTGTTGCAGTGTCTCACCACCCCCACAATAAAGAATTTCTTCCTAATATGTTATTTAAATCTACCCTCTTTCAGTTTAAAACCATTACCTCTCCATTCCATCACTACATTCCTT
>VXBJ01001934.1:241533-268069 GCA_013400055.1 Nycticryphes semicollaris | reverse complement strand
TTCCTCTTCCCTGCAATTATTGTTTGAAGGCAAACAGCCCTTCCCTGATCTCTGAAGCATGTGCGGGAGGCACTCAGAGAATGCAGCAACATTATTCTGCATTTCTGTCCCTTCAGAGTTAAAGACTGATGAAACCACTTGTAACTCATAGTCACACCACTTCTTCATGCCTCATTTTCTGAGAAGGAATATCTCATCCTGAACTGCTGACAGTGTAAAATTATAGACACAACCTGGACTGCAAGGGCAAATTTTCTGTTCTAATGCAATTGTTGTTTCTGTGTATCAGCTGGATCATTCATGTTATGTGTTTTCAAATCAAGTTATTTTCAGATCAAATAATTTGGCTGGCGAGGTGGTAAATAGAAGTGGAAAATATTGCATAGATATACCTGTGGATAGCACTTTCTGTGCTGTTTATATACATGCATATTTTATGTTTTTTTTTTTTTTCTCAGTAGACAGTGTTCGATACCTTTCCTCTTCTGGACCTATGTTCTTCCTTTTGAAGCCTTACTACTACTACCCAGTGTCACTTACATGTGTTCATAACCTCTTGTGAGTGTACTCAAGGGCTGATAATATGGTCAAAGACAACTTGCCATGTGATTTCTGCTCAGTGTCAAGAATCCAAATGTTCTACACAAAAACTTAAAAGTTTTCCATACTTAAAGAGGAACCAGATCAAAGACATCATCACACAATTAAGTTTTCCTTGGGAGTCAGAGAGTGAGACCGGCTATTACTTATTTTAAAGTGTTACTCTTGTGGAGAAATGATCATGCTTACACAGAAATAATGTGGACCATATAGGGGCATCATAACATTTAAGAACATTCAGAGTGTTTTGAAATTAAGCTATATTGGCTGAATTGCAGAGCATTAGTGATAACATTAGAGAGTTGTAGACATAATAAGTCTCATACTTTGTTCTACAGTCCTCAGCATTTTTGAGTGTTCAGGTTTCATTAACAAGTCAGACATTTTTATCATCTTGCAGTATTCAACATATGCAGCTTTCTTCCACAGTCAGAACAGGAATTACTTCTTGATTGCTGCAATTAATTATTGAGAGTCATGACTTCTTGGTAGCAGCTTCTTCATAGCAAGGCTTCAGAGCTCAGTGTGTGCTTCTGCCCAGCAACCCGGTTACCCTGCCTAGCACATCCCCGAGTACGTAACGTAAGGTGGTTTTCATCTTATGCACATATCACAGTCTAAAAGCTAAGATATCTAATCTAAAACATGGCTAGTCAGCTGTGATGGACAAAGAGCTTCAGAGGCCAGTTCACCCCATCCCAAGACAGGTGTCTTACCACAGGACCATAATCTTATAGCTCCCTTATTCTTCCACAACTTCCCTTAAAGAAAATTAGACAATTCACAGGAGAATGTCATTCTCAGTGCTAAAGAGGATGAAAAATATAAATGTATTTTCTTACTATTTCACATTTATCCACATAACTTACAGATGAACAAATGATTAAAAGAAGAAGGGAGGAAGATCTTTAAATTTAAAGACATGTCAAAAAGGAGTAACACAGAATTGGCCTAAATTCATTTGGTATGTTAATTGGGGATCTGAAATTGAGAATATCTTTCTGACACCAAAACTGGAGTTACAGGGTTGTGCAACTAAACTTACCACTTTAGAGAAACTGTAGCATTTTAGAACATTCATTAAGTCTTAAGCCACACACCATTGAGAAGGAGCAAACAGATACATGCTCCTACAAAGGATAATGAACTTAACCAAACTTAAGCAACAAGCACACAACTGACACTGGTGATCTTCAGCTGGTGAGATCAACTCCTTGTTCAGAAAATTACCATTTCATTCTGGATTGCCTTAAAAAAATCTTACTGTTAATTAGAACAGTTAATTTGAATCCGTTTGAAAAAAAATAATTTTTTTGTATTTTCCATCTTAGTGCTATTTCCTAGTTTTTTTTTTAATAGTTTAGGGTTGAGATCAGAGCAAAGCTGCCATTAGCTCTAGTAGGGTTAGATGAAAGGATATGCGACAAGCAAATTCGGGTTATTGCTTTTTTGGTTTTAGTTTTGTTTGTTTGTTTGTTTTGGTAAATCGAAGATATTATCTACCGATGGTATTAGAGTTATGACAGCTGTGTAGCTGCCGTACTGCGCTGGAAGGAGTTCCTCAGAGCTCCGACGCCTGCAACGACAGCAGGTGTCTCTGCTTCCCAGCACATCCTGCCGCAGATCCCAGCACATCCCGCCCGGCCCTGCCGCCCTTCGTCCTCCTGCCAAAACCCCAGCCGGAGCCACCGTCAGCGAGAAAACCTACCCGCTGTTCTTTGAAGAAGATGCTTTAGTAGCACAACTTGCTAGTACGTGAAGAACACAGAAAAAAAACCTCCATCTACTGGGAAAATACTACTTCTCCGCCAGGCAAGGCAGATTTCCTCTCACAAAAGCTAATTTGGTAGATTAGCTACCGTCCTCATTATTTATGATTGTTTTTCCTATTTAAAACTTGCTAGCACTTATTTATCATGCAGAGGATGTGTTAAAAGCGGGGGGAGGAGGTTGGGGAGAGAGAGGCGGGACAACATTTCTCTTTTGGGCTCCCTTTTGTATAGACACAAGTAGTAGTTGCTTAGTTTCACGAAACACTTTCCTTCCCGTGCTCCATGCTGCGACTTTAGTCACGAAGCAGGCTTACAGGTCACATTTACTTGAAATATTTGGGGAATAACATGGTAACTTCACATATCTATGGGAGCGGAAAACTAATGATGTCCTTCCTTTCTAAAGCAGTACCGGACAGGAGCATATGACGTCTGTTTTTCTGTGGATTTGGGTCTCCTGACGGAGCCGAGGACCAGCTCCTGCTGGTGGTACCGAAGGAGCACAGACGACCTTTTTTCCTGGGTCACCTGCTGGGTAGGTACCCAACCTTCGCCGGGCTGAGCAAGGGACATCTGAGGCCCCTCTGTAGTTTTCAATTTGCCTGCAAGTTATACTATTTGGGGCGAGGGGGTGAGTGGGTGTGAAAGACAACATCCCCGTGGACGACACCAGCCCAAAAANTCGGGCGGCGGCGTCCCGTATCGGGCGGCGGCGTCCCGTGTCGGGCGGCGGCATCCCGGGGTGGGGCGAGGGGGCATTCCGGATCGGGCGGCAGCATCCCCGGGGGAGCGAGGCGACATCGCCCCGGGAGCGGAGCAGAGCAGAGCAAAGCGGGGGCTGCCCTCGGCAAAGGTGTCCTCGGTGGGATGTCGGCCCCGCTGGTGGGTACCACCGCCCTTGCAGCGCTGCCAGCCGCCCGCCCGTNGTCCAGCGGCCCGCTCTTGTTTCTCTCTGCGTGGTCGCTTGTGGGGGACCGGAATGGTGGGGTGGCTCTGGGACTCCGCGCAGGCTTGTCGCCCTGTCCCCAGCTGGCATCGCCTCCTTCTCCCGTCCTAGTGGTCCGGAGACGGGACGAGTCGGTGCAAGCTCCCCTAGAGCAGAAAATTTGAGCGAAAGATCTGTTATTTCAGGGTTACCGTTTGTCTTCACGGAAAGCTTCTGGCAGTTCTAAACGGAGACTGTAACGAGGGCACATACTGAAATAGAGGGATGCTTGTATATATATGTAAATAATCATAACCTGCACGTGAAGATGCACATCTGTTTAATGACTGGACTTCATTCCTCCAACATATGTCTTTCAGGAGAAGCTGCCTAGAGAAATTCTCTGTTGTGTGGCATTCTGTACAGATTTTCTTTGGGCAACAGTCAGAGTAGTGTAAATGTTTCCTATTTTGTGTTTCAGCCAAGAAGTAGGCTTGATCTGGAAATGTAGGCACAAATCAATTAGGAAAAATAAGCAGCTGCTCTTCCTAGAATGAGCTCGGAATGCAGAGCTTTTTGGTAACCTTATGAATTACTTAAATGTTGCTGCCAGTCGTTGAGTAAATGTACTCAAAGCAGACATGTATTTCCCAGAATGGTGTACAACTCTGAAGTTTCTCTGAAGTACCAACTTTTGATTGTAGAGTGGGTTTAACTCAGTTTGGAACATGCCATCAATACTGAAGATGTTTCATGGCATAATTTCTCAGGTTTGTAACTGAGCTTTGGCAGCAGGGGTTTGGAAAGCAGATTAACATAATGACTCTATTTAGGAAAAATGTTTTTATCCAGCAACTTGGAAGAACAGAAAAAAAAAAAGGCAAAAAAAAGTCAAGTCTGGAAAATGACATTTGTTTTCCTGCAGATAATCTACAGAAACATGCTGAAAAGTCTCAGATGCTTTGACTGAGCAGCATGTCTGATTTGAGTCTGAAACTGAAAGCTGTCTTCAGGCTTCGGTTCCTTGTCAACACCCCTAAACGGCATTTGTGCCCAATAACACAATACTGGGAGGAAAGCGTACATAATTAGGTATGTGCGTTCTTCTTGTAGTGCAGGGGGGCATGCAACTGTCTGAGCTGGAGATGGAATTTAGGAAAATGACAGCCTGGGTGGCCAAACTATCTGTATCAGTTGCTACTCAATGGTCCTGAAAATGAAATGGTATTAGGGAGCCTATTTTTATTTTCCATCTCCAGTCAGAAAGGCCAGCTGGCCAGGTGTGCTCCAGATTTTTAATAACCTGGATGAACAACGTAAGTTAGGCCCAAGTTTCTGCTTGTTTGCTCATATAACTCAGACACTTGCACAGCATCAAAACATGGGACTTTATGTAGTAAATTTTTTTTAATCACAGACAACTGTAAGCACCATGTGTTCTTGTCATACAGTCAAATTTAAATGCATATCGCTCCTACAAAAGATGGATCATGATGTTAGTATTGATTGTTAATATGCTGTGGAGATGGCATGGCTTTGTGTTTGGCATCTTAAGATGGTGCAGTTGTAAGTCTGGAGTGTTACAAGCCTCTGCCAGAACACAGAGCAGTTCACAGGATTGGCAATGAATTTTCTGTGCCTTGCTCACTGGTTACAATCCATATCTTGTAGAAAACCTCTCAGCCACTGGCTGCTCAGTGGCCTGTGTGAAGTAGGCTGGTTGTATCTACTTAATTTCCATGGAAATCACTTTCTGGAGTTTCCCCTGTTTGGAGTATCAGGTGGTGAAAGGGGCCAGATCTGCGCTGCTCTGCAAGGGCAGGGGCAGGGCTGTGCACACCGGTTTTGACTTCCCACAGGCAGCCCCAGTAGACAGAAAATACACTACCTTTGCCTCAGTGGCAAGATGCTTTAGCCCTTTGTCCACCATACATTTTACCATTTGGCTGCTCTAGCTAAAAGATGCATAGCTACTGCCAACACTTTAAATGCAACTAGAGGTTGTGGGGTTGTGTCCTTACGCAAGAACATGTCCAGGGATTTCAATGTTTAAATGGGCTGTTCCGGCCCTGCAGCTGAACAGAAGAGTTTGACCAAGTGAACAGTTCTTCAGTGGCTCTCATAACCCTGTTTTCCACAACAGGAGGTATTCTCTGTGTGGGGACATACACCTAGCAAATGCAGTTTACCAACGCAGCTAACTTGTCGATGCGAAGAGCACAGGAACATACTTAGGTTTGATTAACATCTAACAGAGTTTGAAGTGGGCTTTTGACTGCAGCTGGTAAGGATCCCTTAAATTTATATTCAGATTACTTGGCAGGAGTTTTGCACCATATCTCTACATACCTTTTTCTTGTCTAGGCATTTTCACTTTTCTCATTAGGGGAAGTAAGTGGCTTTTGAAGAGGAAAAAAATAAACAGATGCTTCTCATATGCACTACAACTTTAGTCAAAGCAAAGACACTGATTCTTCCTTGGAGAATACTGTAACATTCGGTTTTTAAACGGAACACAGTGTAGAGCGGTAAAAATCCACTAAAAACATATCTTTAGGCTTGGTGTGGAATGATGTGGTGGAATTACAGTCAAAGTTCTTACATCCTTACTCCCATTAAGCAGTGCCTTTGTTGATAAACGATGCCAGTTGCACCAGATTTTACTAGATAGTAGTTATGTTACTGACTCACTGTCAGCAATGGAATTTGATCCTGATTTTTATTATTAAGAGATGAGTTTCCTAGTAATTGGTACTCATATTCCCCTTTAAAGATTTGAAACATACACTAGAATCAGCATATCATAAACTTAGAAATAACAGTATTATTTTTTTTTATCTATGAGAAGAATCTGTGTCTTGATATTCCAAATGTTTTTTCTTATAAAAAGAGTATGTATCATCTAAAGCCATCTGTCATAAAAATAGGAATAGTATTCTGGGGAGGGATTGCTTTTCCTAGAATAGCTTTATTGATTGTGTCAGCATTCTTGTTAATTAACCCATTCAAACTGTCTGGTCTTTAATTGATGTTTTGCTTGGGTAAGGATTTGTAGTTCATGCCTTTGGATGTACACATTAGGTTTATATTAAAATGTAGACAGCCAGCTCTTCATGTTTTATCTGTGTTTTGTATCTGATTGTCAGAGAAATTAGCCCATAGTCAGCAATGAGATACTAATTCTGAGCCCTTTTGATGTGCAAGACAATGAAAGAATATAGATTGGGAAGCACAAAGCATAATTTTAACTTTGACACTGACTTGCTATGTGACCTCTGCTGCTGTAAAAGAACACTCTTTTAAGACTACCAAATTATTTTTGTTAAAGACATGGAGATGCAAGTTAACTCCTGCAAAGAAACTTGAATATAAAGACTTCATATTAATATGTCTTATATTTAAAATAGAAACACTAGCACTAACAGCTGTTAGGTTGTACAGGTCTAGTGTCTCACCCTTACAGTCACAGAAGTTGTACAGCAGCACAAAAACAATAACAAAAATGATCTTGCCTTTTATAATCTAAAATCTAAAACAAAAGACAATAGGAAATAACGAAGGACAATGAAATCATGAAAAGAACTGTCAAGCCACAGTCATATTATTATTCATCAAAAAGAATGGAAATTAAAATATTTAAAGGGATTAATGATAGATTTTTTTTTTTAGATGAGAGTCCTCAAATAGGAGAAAGTGTAGAACTATTTCTCTGAAACACCAGTATATTAAAAAAATGACAGCTGGTACTATGGTCCTACCAACGAAGGGAATCTTCACAATCTTGTGAAGTACAAGCAATGTTGGGCATGGGAAAAGACCATGAAAGGCAAGGAGAGGCTTGGAGAAGTCATGACCTTAGGGTGGTGCATAAAGTGGCTTTGTCAGGCTGGACAAGAGAAGACCGTCTGGGTTTTGTGACATGGATGAAGTTGTCTGGGCATGAGACTAGGGGGCCCTGACCCAGCCTGGTGGTGTCTTTCATGGGCGGTGATGGAAGGATCTGGAAGAGATGTTCTGGAAGGATGTGCTTGAAACTGGCAGAAGATGTAGAGAAGAGGGAGGAGCTTGTCAAGGATGCTCATGAAAAGAATTACCAAGAGAGTAATAATGTGTGTTTAGGGTGACTGAGAAGTCTATGAGCAGGAGCAGGGTTGAATACCAAACACAGAAGATACACAACTTTGATGGACTGCAAAGGAAAGGAAAAAGAATTGGACAGAAAACAATGAGCAAGCTTGTAGTTTGTTGTTCTGTGCACGCCCCCATTTCATTTGGAAAGAAACCATTGCTTTGTAAAGTTTTCTGTACATCACAAACATTATGCTATGAGTTCTTGCTGCGTCTTGCTTATGTCTTTCAGGGGCAGAGCCCTCTTTAAAGCAAGTAGCACTGTATTCCCTAAGTAACTGTATGAGACAAATATGTGCAGCACAGAATGATTCAGAGAGACAGTAAGGGCAGGAGGATGTCGTTCTTAACATATTTTCATCTTAGCTCTGTGAGAATATTTTTCATTAATGAAAACAAAGACATCCGTGCAGGGTCTCAATGAGTTCAGTGGATTCACAGCATCTTTTGAAGTTTCTCCTATACAGAAGTCTTGTTTATCTCCTTCTTAGGACTTCTTTTTGGTACTTGGTGAATGTAAAGGATTTACACAGCCAGTAATAACATTGTCACCTGATAAGCTACTCATTTTTGTCTTGTGGAAATGTTTTGATTTTATCTTGCAGACATTCTTCTGAAGTACAGGAGAAAAAAATATTCAAGGTGGAGGTAACTTTGACTTGGGATTTTTCCCAGCTCCAACTGTTTTTTGCAACAAAATACTCAGCTATTAAAGGGCTTGGGGATGAGATCCTCATCCATGGTTGGCAAAGGACGTGGCAGTGCGGTGCACCCTGCGGTCATGCCACGGCTTTGCAGTGGTGCCAGCCCCGGGTGTGGGTGATGCCCGAGAGCTCCCCGGCTCCAGCTCTGCCCAGTGTGTTGGGGTTTCCCATGAGGAGCCCTCATGGTGCTGCAGTCTTATTTTAACATGCAGTTTTGACTGTTATCATAATTCATATCTAAAGATCAGGGCCAGAGGGTGCATCTGTCTTGCAGTGTGGATGCAGGTGGGAGCAGCGATGTTGTTAGCTTCTGCTTGTCTTCTCCTAAAGTGGGTTTTAGGGGGACCCACTACTGTGGTGGTATCTGTCTGACCTCACATACTGCAAAGGTGAACTGAATCAAACTTACTTCTGTGTTTTCACTGTTGTTGGCTTCATTCAGACCTTTTGTACTACAGCAGTCTATTTTTTATTAAACATGTTGCTCAGCACTTGAGTTTGGTGTTGATTCATGCATAGTGATTTAGATCATGGCTTTTTTATGTTGCTTTGCCCCTTTCTTCATGTGACCCATAGAAAAGTTTCAGAATCAGTGAATTTGGATGAGAGCTTTTGAATCCTGACTTTTCAAGTTTCGGCATTGCTGAAAGGCTTAACTAAAGAGGGAAAGAGTTTCGATCACAGGGCTGTGCCAAAAAGAGCCCCCAAACTGAATGTTTTGTGTGAAAGCATGCCTTGCAGTTTAAGCCCAGAGTGACAATGATTGTAACACAATGCTGTTCATGTGACAGCCAGACAAAGAGGCCATTATGCACGGCTGGCTGGCATCAGATCCTCCCAAAGCCAGTAGTCAGACCGAGCCTGGTTGCCCCGAGGACGTGAATACACTGGAAGCACTCGCATGTTAAAGAGGAAAAAGACATGTATGGGTGTGGGTGTGCATGTACATGTGTGTATGTCCCAAGGTCCATTTAAGTTGCAAGTACAAAATAACACAATGGATTTGTTTATGGTTATTTGGAAATTGCTTTCAGGAACCAGCAAAACCCATGTAATACAGAAGTGAGGACAGAGGGAGTATGTCAACAGACCAAGTAGATCGTCCAGTTCCCTTGCTCTGTGCTGCAAGATTGCTTCCTGCAGCTCACTTTTCAGCATGTGGAACTGAGTTTTAGTTTCCTCTAAAGCGTGTAGAAATTTTGAACTGCACTGGTCTGTCAACACACATGTTAATGATTGCTGGCATTTAGGCGAAAATAATGCTTATGTTTGTTTGTTGACTTATAAACCCTCCTCAAAGGGTTCAAGACCACCAGCAAGAATCAGAGCACTTGATACATGAAGAAAAGTCCCTGACAACTAGTGAGCTGCAGCAGTCTTGGCCCCAGAGGCAACATATTTCTGTCAGCCATTGTAAATCTACTGAAAAAATAGGGTACGGCAGCTGGAGTGGAAAGCTCTTCAATTAGAAATGTATTTGTTTAAAAACAACTGTTTCACCGTTGCAGCCCTGAGGGCTTGATTATCTTCTTCAGTGCACAGGAGGTGGCACCAGATGATGACCAGAGTCACTGGTGATCACACCCAGCCAAGACATGTTGGCCTCCATCTCTAGCTACTGCTTTAGGGTGCTTCATTTTTTTTTTTTTTTCAATTTGTTACTTTTTTCCTCCCCCCTTTTTTTTTTTAATCTTCTTTTTTCTTCCTTTTTCTTGCCCTTGTTCCATCTTTTTTGCCTTTCCTCTTTCTATTTTTAATCTTCCCTGTTTCCTGTTTTCTTCCCCCTTCTCTTCTTTTTTTCCCACCTCTCTTCTTCCCCTGCCCCTCTTCCTTTTTTCTTATTCTGATTGAGGCCCTTATTAAAATAGTGTTTGCTTTTGAATGGTATTTGCTCCCAAACACTCAGTTTAAGGGAAACACATAATTTACAAAGCAGTCTTGTTGGTATATTGGTACCAAAACACTGTGTTCAATTTTTTTAATTTCATGTAAGGTTCAAATATGCTTTTTCATTTCTCTCTGCATGTTACACTTTTTTAATACAGAAATTCAAATTATAAAATTATTTCATATTCTGCAGCTGTGTTTTGTTTATACTGACACATTTTTCCTACTTTGTTTACACTTTCCTAGTGAATATTTTATTTTAGAGAAGCTTTTGAAGTGCAGAGAGGAACAGAAAGCATTTTTTGCAACTGGTGACAGTGTAGTATTATATAATTCATCTTTTTATTTATTCAGTTCTCTGTCATTATGCTTTTCTTTGCAGGTTTTTTTGTCTATACTTTCAGGAGTGATGATCACCAAAATTACTTATGCCTATATTGAGGGGTTTGTGACATCAAGAATTAATCCGAAGAGGGTCAGGCTGTATTTTGTGTTTGGGGTACAAATGAAATATCAAGAATCATGGTATATTATTCTCTCTACTTAAATACACAATACAAGTGCCTAAAGAACTGATGATTTTCTTACTCCTGCCTGCACCAGCGAAGAGCTAAGTTCAGTTCTGCTCTGTCCAGTGGGTGCTGAAGGCAGCCCCCAGCCTCCACCCCTTCCTCACTCTCACCCCACTGCTCTAAAAACATGACTCCCAGCCGTTGCTGCAGACTCTGTATGAACTTGGCACTTTTGCTCACAAACTTTGCTGTATGCCATGTTGTTTGTGTTTGGGTATCAAAACTAGAGACCTTAACGTTTTTGTATGAATTTTACATGTCAGTAAAAATGTCAGCCAATTTTGGCTGGACACTTGGGTGGTTTTTTGGTGGTCATTGCTTCTTTCTTTAAGCTTAGTGTGCTTGAAGAGTCCCACTGCTCCTGGGAAAAACCCAGGAGGTGTTTGGTTTAGGGAGCAAGGTTGGCATAGTTAGACTCCTGACAAGCTTCTTCCTCCCCTGTTCACCTTATGTGTTTTAGTAAATATTTTTAATATAAAGAAATACTGGTGATACAGCCCAGCTGGTGTCAGGTGGAGACTGAACTGTTGATCTGAGAAATTCTGTGTTTTGAGTAAGTCAGGTGAATAAATGCTTGCTGAGGGTAAAGGCAGACTAGACAAGCTGGTTTGGTTTTTGGTTTTTATCCCAAACAGTCCTCAAGAAAAATACTGGCACTTAGTAATTCTCTTCAACTATGTTAGAAAGGTGCTAGGCTGCATAGAAGTTAGGATTTCCTTTTCTCTTGCAAGAACTAGAAATGATACTTGTGATCTCTGTATCATTAAAGGGTGTCCGTAGGCCACTGCACAGCTTTATGACAGCAGTGGATTTTAATTATCCTTGTAATTACTTTTTTGTGCATCAGAATCTCTTAAATTATAATGTCACTATGAATGTCCTAAAAGTGAGTGTCATGTGAAACAGCACATTGTCTGTACCCTGAAGACAAGCAAAACAAACTGCTGCTCCAGATCTGAAATCCCATCTCTCATCTGGCGTTTTTACTCAGGGAAAAGAAGTTACATGCTAATGTTCGGATTCATACAAATGAACTCATGTTCTGGGTGTGCTTTACTGTTCACATCACATCCATCTGTACCAAATTCGGTTGTTGGACCACAAAAGACAAGGACATTTGAGTATGTATTTTAAAAATTAGGGTTAGTGCTTAATGCAGAGATAGTGCTGTATGATTCTTGCCTGCTATATGTGGTTTGATAGAGGTGTAACTATCTCTCATGATATAAGTCCTTGTAGTCCTGTTCAATGTAGTCAGGTCCTCTCATTCTTTTTGTATTTTCTAATGCATTGGCAGCATCCAAATTACCGTATTCGGTGACATCAAAATAAAGGAGCTTTGAAACTTGTGAAATTTTGGGGTTTATGATGCAACTAGGAGACTTTGAGGAATCTGAGCACCTCAAGAAGATTTTGTGGCAAGATGGGAAGGAGATATATCAAGTTGTGTTCAACAAGTCTTAGTTTATATCCTCTCTAGAGTGGTGTTTGCTTTCACAGAACATCCAGATAATTGTAATAGGAAAAAACAGACACTGAAGTTTAAGCAGAATTTTTGTGAACTCCTAAATGGGAATCCCATTTGCTCATGAAAACAGAGGAGGGGGCCAGTCTTTTTCAGTGGTGCCCAGTGATAGGACAAGAGGTAAGGGGAACAAACTTGAACATAGAAAGTTCCATCTAAATATGAGGAGGAACTTCTTTACATTGAGGGTGGCAGAGCCCTGGAACAGGCTGTTCGGAGAGGTGTTGCTGTCTCCATTTCTAGAGGCATTCAAAACCCTCTTGGACACATTTCTGTAGGTGGACCTGCTCTGGCAAGGGTCTTGAACTAGATGATCTCCAGAGGTCCCTTACAACCCCATATCATTCTGTGATTCTGTGAT
Organism: Nycticryphes semicollaris; assembly: GCA_013400055.1. NCBI lineage: Eukaryota > Metazoa > Chordata > Aves > Charadriiformes > Rostratulidae > Nycticryphes > Nycticryphes semicollaris. The sequence goes on along the minus strand of VXBJ01001934.1, from coordinate 255,595 downwards.
TTGTACCATTGTCCTATTTGCCCCTAATTTTGTGATGCTGCTTCTAGAGCTGTTACTCACATGCTTTGTGAGTTCTTGGATGCTTTATGAGCAAGCAGGTGAATATGCACAAACCCTGGATAGTTCTTCTGTCAAAGACTGCATGTCCTCTGCTGCTACTTCACAGTCCCTCTTCCTGTCCGCATTGTCTGTGTGTTGGTTTGAGAGTGTGGAAGAGACCCAGAATTAAATGCCTGGTGCCATTATTCTTGCAGGGTGGTGGTGCTTTGCTCTTTGGTGGGACTTGCTGATACGCTGCAGCTGAGGAGTGTTTCACTGACTGCAGTTCACAATAATTTTATTTATTTACCTATTTATTGATATATTTATTTGTTATTCTGATTAACCACATGATCGCTTTTTATGCATGCAAGTGCCAGTTAAGACACTGAGTTTTTCCTGCCATGACAAAGACCTGGGCAGCTGTGGCTGGACGGCTGCTGCTGCTCCTTTAAGCTGCTGTTGTCTTCCTTTCATGGTCCACTGCAAAGAAAAAATGCATAATACTCTGCAGTTTCTCAATGCCATATTTATGAAGATAGGAACTGTAAGTCCTGGAGAAAAAGACCCATGTCCCAAGCCCTGCTGGCTGTTTTGCTTCCCTGCTGAGATGCAGGAAGGCTGGTGGTCTACCAAGTGTAACAGCCCTGGTAAAACTGTCTCCTTTCCTTCCTACGCAGCAGACTGAGGTCTTAAATCTTGGCCAGGGTGTGGGCTTTATGCGGGCTTGAACGCTCTGGCTGTAGCCTGCCTGGGTGCTGAGGGATGCCTTTCCAGCAGCCTGAGGAGGCATTCCTGTACGGGGAGCCTCTGCGCCACTTACTCAGGTGTTGGACATAAGGACTGCCCCTTCCTCTGGCTTTCAGTTTTGACAATGGTGTTTCTAAAGAAAATTTCACAATTTGCACAGGCTGCCTGAGTCCATTGCTCTGTCACCATCATAAACATAAGCTGCCTGTTCACTATCTTTTTTTCGCCTACAAAACCCCCTCTTAACACTCTCCTCTCCTTCCCTCTGACTTCCTTCTGCTTCAACAGTGGAAATGTAAAAGCAGAAAAATCGTTTGGGTCCTTTTTCCCGCCTCCACCACTAACCATGTGGGAGCTGGGGGGTACTCCCTGGGGCAGAGAGCTCTATGGGGGCATTTACCAGTGGTACCACCAGATTTTGGGTTTAACTCATGGCTCTGCCTGCTCTGTAATCGAGCTTTAGTGCTGCTTTAATCCATGCCACATGCGGGTGACCCGAGTAAACCCTGTGGGAAGACAGAAGCCCTGTTGTGTGTTTGTGGAGCAGTTGCTCGGAAGCTGATGTACAGCTGTGGCCAGGCTTGTTTGGAAGTGAAGAGTAACTCGATCTTTTAATCTTTCCTTCCCCCCCTGCCTTTTTTTTTTTTTTCCTTCTTTTTCTCCCCAGACTGATACTGTAAATAACAACTGTTTTTGAAGGGTACCTGCCAGTGTGACTGAAATGCATGTTTTAAATTGAAGGGTAGATTTCATGAAGATTTTAAGCTGCGTGCAAAGAATGTGCTTTATTTTTTTGTAAATTATTTCTAGCTAGTTTAAAATAAATAAAATTTAAAACAAAAGACATAAGAGAACAAAATCTGAGGGTCTAATTTTCTTACTTGCATTGATAAACCAGGAATAACTCAAGTGAAATCAGTAGACTTTTAGAGTAACTAGGAAGAGGTGCATGAACATGGGTCCCTTGTGAATCACCTGGGTAATACATTGTAGGATCTGAGAACACACATGTCTGTGTTGTCCAGATACCTGAAAGCTGCCTCCACCTAAGCCAGAAATGGCTTCTCTTAATTGATTTTTTTTTTTTAGCTCTGTAATGGACTCTGCTGAGAATGCTTAGCCCCATCAGTGCTCTTTATGATTTACATATACTGCTATGCAGGCATGCCACAGGGCTTCATCATTTTAAGGTAGAACGTGATACTGAGTACGAGTGAGTTTCACTAGTTCCAGGGAAGTTGCTTAAACTCTGAATCCATAGAAGAGTGCATTTTTAATTATTGAATAAGAATATTGGGTGAGTAGTTGTTGAAAAACAAAACAAAACCACAGCAAGTGTTTTAAATCCCTTGCTTTAAGTATCCTTGCTGCTGTCAGTAGATTTTTCCATCTCTGTAAGCCATTTCAGAGAGCTACGAGACTTAATCTTGTCTCTGGAACAATGGTGTTTCTTTGCAACTTTAATGCACATCTAAGATACACTTCATTCTTTTCTACTGAACAGTAGTTCATGCCTATTTGCATTATGTATGAATAACGACAGCCAGGATATGCATTTGTGGTGAGTCTCAAAGGATGCTGTGACTTGGGGTTCTGGTCTGCACCAGTAAAATACAGAAGAATTTCTTTGTGCCTTCGTCAACCTTTCTCTGTGTACTATACTCTTGTACAAGTTGATTTTTATTTTGACATTAGAACAACTTCAGAAAATAAATTTTTGTTTGGTTTGCTAAAGTAGTGCTGGGATGCAGAGAGTGAATGCTCTTTCTTACCTAGCAATGAGACAAGATGTTAAAATAGTCTGAGGTTGCTGTGTCTTGGTCTTCAGTAAGAAGTTTTTGGAATGAAGTAGAAACCCTGTGCAGTCACCCCAAAGGCTGCCTTCTAGGATGTACTTTAAGCTTCCTTTTCTCCTATGGGAGTCCCTCACTACAAAAATTACCCTGCTTTCTGTTGGATTGCCTATCCCCAGGGAAGAGATATACAAAAGTTTTAGTACATCGAGGTTTCTTTCTTAAACGTTTGTGTGTTTTTCTTCATTGCAGTTTATAATAAGGATATCAATGGGGAAAATAAAGAAATGAAAAAGCAGACAGACAAGAAGGCATTATTGGCCTCTTCAGAGGTGACCCAAATCTGCTAAAAATTCTTTCAGTCATAATGTTGTGTGTGGTGGTTCCTTTGTAAATGCCTAAGACACAAAAGTCTGAATTTCATGACTCTGATGCTACACCCACAGTAAACACTGTAAGTATAATGTGCTCATTACTGCCTCTGTGGAAAAATATCAAACTGGAGGCATGGGTCCTGGGGATAGGCTGAACATAAAGACTATCAGACTTAGATTCTGTTTTCAGCTCTGCTGTTGATTTGTTTCGTGAAATGAGATAAAACATTTAGACAGCAGTGGTTGGTAAGAGCAGCCTTAGGAACAGAAAGCCTTACAGTGTTAGAAGTGTTGTAGATCTTTTAGGGAGTTACTTACCTTGATAAAAATACTCTATGTTAGATTATTATATAACATATGCCTCAAAATAAGTGTGCTCAAGTAAGTGAGTCCTATCTTTTGCTAAATTAAAGAGGTTGAGGGAGATCAGGTATTTGTAAAATGCATGTGAAAGGGAAGAGACCCCAGAGACAGGGATCCACATGGAAACTCCTTGCAGCGTGGAGCAGCCTTGGACTCTGGAGAGCACAACAAAGACCTTCAGGCAGTGACAGAGAGCATCTGCCATGGCTCATCTCACCCGTCGGGGAAGACTCTTTCCAAAAAATGGTCACTTGCTGTCCTGGAGGGAGGGAATCAGGGTGTCCCAATCTGCCCTCCAGAGAGAAGAAAGATTTATTCATGGATTAGTTTGCCGGGCAGCTGACAGGTTGGGTCACATTAAGTCCCCGTTGCTTCCCCCAGCCTGTGATAGAAAGCTTTGCTTTAGCTTTCAACATAAGGGCATCCTTCTGCCTTTCAGGAGCAGATACAATGGATATTGGTACAGTTTTCCTTGCTTTTCTACAATTTTCTACCTTTCTTTGCGCTCTATAGAGCAGGGCAGAAAATCAGGAAGGAAGGTCAAATAATCCCTTGCTCCTTTCTGGATGAAATGGATGAAAAGAAGTAATTTTAAGCAATATGGCAGCTGGCCTGTCTGTCTTCCTTGCTGACAATAGCAACATACATTTCTGTGCTTTTAGTAGAAAGCCTCTGTGAAATTGGAAAGAAGCAGTTAGTTGAGGGAGAAAGTGCATGTAAGCTCAGAGTCATTTTGCTGTATCAGGATGGGTAGATGCTAAGAGCTTGCTTTTTAGAGCCAGAAGCAGATCAGCTAGTACTAAAACCAGCGTAACAGCAGTTACTGGCCAGCCCAAGCGTGGAGTTTTCACCAGGTGTTGTGATTGTGAATCTGAGTGTTTAGTCATCAAAAGTCAGTTAGTTGTCAGCACCACCCAGCACAGGGCCACGGGCAGGGGGAGGAAGGTGCTTCCTCCTGGCATCACGCAATCCCTTGGGGTGGCTCCTCTGATCCCTCCCTATTACATGGTCTTTGCTTTCCCCTGCTTGTCTGCTGCCAGGGAGCTGCCATTGTGCTTGCTGTTTTTGTATGAAGTAGCCTGCTAAGCTGTGTCCATGCTGTGTCCAGCAAGGTGACCCAGCAAACGCTGGCAGTGTTGAGCTGTTGGGCTGCTCTAGATTTCAGAGTGAACAAGCAGTTTCATGAGTGAATTCAAGTTTCATCGCAAATTTCCATGCAAACTGGAGGACAGCATCCATTCCATTCTCGCCCTTCCCATAGGCTCCCTCACCTTGATCGTCCAGTCCCTCTGCAGATGCTGTGCAGTTTTTCACTGTCCTCTCAGCTGATTGCTCATTTGTGAGCAACAAAAAGTACCAGGTGTACTTCTGAACAAGAAATATTGTGCTGTGCAATTTCCAAACTCTGGATCGCTTGTGTCTCTTGGCTGCTAATGAGAGGTGACACATTCACAATATTTCCTTCTGCAAATAGTGAATGCTTTTAATTTCCCTTTAGAAAATAACACATGCACAATTTGCAATACTTATTTTTATTTTTAATGAATGACTGAACCAAGGGCAATGTTTCTGTAGTTTGAAAGGTAGCAGAAGTTGAAACAGAGATGCTGCTAATGTCAGTTGGGCTGTAAGTTATAAGTCTACTTAGAAAGTTTGCCTGTTTTCTGGCACAGTCTCTGACACATACACTCCAGTCAATCACAGTAAAGTGCCTAATAACAGATGTGGCAATTAAGCTGAAGAATTCTGTCTCTCTCTTTTAATTTTTATTACAGGGAATAACAAAGTACCTCATTAAACACACCATCATAGAGATTTTATTAATTTGGCATACAAATGTCTGCAAAAATTAGATCTCTGAATAGGGTGCCTTGTTCCTAAAGGTGCTTTGTCAAACAATGCTATGAATAGGCCATTTTTGTAATGACAGATATGTGCTCGTGCTACCGCTGTCCTTTTACAACCCATACTGCAAAGAGGTACAGGTTTAAAGAAGGCAACATGTGTCCTGGAGGATAACATTTTGAAGGATTTAGGACCTTGTGCTCAAGTTAATAAAAATGTGATCTTGATTCTTCTGGGTTTAAATTACACTGGCATCTGATGAAATCAAGAGCAGACATTTAGGAATGTTTCAGATAACCTGTAACCAAGGTAAATTAACATATTTTAATAAGAGAAACTATCTTGAAAAAAGATGTTAATTGCAACCAAAAAAGTCTTCTTTTGATTGTTAGAGCTTCTAAGGCATTTGCCTTCATTAGTTTCTTTTAATGATGTACTGGGCACTCTTTTTAAAGGACAGTCTGAGTCATCATTAAAAGAAATTAATTTAGGAATTTAATGATTTGAGATATCTTAAAAATTATGGTAAGAGAAAACTGAAACTGATATAAGTCAGAACTGGAAACTTTCATATAAAATTGTTCCTATAGTATGAAAGAGTTTTTATGCATGAAATACAAAGTCGTTTACCTTGTCCTTGTTGCAAAGAACATGTTTTTTTACTGCTCATCATGAGTGTTGGTAGCAGTTTTATTTCTTACAGGTATTATTTAATCATTAAAGCACAGTGTCATGTCTTACAGCTTCAGCTATTTAGGAGTATACTGAATCTGTCTTTGGCTATGTACTTTTACCTACGTGTATATGTATGCACCACAGTATGGCTGTGCATACTCCCACACACAAACACATGAAAGACAGAAAGCCTGTGGACACCATTGGCACTTGGCCTTCAGAATTTCTCCTTAGGAATATTTTTTTTCCTCTGCTGTTAGATAGGGAGACTAAGCACTGAAATTATAGAACTACAAACATGGTTTTAAGCTTGTAATATTTTTTGAAAAGAGTATAATGTTGAGTTTGGGTGTCTTAGATATTCAGCTACTCCTGGAACTGTTGTTCATATTATGTCTGTATGTATTAGAGGCCACAGATGGGATACTGAGACCAAGTTGTCACCCTGTAATATCAAGGAGCAATGCAAATCAAACAAGCTAGTAAGTAAAGGTTAGGGAGCAGGCTCACAGATATAAGCATTGTTTCCGTAACTCTATATGCTTACAAGCTTTATGAAAGGTACGCAGTTAAAATAGAAGTTAAGTCTTGCCCCAGTTCTTCTGGGGCAGTAACAATGATATACAGCTGCCACCAATATAAATGGACACAGTATGGCAATAGTAAATTAACTGTAGTGGAGAGATACAGGGACATGGATGAGAAATGAAACAAGTAGGTGGGAATATGGGTCTGATCTTGCACACGTTGGTTTGTAGAGCTCCTTCCATTTATTCCAGCTAGTAGTAACTCCCAAAGATGCACTGAAAGGATCTCCCAATGTCATTGAGACAGTTTACTGTGAAAACCAGTCTTTCATGTGGCTCACACTATAGGATAGAATCATGGAATCATTCAGTTTGGAAGAGACCATTGAGATCGTCAAGTCCAATGCAAAGTCCTCCCCTACACTATATCCCCCATCACCACATCTAAATGACTCTTAAACACATTCAGGGATGGGGACTCAACCACCTCCATGGGCAGCCTATTCCAATGTCTGACCACTCTTCCTGTGAAAAATTCTTTCCTACAGTTCAGCCTAAACCTACCCTGTTGCAGCTTGAAGCCATTCCCTCTTGTTCTGTCACTAATGACCCGTGAAGAGACCAGCACCAACCTCTCAACAATGTCCTTTAAAGTAGTTGTAGAGAGTAATGAGGTCTCCCCTCAGCCTCCTCTTCCTCAAACTAAACAATCCCAGCTCATTCAGTTGCTCTTCATAAGGCTTATTCTCCAGGCCCTTCACCAGCTTTGTTGCCCTCCTCTGCACTTGCTCCAGCACCTCAATATCTCTCTTCTATTGAGATGCCCAGAAATAGGTGTCCAGGATAGCTTTGTGGGGTTATATTGTCATGTCAATGAAAGCTGGTCAGGGTAGAATTCCCTTTGACGTTAATAGGAATGGGGTTTGTGCCTTTAATTTTGATTTTGTTAAAAAAGTATAATTAACCAGTCTCTTCTGGTTTTGCATTATAGTCTTCCATTTTCCCCTTTGAGGAAAGAACGCAGGAGTTCTACATCCATTCTAACCTTTGCAGATGCGAAAAGAAAATATGGAAGAAATGAATGAATGAAGTGTCAAAGGAAACACTTCTGGGTTCTCCAGTCTTCTCCAAGAATGTTTTGGATTTACTTTAGGTGGTCAGGGGGGAAGAGAGAGGGACGTAGCATGAGTTGCTTGTGCAGTGAATCATGGATGCTTTGTCTAGATTGCTGGATGTGGAAAAGAAAAGCAGATAAGTGATGCATTAAAATGTTCAGAAGCTGGTAAAATGAAATGGCATCAGAGTTAATGATTTTTTTTTTCAAAACAAGAAGATCATTTGAAAACTGAAGTCTATAATAAAGTACTGCAATAAGAATTTACAGGTGTGAAATGCTCAGTCAAAATCACGAAAACAGGAGTTAACTAGAATGGCAACTTTATTTTCTGTACACTGTTACATGCTAAATGACATTTCCTTGGATGATTTACAAAGATAAATGTACTGAAGCGGTGTTGCTAACAGATTTGTTCACGAATTACAACAACTTGTTAGTAACCAGAACATATAAACAAATGAGGGTGTTACACGTCTGATTTTCATAATGAAAGGGTCCAGTGAAAGGCTGTGACAAGTGTGGGGAGCTGCAGACTGAAGAATTTTGCCAGTGTTAACAGAGGCTGTGTCTGGGAAAGGGAAGAATCTAACCTATGACGAAAATATATGTGAAAAAGGAGAACATGCATGTAATGGGGGAAGGAAAGAAACAAAAGTGGTCTTAGAAGAGGACTGAAACAAGAAAGCAGAAGACTTTTAAAGGGAGGCAGGCACATTTGAAATGGATCCTAAATTGCATTGGAAACTAAAGGAATTGTCTGAGTCCTGTTATTGTACTCCTTTATATGCTGGTAATAAACGGGAAGTGACACAGTGTCTGGAAGGCTGGTACTTGAGATAATAGAAAAAGAGGGGTCACAAAAGCTATGGTCAAGAGAGGGTAAAACCATGAATGAGAATTTCCACAGCAGTGCAACCAGGGTATCAGTGTATTTAGGCAACCCAGGATTTTCCCAGGCAACTTGTCAGCAACCACAAAGTTTTCACAGTTGCATCCATGAATGCAATATCTTTCATATGATTCCCCTTAGAAAAAAAAAGAAATATTAGATGTCTGGTGATGCTATCTGCTTAAGGGCCTATGCTAAAAATTAGATACAGATTTTTTATCATGTTATTCTGTAAAAAACAGAGTTTTCATACATGCCACTAATGTCTAACTGGAGAAATAACTTTCTTTAAACGCATGCATTTAGCCATTTTTACTCTTAGTCTTCTAGCCTTCATCTGTACTATTAGAACAGTCCTGGGATTAATATACAGACTGCTGGTCCGGTAAGGAATACGTGATTTGATTTAAAAAAGGAAAGGGGAAGAGAGGGGAAAGGAAGTCTGTCTGTGTGGATATTTATATCAAGCCCTTTACTGTATAGCCTCTCTTAAAATACATGTTACTTGCTTTTGTTACTGTTAACTGATTGTTAACTGTCAACAGCCACCCTGGGAAAGGTGCCCAGAGCTGATAGGTGCCATCTGTGTATGGACTGAAAGCTGCTGGTCCCTGAGTCCGTAGCCTTGTCCCAGACGGCTGACTTCAGTAGCCAACCCTTGGCTCCCACATGTCTCTGAACCCTCCCCAACATGGCCTGTATCTTCCCTGGGGCAGCTGGCCAGCCTGGGGCAATCCACAGCTGTGGAGAGTGACTGGAAGGGGAGGAGGAAGACCTTGAAGGTCTGTATGGAGGGTGAAGGCAACAAACAGCTGCAATAGCTTGCTTACAGTCAGTCAGTCAGCTGAACAACGGTGATGTCCAGGGATCTACACACCCTTAAGAGAGCCTTTCTAAAACAAGGCTCCTGCATGGTCTTCCCTCTTCCCTAAGCATGGAGGGGGCACTAGTCTTGGTCCCAGGTTGTCCCCTGGTGACAAGCTGCACATTGCCGTTACCCAGAAATATGACCCTGAGGCAAGGCTACCCCCAAGAGTACAGAAGCAACATGTGAGAATTTTCAGTGGTCGGTATTCACAAAATTGTTTTATTAAAATTGTTTTAATAATTAATTGTTTTTAGAAACAATTTCCTTTTCTTTTTTCTTCCTCATCTCACATATAGCTTCTCTGTTCATCACCTACTCTTGCTGCATTATTTGGCTTGGGACGAAGGAGCATTAAGCATCTTGAGGAATTTCCCTTTTTTATTTTGGTATAAGAGCCTGAAGTTAAAGCAATAAATTATTGCCCAATAATACCCAGACCAGAAATAGATAATAAATATACTTACCTGACATAGGTTTATATGGTTCACTTGAAGTGTCTTACGTAAAAAGAAGTGTATAAGGGTTTATGTTCTAGGGGCAATTTCATCTTCTGAAAGTGTGCTTTTTAGATACTTCGGTATTTGTATGATACTTTCAGATACTTTGGTATGATTCTGGACAGCCTTAACTGTCTTTACTTGGTAACTTTTCATCTGGGTGGAAAATAATGGGACAGCACATGTAGCCAAAAGATTTTTGTGAACAGTTCATCCTGTCGAATTGTTGTGTGAATAGTCTTTAAACATACAGCATGTGCTGTAGGTAACAATCCAGGCTTGCATGTTCTAGACCTATACTTGCTATTTTCCTTAAAAAAAATTGAAATCTTTTAATGTGAACAGAGCTCTGATTTAGTGGACAATGACAACTACAGTGAAGTGACCCAATGCTTGTGTTGTTTGGCAGCCTGCCTCAGAGGAATAATAATGAGTCCATCTGCAAAGGATCTGGCATGCTGGCATTTGTCTTTACCATGCCTCCTTGCCTCATGCAGACTTGACTTCCACTGAACTTTCTCCCCCTCTCCTTTTAATACAGATGTGAGGGAGAAGAGGGCTGATAAATGAATATATCATCCCTGCCAGCTTCAAAACTATCATTGTATGGTGAGTGTTGTGCGGCAGTGTGTGAAGTTGGTGGGCCAAAAAGAGTCTTGCTTTTCAAGAGGTCAGAAAATCCTAGGGAAACTCTCATTTAGCTACTTACAGTTAGAAAAAGTCTTGTAAAACCTACTGCTGAGTGACTTGCAGGGGAGGACAGAGTCCTTGAGGACCCAGTTTTGGTGACGGAATAACACTTTTGAGTGTTATTGTGCTTTTGGGTCTGTACTGCAGTATGATGCTGGGGCATGCAGTGTTGTGGAGTGGCCAGCTATCTGGGACCTTTCCACAGTACTGTGTGGCATTGCTAGAGTAAGGCTAGATGTTTTCTGAGAGGTAAAGATTGCTGTTTCCTCCAATATTCATAATTTGCTTATTTCATTCTGGAAATGGAACTGTCCAATTGCAGTCCAAGAGATTGTTTGACACTTAAAAAACAATGTGCAGTGTGGCAGCTCCCAATCACTCCAGGCTTCCACCTGAAAGTTTTTGTGTTTTAGTAGAATGTATCTGCTTCAAAATACAGTTTCACAGATGCTGTCTGTTATTTAAGATCATATCATGTATTATTGTATTTATATTTAGAAGGAATGGTACAGATATGCAGCCTCTGAAATGATAACTTTAAAGGATCTTGATGCCATAGCTTTTGAAACAGGTATTTATTTCCATGATTTATCGGCAAATAAAGCACAAGCTAAGGGGGTCAGATTTGTTCAAGCTGCATCAGGAAGGGCTCTTGTAATCGTAGCATCATAGAGTAGTTTGGGTTGGAAGGGGCCTTAAAGATCATCTAATTCCAACCCCCCTGCCATGGGCAGGGACACCTCTCACTAGACCAGGTTGCCCAAAGCACCATCCAGCCTGATCTTGAACACTTCCAGGGAAGGGGCATCCACAACTTCCTTGGGCAACCCATTCCAGTGTGTCACCATCTTCACAGTAAAGAACTTCTTCCTAATATCTAATCTAAATCTCCTCTCTTTCATTTTAGAACTATTACCCCTTGTCCTATCCCTACACTCCCTGAGAAAGAGTCCCTCCCCATCTCTGCTGTAGGCCTTCTTTACGTACTGGAAAGCCATTATAAGGTCCCACCGGGGCCTCCTCTTCTCCAGGCTGATCTCTCAGCCTGTCCACATAGCAGAGGTGATCCAGCTCTTTGATCATCTTCATGGCTGTACCCGTTCCAACAGCTCCATGACCTTCCTGTGCTGAGGGCTCCAGAGCCGGACACAGTACTTCAGATGGGCTCCTACCAAGGCAGAGTAGAGGGATAGAATCACGTCCCTCGACCTGCTGGCCACACTTCTGAGCATAGGTAGGTCTGAAAGGCTCATTCAGTTTAGGGGACTATCAGTTTATCATACAGCCAACTGTCATATTAGCTGTCTAGATCCCACACATTTTCAACGTTGCCAGATGGGTTGCCTGTCAGTCTTTTCTGAGCTCCCTTAATTGGCAACACTGCCTTCAGAGTGACATGTTTAGAGGATTTGAGAAAAGACCAGTCATTTTATTTACATTTGCCATGATTGTGCTTCTTCAGCCAGTCTGGGGTCTGTGTGATAATGGTCCTGTTCAGGTTAATTCGTATTTGGTTTATAAGAGAGGTTTAATGAGACAGAGCATCAAACTGATTTACTGATTTCCAAAGGAAAAATGCCTTCTGCTCTTCACCCATTAATTGTTTAATGTGATCAATAAAAGCAATCAGTTATTTTCACAGAAGTTAACATGGGACTAATTATCATTGACAAGACTAGGTCAGGTTCAAATTCTGCTTTGCCTGATATCAGTAGCATACGAGATGATTTTATAAACAAGTATGTGCCTCTAGTAGAGGAGCAGAACCTCAGGGGTGAGGAGAGTATAACGTTATGAAAAACACTACATAGGAATTGAAGGACCAAGCAATTCTTCACCAGAATATCCTTAGAAAAGGTGTTTATCTCCTCTGGACCTGTGATTTCTAGTTGTGGGTAGCTGTCATTAAGCCTGGTATGGGGTGCTGGCTTTGTCAGGCTCTGGAGAGTGTGCAGGCAGAGGCACCAGCACGGGTCTCTGCTGTAGTGACAGTGTGGTTTACAATTCAGTCTGAAAGGTTAAATATGATTGCCAGAATGAATATCTTTTTTAAAATAACATTTGCTGTTCATGCAGGTTAATGCAATGAAGGCTAATTAAGAACAGCCCATGGGATAACAGCCCAGAGGAGAGTCGCATATCACTGCAGAAAAGCAGAAATGAGTGTTGTAAAACTTTAGAGATACCATGATAAAGTATGAAAAGCTCTTACCATTCTGCAGTTCGTCTTCTACTAAATGCCATGTTCCTGCTGCATTTTTTATGTTGCAGTGGTAAAAATGCTATTGCAACAATAACGGGAGAGCTACATCAGCATTTCCCTTGGTCTTGGGTCCATTATGTCATGTTAGCAACTGTATCGTACTGTTCTCTGTTGTTCATGCAGTTCTAATCCAGCTTTATTCACCAGCAACACTTGATTTTGCTGACCAAAAAATACTTGTTTGCAGCCTTGAGCAACCTTCACTTCTTTTACATTTTACATTGTTTTACCTTCCCCTGCTTCCCCAGTTTCTCTCATGTTTATTTATCTTTTGTTACCGAGAGAGAGCTGTGTGCCCTGAATTTTGCTTGTAGGTGGAGATTAGTTTGTAATTGTGTCTCTATCTTCACTACATAGAAGTGAAGCATTTGTTTGCCTTTTTTAGTTATCTATTCTTACTCTGGTTTGGATCCTAAACTCTATAGGAAAAAAACAACAACCATAGCAAAACATGTGCAAAACTGTCAACACAGTTGTTAGTGGTGGAGAAAGTGCCTAGAATTTCAGGTGACAGGTAGTAACGGTTAAATGTCTGTGTTTATATGCTGCATACAGGCTTCTTTATCTGCTATACTAGTGAGACAAATGTAGCTGCTCACATTAAAAAGTATTTTAGGGGAGTACCTGTTATTTATGGCAGTATATTTTTGGGATACCTGTACACCTGTTACACCATATTAAAATGAGCTTGCTAGTAATTACAATATGCCTTGGAATGATCAGATTACTTTTTTAATATGACTATTATTGGTGACTATTAATATCTTTATTTGATGTAATAAACATATAATGAGCTAAATTTCCATAATTAGATTACAGAAACCTGGGCGAGTATTCTAAGGCTGCCTCATGCAGCTGCATTGTTTTCCTGTTAACGTTTTTAAACCACTGGCCTCTGTCAAAGTCCAGGAAAACAGGGAAGTCTCTGAGCTAAACAAACCTCATATTGCACAGGAGCTGCCTTAAAGATCCCGACCAGATGAAAGTGTAGATGCAGCTTTGTCAACTAAAGGTTTTGCTTCAAACAGTATAAAAAAATATTAAGAGGCAATAAGATTTTTTGGTTTTGTTGGGACATGCATTCTGTCATGTACTTTTATGCAAGAAAGACCTGGCAGTAAAACACCATGGGCTGGGTTGAATTTGTTGTGCGGTTAGTCAGGTTGTAAAGTCAGATTTGCTAACTCCCATATGAAGTTTAAAAAATATCTTCTCCCCACCCCTCTCCCCCCCCGCCCCGCCCCGTATATGCAAGTGTGTTGCTGGATATTGGAGAGCATTTTGGGACCAACCATTTGCCTCTTTTAAGTTCTTTTTCATTGAGGTCAATGGTGCTATTCACAGTAGAAAGCTCAATGTCTGGTAGCAAAAT
>VXBJ01001934.1:167768-225538 GCA_013400055.1 Nycticryphes semicollaris | reverse complement strand
TGCTCCAGAAAATCACAGGGTGGTTGAAGTTGGAAGAGACCTGCGGAAGTCATCCAACTTCCTTGGTTAGCCAGGGCCACCTAGAGTCTCTTGCCAGGATCTTGATCAGATGCATTTCCAACCTATACCATACTATGACTCTTTTTCATTAAATGTGGACTGTTTTCTTATTCTTAAATGCAGAAGTGTCTTTTTTAGCACCAACGTGGTTTTAGTTGGTGCTGTCAAACTTAGGAGAAATAGAAGATTAAAGTAAAACCTAGGTTGAAGAGATGCCATCAAACGTTAGTACAGTGTTTATGTTGCTTTTAAACAATATTTGAGACATGAAAGATCTGGATTAGGAACAAGTTTTGGATGTTTTTCCCCATGCTACGAGTTCTTCTTTAATTCTGTTTTCCTTTCCTTCTCTGACAGCTCATTGTGCTGATAAATGCGTCCACGGTCGTTGTATTGCTCCCAACACCTGTCAGTGTGAGCCTGGCTGGGGAGGACCCAACTGCTCCAGTGGTGAGTTTTCACCTGCTTCTGTCTGTCTCGTGCTCTTTCCACAGCGTTGTCCTCCCTTTTGGCCGGATTATCATCGATCCTGTGCTTGGGTTCCTGCTTTCTGGACCGGGGTTGTTCTGAGCTATTGGGTTACTCAGTGTGACCTGGTTTTTCTTTATTTACTTGCAGACAATGTTACCCTGTAGCAGTGCTAAATGTCATGAGCTGTTTTGTGCTCAGAAACATGCCAGGTAATAGAGGACTTAGTATCTGGAGTAAAATAGGTAAAATTATGTTATAACTGCAAGAAAATCTCCAATTTTTTATTTTCCTAATGCGTAAAGAATGACAGTGCCAGGTCATTCTTAGAAGCTATGAGCAAAACTGTGCTCACAAGCCTCTCCTCCTTCACTCTGCCACTAACTTGTCCTTTTTTCCCCCCTTGTTGTCTTCCCCACATTATTAGTTGCTCCTTGCAATGGTCAGTTAGTAGTCATGTTTCCTCAACAACTCTCTTCCCCTTGCCCTTTGCCGTGCCAGTCCGTGCAGGGGAGGAGGGGAGTAGGAGAGGGGTCTCGAGGGCACAGGCAGCAGGAGGCAGGGGCAGGCTGGCTCCTCTCCTGCTTGGCATGTGGGTGCAGTCACGTGCAGCCCTGCGAAGCAGGTGGTCACCCTTAATAAAGAAATTATGAAGATCAAGGCCATGGCACGCTTGGTGCAAGAACATAGCAAAATGTCAAAACCACCAAGTGAAGTAGTAAAATAATACCAGTTCATGACCTTTTCAGTCACTGCTGTTTTCTGTATTCTTTGGGTGGAAATCCAGGCACTGCAGGCTGCAGTGAGGCAGTAAGGTTTGGGCAGAGGGCAGAACCCCACCAGTGGCAGGGCTGGCGTGTTGATGCACTGTCCATTCCTTTGTCAAAGGTAATCCTTTGTGCAGACTATGAACTGTTATTTTTTTCTTCCCTTTGCCTGAAATGGAGTTGTTAAAGTTGTTACACTAAACAACTAGTACCCCTCAACAAGAGTTTCTCAGAGTAATCATGGGGTGTTTTGTTCATTATAATTTGTTTTTTGTTCCATCTTTTTGTTCCCCTTTGTAAGGTCTTTGCAAGTGTAATGTTTAGGCTAAGATTACAACCATGTACTTCGTTACAGTCAAATTCAAAGTAGGTTACTGCTAGTGACTCTCTACTCAAAAGGAATATATTTAAGTCAACAATAAAAAACTATGTTGTACTTTAAGTTTCACAAACCATATAAAATTCCCATTCATAAAATAGAACTTGATGACTTGCAGAAATACTATGCCAGTAGTTTACGTAGGATGGGATTCCTATAAAGATAACTGTGACAAACCTAGATCATCATCAGGATGAAAATAATACCATTATATTTTCATCCTTTTTTTTTTTTTTTTCTCTTAGAAAAAAATAGAGAAATACTCGTTTTTTGCAAACAAGGTGCTATAGTGATTCTTCGTCTGGAACCAATCTGTTGTTCAGGCTGCCTATTTTGTAAAATTTGAGAGAGAGATATTACATGAGGAAGAACTTAACCAGTTAAAAATCACTACATTTTTTGTATAGACTTTGTATATACATGTGACTTTTTCGATGAACAGCTCTGAAATAACAGTACATTTTGTGAAAGGCATAAAACTGAAAGAGTTAGCAATGCAATTTTACTGCAATGCTGATCCTAATCTATCATGCTGAATTGTCAAAAGACATTGTCAAAAAGTATTATCCTTCTTTCTGAAAGCCTTATGTACCAAACTTTTCTGTAACTAATCAAATGTGCAGAAGAAATATGTATCACTAGACAAGGTACAATGGGAAGATACTGTTATTTATTGAGATTTCCAAGTTTGAAACTCACTGAAAGGGCACTTTAGATGAGACAGGAACCTCTAAATCTGTCTTTGGAAATAATCCTTCCTCTCACAGGATTTTCTGGAGTCCATTTCCTTTACCTGTCTGCTATAATTCATTTAGAATATATGAGCAGCTCTTTTCCTCTGTTTCTTCCTCAGTTGGTTGCCTTTGGTTGCTTGTCACAGCTGCCTCAATAGCAAAAATGCTTTCTGGTGGGCGTACACAACAGGCCAAAGCTGAAAGAGCCTTTGTCCATGTACCTTTGAACAGTGTGATCTCTGGAGAGCTCAGTGATCCTCTACAGGCTTCTGCGTGATGTTAGGGCTAAATGGAACTGCCGANTTTTTGGAATTTATCCCATTCCATGTGGACAAACTTAAGAAAGATACTGCTTTCACCAGCTCTGAGTCTGAGTGCTGTTGTGTGTTGCTAGCTGTGTGTGATTTCCTTATCTGTGTGTCTGAGAGCTACAGTCCAGATCAAAATGAGTTGAAGAGCAGTGAATACTGTTGGAAAGACAGTAAGTGATAGGGTTTTGGCTCTCTGGCACTGAGTTTTATTGTTCTTTGCCCTACTTAGCAGACTTCAGTATTTTGCCTTTAAGTGTATTTATTTTCTGCATGATCCCCGATTTGATTAGTTTTAGTAACAGAAAGCTACAATGAGGTAAAATAAAGAGATGCTTTTTTTAGCAATAATTTTGTTGATATGGCAAGTTATTTATTCAAGAAAAATACATGGAAATTGCCGTATATTTTAATGTTTATCGCATGAACATTGCAACTATGTAACTAACTGAATAATGGAGAAGGAACAATGATTACAGGGCAGGCTGTAAAAAGTACAGATTACAGTATTTTTGTAAATCAGACACTCAGGGATTTAATGGTTACTGACAGCCAAATAAAATACTGTGACAGAAAGGGGGAGATTATTCTCAAAGTGTGAGATAATAAGCAAAATTCCAGATTTAGTAATATGTTTGTTTTCATGGATGCAAAACACTTTGGAAGCAACTGTTGTACTTAAGCACTAAATTTTGTAAAACTGGAGAATCAAACTTTTTCTTCCAAAGTGCTGTCCTTTCTGTGTTAGGATTGATTATTCTCCTTAAAAAGGAATATCATCTGTAAATATCTGAGAACAGAGCTAGTCCTGTTGCAGCACCTGTCCATCTGCCAACTGCCAGCTTTATTTTATCTTCTGTTTCTCAGTTGTATTTACCCAGTGTGTTTAAAATAATTTTTTTAACCATATGCCACGGCTTCTATGTGACAGTGGCTTTCTGGGTGGTAATTGCAGACAAGTTCATCATAAACGCTGAAATATTCTCTCCAAAAATGACAGAGTGATTGCATGAACTAAATTAGTGCATTGTGCTGTAAAAGCTGAATCAGCAAGCTTCCTCTTCTACATTTGTCTACCAC
Organism: Nycticryphes semicollaris; assembly: GCA_013400055.1. Classification (NCBI taxonomy): domain Eukaryota; kingdom Metazoa; phylum Chordata; class Aves; order Charadriiformes; family Rostratulidae; genus Nycticryphes; species Nycticryphes semicollaris. The sequence continues at coordinate 221,742 of VXBJ01001934.1, read as the reverse complement.
TGTGTGCAATGGCCTAATAACCTTTCTAGGGACTAAACCTTTGGGAGACTCCCGTTTCCTTTTGTAGCAACCATTACTTCCTTTTTGTAATGAGCCTTAGACAATTATCAATAGCCTATGTCAGTGGCTTCTTTCAGTTTAGGGAGAAGAGGGATGAAGATTTGACTAGACTATTGAAGCTGTCCTCTTTCAGTGCTTTGTTCTGCCTAAACCCATAACTCTCCTCTCCATCACATCCTCTGCCGTTCTGAAAACCTTACATCCCACCTGAGAAGAAAATAAGATTGGATGTATTCTTCTGTGAGTAAACCTCAGTGCTGGTCTCAGAATTTGGCTAATCAAATAATGTTCTCCTTGGGGAACACGCCCTGTGAGAGATGCACTTTTTCTTCATGCCTTTTCTTTGTAGTTAAAGGAAATATACTGGATTAGGCAGTGTTTCTCTGCGGTGAATTTCAGTGGGAGGTGTTGAAGGAGATGGTGATAATGTACATGTAACTGAAAAGAAATACTACTTGGATTGAGAGATCATTTGTTTGCAGAACACTTCCATTCTAGTGGGAGAGATGACAGTCATGCCAAACAAGTTATTCTAACAGAGATTTATTGACCAAACACTGTAGTCAGGTCAATGACAAATATGTGGACAGAAGACATTTTGGACCTATCTCTTGGAGCAAACAAATCAGTACAACCAACACTGTCAGCACCCCTTTGAAAAAGTGTCTGTGAACTTCAGGAGTTAATTGTTGCTGGGTTGGGGACAAGTCAAAATTCAGAAAAAAGGACACAGTTGTAAAGAAAGGCAAGTTTGTAGATTTAAAATGTAAACAAATAGATTTTACTGAAAAACAAACAAACCAACACAACGTTTCCCTCCCAAACTGGATTATTGTTGATACCAGTTTGTTAACTTGCACGTGTCAGACTTGATCGTTGCATGTTAGAGTGTTTTTGGCTGCAGGTTGTGTATAAAGCTGTTCTTCTGTAGAAGTTGCTGCATGTAGTGATAGTTCAATATCTAGATGTGTAGAGATGATCGAACCATGTTTTATGTTTGTAGATTGTGTTTTGTGCTCACAGTCTTGCAACAGTATTTGCAGTAATACATGATATGTGGACCCAATGGTCAGTTGTGAATGTGTGTGCAACACAGATGCACATGCAGCCTAACACGGAGCCCCACAAGGCAATCAGGACATTCACTTTGTTTTTATTCTTGTGCCTAGTAGTCCACAAATAATTCCTTCAAAATCAATAGGACACTTTCTCAATAAACTGGACGAGAGGTGGAAGGCCAAAATCAATATTACACTGACTTGTCTGAGAAGATTATAGCCTTCATGATCCCCCAGCTGGCCTGAGTAGTAAAGAAAAAAGGGAATGACATAGTTTTGGTTTATGACAAGTATGTTAGGATTGTGTGTAGAAATGTGAAAAGGATTTTCTATTTTTATTGTGTTTAAGTAATCTGAGATTTGTTTGAATCACTGGATTTTAATTCATAATTTGATTCTGTTGGTGATTAATAGAGTTTCAATGGGACTATATTCTGAGGGCATGAGGGTAGAACAAGTGGAACTCAGGCTCCAGGATTTTATAAAGCATGAGAAGAGAACTGGCTTTTTCCTTAGTACATGAATCTGGGTATTTAAAGCTGGGATCTCAGAAACATCTTGCCTTTAAATGCACTTGTTAAGGAAATTTTTAAGGTACAGTAGCTCTGCCAGTGTCAGATTTTCTTTGCTGACATGGGTGTTTGTAAAGTTCGCAAATTCCGTGAAAATCTCACTGTTTTCTTCATGGGACTTGGCAGATGCAGAATATGGCAGAAACTGGATCCTTTGGCATAGCTTGTGTGAGACACTCACGTGAATTACAAGCACTGCCAGTTTCTCAGTGGAGCTTATAATTTCCATTAACCCTGCAGAGGTGGATGTGCGACTGTTTCCCACAGACACACTTGCACAACAGCCCCCTTGGTGTGGGCACCAGGCAAGGTGCCTGGGAGCATCTTGTACACTGATGTCGCTTTTCTTTTTGTTTGTCAAAAGCATTTTGAGTAGCAGAGCCTGCAAGATACGTTTAGAAAGCTAGATCGTCCTTAAGTTTTCCAAGCCGTTCAAGAGGCTGTAGAAAAAAGTTCTGGTTTAACCACATGCTGGCACCAGAAAGGCTTGATTCCCAGAACTGAGAAACAGCTAAACACACAAGTGAAACTGCATAGTATCCTGACAAAGAGCTATTTCCTTTTATGGAAAATGTAGAGCAGTAGCTCATTCAAATAATGCTTAACTGCCCCCCACCCTGATTCCCAAACAGCCACATCTGCAAATGCATCCTGTTAGCAAAAGTGGCAGCGGGTCATAAACAGTCCTAAACGTAGCCTTTTCTTATTACGTACGTCTGTTTCTACCCTTAATTCTTCTGTAATTATTACTTCTGTAACTCCCCTAACAGACTTCTCCTCAGTTTTGCCACATGAACTCTCTATTTTCTCCTCTAACAAGGCTGAATATTTTGGGGTTGAGTGACTAAGCCACCAGCAAGTTAGATCAGGTGCAAACAGGAATAACAAGTTAATGCAAGTTTCCACCACCTCCATTGTAGACAGAGTCACTACAGTGTGACTATGGTCGGTGATATCAAAATTACCAGGGACACATAGCTGCTGTGCTTTTCTAGAGATCAGTACAACAATGTATTTGAAATCATATTATTTTTATGTTTAATATAATTTCTGTCCCATAAAGCATTTTGATTTTGAAGTTCTGGGGAACTATGGACAAGCTTCAGCATTTTGCGGAATTACAGTTACAAAAGCAGAAACAACAACATATTTTCTAGAAAATGGATGAATTAAATTTACCTACATTGAGATTTACTGCAGGAAGGCATTGCAGTAAATAGTGATAGTTTTTTTTGATGTGTAAAAAAATTCTAGATCAAAGATACTTTTAATTTTTTTTTTGCCATTTTTTAAATGCAGTGTGTTTGTGGTGTTTACCTGAGTGGATTTCTTGAATAATATCTGAGCAAATTATGTTTTCCTACTAACAGTGCAAAACTATTTTTAGAATTGGTTTAATTTCAGTCAGCTTTGCGTATTGGCAGACTTATGTATTAGCAGTGGCTCAGTTAGCAGTTTTTCAAGGATGTGAAGCATAACATTTGTTGGTAATTTAAAAATTAAGATGACTTTCAAGTCATTGCAAAAACCGAAAAGTCTAATTATCATCCTACAAGGAGATCTGTGCAAAATCAGGGTCATGGACAACAGTCCATGTTACACAGTACAATCACATTCTTATAATTTTGTAACTTTTCCTATAGTACTGATTGTGTTTAACAGGTTTTATCTCAGTAGCAAGATAAAATGAACACCAAGAGCCATCTCTGTGTATTTTCCTTAGCAATTATCCAACGCTGTGTTCTGATGTCCAAAGCACTTTAAAGAATCTTCTGATATTTATGGCAATGGAAAGGCATATATTTCCAGTCTTTTACAGGATCTGAAAAACACATTTTCATTGTTCTTCCACTTCACGGATCAAAAGGCTTTTACACAGTAAAAAAGAAAAATCCCTAAATTAAATCAAAGCTTAGCATTTTGAATAAAAATCCTTTCTTACACACAAAACAAAACCTAAGAATGAAAAATATGCCAAAGGGTAAAAAGCCTACAGTGTAACAAATGAAATCAAATAGAAACAAAAGACTCAAAGAAAAAACAGATTTAATAGAAAGAGTGTTCTGAAAAAAAACCCACTACTGTGCATTTCTGTGTCTTGGATGTAGGTAAAATAAGTCTTTTACTAAAAGGCATTGATATTTTATAACTGAGTGATTCTTTAAAGGAAAAAGATTCTTTTCTGATATGTGTGTGTATATATTTTCATAACATCCTGAGGTGACTAGAACAGAGCCTACAAAATACATGAAGAATAATCTCATATTTTTATTAAGTAAGACTTTGAAATTTTTAAAAGTATATTTTTATTCTACCTTTCAGAGTAGGTGGGGGTGGAGGGGTTGGCTTTTTTGACTAATTTCTGAAATTTCTGTTTGCCCTGTTCCAGATTTATTGTCTTGCAGTCCAGGCTGATACATAGGTTGATTTCACTAGGATCTTAATATATCCTGTTGAATTTTGAACATGTATGAGTATTTTTAAGTTTCAGAATCAGTGGGAATTTACTTTTATTTGGTTTAAATTCCAATTGGGAAACTTATTATCTGTTTCCTATCCTGCAGGAATGTCTTAAGGGAGACAAATACCATCAATTTAGATCTGCAACTAATCAAATCATAATAGCAAAGAGCAGTTTCCAGAATACTCCCTAAATTTTCCTCCAAGGATGATGTGGATTTAGATTAGTGACAACATTTATATTTTTGTCATGATTTTTCCTAAGTGAAACAGTGAATGTTGTTCTGTACACAAATAATTTAGGGTAGCATCTACCTAGCTATGACAGTTAAGAGTAATTCAGGATTCACAGAGTATTATCCAAGTTTAGTTTTGTATAGACCAAAGGTACATGATGACTTATATATACGTAAGTGTATACATATGACTTATTTAAGTGTTGTTGTGGTAAGTGAAATACTTTCTGTCCTGTCAAGAAGGACATCAGTACAGTTTTCTGACAAAATCTGGAGTGTCGTGTACATCATGTCTTTGCAAGCCTTCATATTGTAATTATAGAACTCACTTTGGGCAGAACAGTTAACACATTTTCAAGTGCTCAAAATATGATAACACGATTTTCAGTGCATTACTCCTTTGGATAAATTAAAGTTTTCTCGATATTGGTCTATTTTATTTACACTGGCTCTGCTTTACTGTTAATGGTTATTATTCCTTGATAAAGCAGGTCACTGGTGGGCACTCCTAGAAATGTTACTTTTACTTATACTTTGCCTCAAAATACTGGAATGGTTTACTATTAGTTGTAGAAGATGGCCATTCTTGCTCATTGCTGAGCCTCATGGCTGTCCCTGATGGGGATTTGTGGGCTCCTTCTGCAGGTAAAAATGCAGAAAGTTGCCTCTTCCCCAGAGAAGCTGTGGTTGAAGGAAAAGAAAAGAGATAGAGATAGCACAAAGCTGGAACACATATGAGATAAAGAAGGAAGGAAACACCGATAAAAGACCATTGAATGTGGCGGTATTGACACATCAACTTTTTGTGGACTCACAGCATGGAGCGGTAAGGTAGGGTGTGGAGGAGGACATCATGGCAGTTTATAGCTTGGGGTATGGAGCTGTGCCAAGTTGTAGAAGTAGCTTGAGGAGAAACAAGGAATATGGTACTCTGAAAATGCAACGAAGGGGCTAATGTCACAGGCAATGTAAATATGGGGGTTGATATTTTAATACTGGATGAGAAATGATAGAAGAGGGGTAGACCATAAAGGCCATGAAAGTAAGGACAAGGCAATAGACATCTGACAGTTGAAAAGAGGGATGCAAAGGAAGGCGCAGAGATTTAGACTTGTCCTTGATGTGACAACCTAGAAAGAAAGAAAGATCAGTATAAGGTGATGCTGAAGTTATGGGCAGCTTCAGTTTGTTTTACATGCTAGAGCCAGGAAAATCAACTTTCACTTACTAAAGGCTGTGGATCCATGACCCTATCTGAAGAAATTATGTTGGGGTTTTAAAGAGAGAGAGGAATTCTGCTTATTTTCCACCATTTGCTTATTTAACATTTGTACCTCACAATATTGTATTCGAAGTGAGGGAGCATTCATTCTGTTTCTATTGCCTGTGATAGAGAACTTTGTTTTCAGTTGTTTTTAAAAACCATAAAAATGCATAAGCCTGTTGCTGCAGTGAGAATCCCTTCTTGTTTTGGTGGCAGCGGTGCATATTTCCAGAAAGCAGTGTGTGTTACAGAAATATGTGTAAGACAGAATAAAATCTCATTCTGTTGTCTTGGTGCTATGTGTTAAGGCAGCTACAAAAAGTGATAGCGAGAAAAGTAAATCTTACTTTGGCTCTGATTCTTCACTTTCAAATCCCCATTGGCGAAAAAGAAAGACAAAAAGAGAAGAAAAATCTTTAAAAAAGCATTGCCACAAGCTTTGTCTGCCTTGAATAACATACTATAAAGGAAACTAGCATCCTTAAAAGACAGTTGCAAGTCAGAGTTTCTAAGGAGGTTTTTCTTCTGAAATGTTCTTTGACTTGATTTGATAGCCTTATTTTGCTCTCATTATAGGGCATTCTTTAGAAAAAGTACAGAATTTTATGTGATCAAGGTGAGCTTGTCAGGAATATACTTAGACTCATTTGCACTTTTCTTTTTGTTGCCTTTTAATGAAATCAACAGCAACAAAAAAAAGCAGAAAAAATCCTTACAAGTATGTGACCAGATTTAGTTAAAAATCTCTTTGTTCATAAAGAGCATTAAAGGAGTTAGAAAGGTCTTCAGATGTGCTTCATATTATTATAAAAATTCATAAAATATCAGGGCTCCTTCCATCCCAATTTGCAAGTCGCCAGCTGCTCACAGATAACATGTACATAAAATCACATGTAGCCCAACTTAATAATATAATAATAATAAGAATGATAATGTGCATGAAAGTTATTATACTAGAAAATACAGAATTTTAAGTCTTTACAAGGCCCCCAGATGACAACAATTTGCATCACAGATTTCAATTTCTTCTTGAAGGTCATTTTTTCACTGTTATATGTTTGAGCTTTTCTGTGTTTCTAAAGGCATTGTCTGGCACTTAGTTTCAGCATGTATTTCTTTATGATGGTAGACCTGTCTTATCTTAGATTTTCATACCATACTTGCTTATTTTAAGTGAAGGTTCACATAGTGCAGCACCCTTATTCACAAAGGTAAACCTTTGCTTTCACTGAGTAGCCTTTTGAGAGAGAAGTTCTCTGTCCTGTACTTGTAGCATTTTGTGATGTGACCAGCACGTACTACAGTAGCAAACCAGATATTCCCAGGTGAACAGCATGTATAAAAAGAAAAATTACAACAACATGTGGCATTACTACAATGATGTGTGTTGAAATTTTATGTTGCAGCAACATAAGGTGAAAGCAGATAGGACCCTGTGAGTGCACTAGGGAAGCTGATGTGAAGCAATAGAGCTAGCTGGTTCTTCTGTTTAGAACTTAAAAACATGAGGGTGAATATAACATATGTGAAAAGGGGAAGGAGAACAATTTTATAAGGAAGGTGATGCGTGTAAAACAGGGCAGCATTAGGCCAGATCAATACAAAAAATTAATACGGGTATACTGATTGGGTTTTGCATTTCTGCAGGAATCAGACTGTTTTTCCAGTTGTATTGGGGCTGAGATGTATCTGCCTTGTGTCCAAACCATTCTGAACATGGGCCTCTTGTATCTACGCTTTTCTTCCCTTTCACATATACCCTGTGCTGAGACTTACAGCTCCAAATCTGTTCAGAGGCCAGTAGCTGACACTTTTGCATGTGCATGCATGTGGTGTTTGTGTATGTGTGTGTGTGCCTGTGACCTTGGTGCCGTCAGGACAGTCAGAGCAGCTATTCTGATTAAACTGCAGCTGACAGTCTGTAACCCGACGATAGTCATTAACTCAGAGACTATCCCATTCCACCAGATTAGCAGCTGTGCAACTTCCAGCCCGGCTTTCTGAGTGTCTGAATACTAGGAAGCAGCAGAAATAGTCCGATGCAATACTTGGTAAATTTAGCCTCCAAAACTAATTAAAAATAAACCAAACTCACCACAGGAAACTTTTCTACCCTTTGCCCTCTCCTTTTTCAATAGTAAACTGTGCATCAGTTTCTGACAAATCACCTTAATTTCCCATGGGGAACTTTATTGATTATCAGTAATGGGACATTCGGGTAAAATATGTAATTTACCCATCTCATTCAAAATTATTATTTATTCCCGTTACTCCTGCAGACTTCTCACAGTTCTTCCCATAACTCACAGTTAGATGCTAGGCTAGCGACAGACCTTACATAAAGGACTATCGTGCAGTCTTACTGTGGTGGGGCCACTGTTCTCCTGGTCAGATGCTTCACCATTGTGCTGTAGTGAAAAATTGTATAGTCAATATTTGCTCCCTACCTGGCCATTGCCAGGAGAACGGTCGTGAGACTGGAAATCCTATTACCAGCCATACGATGGTTTTTATTTTAATGATTTCCTGCAAACATAATGAGAACATCACGACAGGAAACTAATAAATTATTATGTACTGTGCTGTACATGCTCTCACAGTAAAGTAGTTGAGAAAAGTTCAAGTTCACAGAGACAGCACGTTCACCTTAGATATCAGTAAATCTCCAGGAGACAAAGTGACACTTCCCAGGAAGCGTCAGGGATTGTAAAAAACACAGGGGGAATACAAGGCCTCTGCCGCTTCATGAGTGAAGCAGTTTCACCTTGGTGCCTGGGTGTTGGATACAACGGCAGATGCGTGGTTGTAGATGGTCTTGTCTGTCTGGTCTCCAAGCAGCTACGTGAATGTTATTGCACTGCTCCAAATATCCCATTTGCAGCTCTTTCTGAAAGAACACAAGCTTACACTTATCTCGCTTGCTATGTCTTCATATCTAAAGTGTGTTTAGGCCAGAACTCTGCGCTGGAACAGTTGGGGTCTGGCAATGACTCTGAATTCTGTTTATCAGACATGCCAGCCCAAGGGTTTTAATTTAAAAAAAAATTTTTTTAAAAATTATTCCACGTGTAATGGCTAAAATGGAAATTGTCTCTCTTGTCTGGGAGCAGGAGGAAGACAGTTAACTGAATCCAGACTAATGTGGTAAGCAAAATAAAGTAGAGGTGTCTACTCAGTCATGACAAAACATGTGACTGTCTCAGACATCTCACCGCCTGTACATATACTTCATATACATATGTAATCTCCCCAGATAGTTAGTTTCCTGACAATAATTTGAGGACTGCTTAAGCATAAGGATTGCACTTTCTATTCCATGCAGACATGTTGAAAATAAACATACAGCAGTTCTGAATGAATGTGATTTATCATGGGGAAAGGCAACTTGTTAGATGCTGTGCACTGTGGACAGCAGTGCATTGTAGTATAATTCAGAACAAAATCCACACATCTTCGAAGAGAGAGGCCAATAAGAAGATGGACAGTTGTTCAGTCAGTTTCACAGCATTGCTGGGTGATTACAATATATAAAATACTTTCTGTTGCTCTGTATTTTATTGTGTGTAGTTGCTCACAATATCTCCATTATGGATGAATGGTCCAATGACCTCTTCTGGAAAAAAAATCTTAAGGAGTAGATTCTTTAAAAGACCCTAATCCCTTTTTATTTGTGTAGCCTGAATGAACAGCTCCTACGGCTGAATAATTCCTTCCCTGAGGAGGATTCTTGAATTAGTCTAGGAAAGTGTGGCTGTTCTCTGCCTGGCGTTTTTGCCCCAGGAGAAGACTGGGAGAACAATGGTTGTCAGTCTCCAAGAGGAGAGCTCAGGCTTCTAGTTGCTGAAGTTGAGGCTTTCTCATCGCATTGCTGTTATCATATAAAAAATAAATATAAAAATAAAATCAGATCATTTGCTCATATGATCAGCGCATTCCTGTTGAACTCCAGGTGACCTTAACGTCCTGGCTCTTTACAGAACTCCCGTGTTTCTTACTTGAGAAAATGTCTTCCTTAACACTAAGTCTGAGTGGTTTGCTTATAGGGTTTTAATGGGTTGCATTGGGGCAGACAAGAAAAGATGCATTTGAATGATCATGAAGATACATTGGGTAACCAAATTTGTAACATCCAGCTGATGTTTCTGTGTCACAGCTAATTTATGTCACTTGGTGAAACACTTGTGTTTTCTTTTTACTCTACCAGTGTATTGCAAGATTGAACAGGAAATATTTGCAATTATGTAAACAAGTAGAAACTTACAGATTTGAAAAAGATCAGTTATACGTTGAGTGAGCTTGGCAACTTCCTTGTGGGATTCAGTCAATTGTGTATGGATACAATCTACATTTTAAAAACTTTTCTAAGTTAGCAAGAGTTCTTTATGTAAATTGAAGGTCACTGCAACCACAACAGTTATTTGACAGTGAAGAGTCATAATGAAGTTTTGACAACGAAGTGACTAGAACTTGCATTTACTCCAGAGCTTCACATTTTAAAGCGTTTGCTCTTATGCTTAAGAATGTAATTTGTGTGCATAAATTAATTTCTGTCTGCCTGCCAAGATCCTTGAGGACCAAGGAGAACTGAGGGTATGTAACTATTTCTGTTTTAAAACAGGTTTTTTTTTTTTGTTGTTTGTTTTCACAGTTGACTCAGTGCTGTAACATGAGCTATTATAAAAATGTGGTATATTTTCCCTTCTACCCCTTCAGCATGTGACAGTGACCACTGGGGACCTCACTGCAGCAGCCGCTGCCAATGCCAAAACGGGGCCCTCTGCAACCCCATCACTGGAGCCTGCCACTGTGCCTCGGGTTTCAAAGGCTGGCGCTGCGAGGAACGCTGTGATCATGGGACATACGGAAATGATTGCCATCAGAAATGCCAGTGCCAAAATGGAGCCACCTGCGACCACGTGACTGGGGAGTGCAGGTGTCCCCCTGGATACACGGGTGCCTTGTAAGCAGTGGGTACATTATTTATGGGGCAGAGACACAGGTTTTGAGTACTGCCAACACAAGAAATTAAGTGTAGATTAACTTTTAACACTGTGGTCTGGCTGTTTTATCACTGTTGTTCTGGCTGCTGTGTGATGCAGAGAAGGAGTGCTAGTGGCTAAGAAGCAGCTGGGCAAACCGTGGTGCAGTGCACATTCAGACATGTAGCTGAGAGAAAGAAAGCCTTCTTGATATGGACTGCTAAGTAAAAGCCGCAAAAAGTAGCAGCAGGAGCTTCCTCATGACAACCGTGAAAGCGGTTTGGCTACAAGTTTGGAAAATTGCATTGAAACATGGAGTTATTTGGCTTTGTCATTCCAGAACAGATATTGAGCTTTGTCAGTACAATGAATAAGCACCAACTGGTTTAGAAAGAAGAAATAATTCCTGGATTGCCAGGTCTATTTCCTTAGATTTGTTGCATGGATGCTATAAAATATTCAATGTGTGTCTTTTTATGTTGGACTGCTTTCTCTTTCCTACTTTTGGCTGGAAAAATTAACAATAGTATTAAAAATAAAAAGGTGGCTGGAGACTGGAGTGTGTGCCAAAGTAACAGTTGTCTCTGTTGTACACCACCACCATTCCCAGCTGTGAGGATCTCTGTCCCCCCGGGAAGCATGGGCCACAGTGTGAGGAGAGGTGCCCATGCCAGAACGGAGGAGTCTGTCACCATGTCACCGGGGAGTGCACTTGCCCACCAGGATGGATGGTAAATTTTTTAATTTCTGAAATCAACACAACCCCATAAAACCTCCATACTTGTGTAGATTTTGGGCAGAAACAGAAAAGGGTAGCAGATTAGGATAGTAAATGCAGTTTCCTGTAACCAGGAGTAATGAGAAACGTCTGTTAGGATAAGGGGCTGGAATTGCTTGCAAAACCATCTGTTACTGAAAATTCTCCAGTTCAGCACTGCCTGTTAACCATAATTCTGGGAAGCAAAAGACATGAATCGTTCTTTGAAAAGGCAACATCCTTTAGATCTTGTCTGGAAGTAATTAATTTCTCCATATAATTTGATATTATAAGGAGGTGACACCATTGCATATTTTAGCAGTGGGTTTTGAGCCTGTTGTCATATGTACAATATGCATTGTGAAAACCCCAAACCTTTAGGTACTGCGTTAAATGTTTTTGATGGAAATGGGACATGAGAACTTTGACATTGTCTTTAGACATTCTGCCCTTTAGTCAGTAGGTAGGGAAAGAAGAATTAACCTTGCAGCTGCAAGTAGCCTCCTCTGCTTCTAGGCTGCCAATTCTGAGTTGGCAAGTGGAGTTGGAAGGTGGTCAAAGCCCAAATAATTTCTTCAAGTACATTTTTAGATAATACATATCAATAGTGTTTGTTAATAATTATTTTTATTTTGATGTCCATTTGGAGGGGAATCCACATTTAGCAAACTTCTAATTTTCTTACAATTAAGATATTACATTGAGATAACCTATGGCAGAGGTCAGTTTTTCAACAACTGCAGAACATGGCTGTAAGTAATCATCTCTGTCTGTTTGAATAGCACCACTCACAGGGCAACCTAAATAGACCAAAATTATTGATCAGTGAATACAAACATTTGCATAAATTCTTGATTCCCTTTACCTGTCTAAATACAGTGAATGAAAAATGAGATGGCATATGAAGCAGAGATGGAAATTTTATACTATGTGTCTTAACTAATGAATTACTGTTAAGGCATTTGGCTAATTTTGCTGTACAAGCAGTTATTTAAGCATAAATCTGTGTTAGTTCTACATTTTTGAATTCTGTGAAACACAATTTTGTCAGTATAATCTTTTTAACTTTCCCTGTAAGGAAGGTTTTGAATTAGCCAGGTATAAATTCTGCAATATCTTATGTTAGCTGAAATACCTGCATGTCTTTTGTCTGATGAAATGCCTGTAAATATCTTTTTCTTGAAAAGTGATCTTGGAAGTCTTGGAATTTGATGCTCACCTTGTTACACAGATGTAATTAATTCCAAGGATGTACATAGCAATGCATAGATTCCAAACCTGTTGAAGGGAAACAGACATCCTACGTAAGCTTTTAAGAAATCCTGCTTTCAATAAAATTACAAACAGCTTTTCTTTCATCAGAAAAAAGCCAACCTAACATAAAGTAGTATAATTCGGGCATTACAGCAATTACTGATTTCTACACCATTACTCACTGCAGGTCATTTCCGGATGTCTTGGTATGTACTACTCCTGATAAATAAATTGGGAAGAGCTTGACATCAATTAGTCTTGAATGTCTAAGTGTTTTCACTGTTGCTTAGAGATAGTGTTTTTCATTAGCTTTGGCTTCCAAAATGGAAATCCTAGAAGATTATTCCTCCAGTACTGAAACATACCCCAAGTCTGGCATTTCCATCAGCACTAGATGAGTGAAAGGATATCTCCTTGATCTCCCTTCATTTCAAGCCTTCCTTCCTTGTCCATTCAAGCTGTGATCACAAATCTAATATTAAGATTTTAATTTTTTTTCTGCGTACACAGGGCATGGTCTGTGGTCAGCCTTGTCCTGAGGGTCGTTACGGGAGAAACTGTTCCCAGGAGTGCCAGTGCCACAACGGAGGAACCTGTGACTCAGCGACAGGTCAATGCCATTGCAGCCCAGGTTACACAGGGGAACGGTACGGAAAACTTATTTCTGCCAGACTGCTGAATCAGCAAGGGGTCTGCTATGACAGAGAAAGTTAAGAAGCTGCTAGAGAGCAGAATGAAAATATCTGTGATACTATTAAAAGAGTCTTATGAAGTGTTTACCATGTTGCTTAGCTGATGCTGGGTCACAAGTTAAAAGGCGCCTACGTGATTACTCTTCTGTGAGGAACTTGTTGGTTTCAGGATTTTCCTGTTGTGGCCCATGCACTGGCAGTTTCTTGTGGCTCTTCACTTCAGTGGCTTGCAGAATGACGCAGGTTGGACTATGGTGAGGGGGTGAGGAGGAAAGCTCTTGGTTTTGTGCAGATGTTTGGCAGTCGCAGTAGCAAGGGAAGCTCATTCTGTTCCTCTTCAAAATGAGCAAGCAGGAGAGTTGTCTCCTAAAGTATTTAGTTCAAATAAAGAAGTGAAACTTCTTATTTTCTGACTTGTTTGTTAAAAGTTATCTTTGATAGACTGGAAAGATAATATAACAAGACATCACTTTTGAAGGCAGTGGAAAGTGATGATAGAAGTGTTTTCCTGCATGTATTTTAAACAGCACACAACTCATTTGCTGAAGTCATCAGCAGCTTAATCACTGGGGTGAGTCCAGGAGATCTCTGCCAACAATAGTAGGTATTATAACCATATGCACTTCCCACGCGAGCGTTCACAGGACATGGGGAGAGCTGTGCCAGACATAAGGGGGGAAAAAACTCATGAAGAAGAGAAACAATTGGTCCAGAGCCATTTGGATGTCAAAACTAAATTTGAGTCTGTGAAGAAACTGGGCAGAAAGTGGTATATGCATTTAAAGAGACACAGACAAGTCAGCAGGGAAATCAAAAGAATATTCGAATGAGAGTCTACGCACTGCACTACACTGCTGTTCCTAAAAGCAACTACATTTTTTTGTCATGGAATTTAAATCTGTATTTAATCTGGAATGCCTTATATGCTGCAACATTTTGCTCACTTCTGCAAGTCTGAGCTCCCTCTTTTCTGCAGAAGAAGCTGTATTTGCAAATTTTTTGGTTTTCAAGATGCTCCAGGGGCAGGAATGGGTCAGAAGCAAGGTTGTAAACCTGGTTCCTATTTCATATCAGTGGACTGGCAAGGGAGGGAAGTGTTATAAGAAATGTTTGGGCATTGGCTGAGCAGCACAAAGGACAGTTTTTAAAAGTGCTAAGCTGTTCTCCATGGCTTGTCTGAGATTTTGGTGTGGTGGTGACTCCTGCAAATTGGTCATACAGCAAAAAAAAGAGGACTCCTAAAACATATGGGAGTTCTTAGGTGATCTGAATTAACACAAGGGAATCCAGTTTAAAGTACCTTTGTAATTGTTTTGCCTAATACTTCTTGATACGCGTCCTTACCACAAAGTGGAAAAGAGTCTTTCATAAGCTGATGAAGGTGCAATTAAAATAAAAAAAAAAATTGCAAGGTTAAACTTTGTTGAATTTGACAGGGATTCCTGATTGCCATTTGGAGAAAATTCATTCTCTGCTTTATTTGTGTAACTTTATTAGGAAACCTTTAAATAGGGTTATTAGCTCTGGAAAAAAAGGGGATTTTATTGCTGGCTTCAGTTGGGTCAGAGTTACATACACTGTGAAACTTGTGGATAACAGTATCATATTGAGGCAAATTCTGCAGAAGCGTGAAATGAACATGTACGCCCATTTTACTTCAGTCATAGGGCTCTGGTAAATTCTGTTACATTTTGCAGTACCTTGTATGACAGATCTTAGAAATTATTCTGTAATAAAACACCAATCATAGAAAAATAAACCACAAACAAAACCAAATCCCAAAAGGCAACTATATGAGAAAAAGTGGAAGGACACCACCAAGGATATTCTTTTATAGGACTAGAGAAATGAGCAAGTTATAAGCTGATAAAACCATAATATGTGCCATATTATCAATATTTTTGTAAATCTAACTTGGTAAAACTTGCAGATGCTCAAATTGCCAGAGATGTTATGTGCCTTATATCAGGTTGAGTTCGCAGCACACCTCAGGACTTCAGTATCAGCATGCTCTGTCCCTAAAGCTTTGTGATTTAGCTGTTTTTTCTTTCTGTCTATGTCAACGTAATTCGGATTTTACAGGATGCATATATTGAAAAATATGGGGATTTTCCCTGGCACATAAGCTATGAAATGTTGTCATCCTTGGTTCTGAAGCATGAACCTGCTGAGTTGAGTGGTCTGCTCTGATTCATATAATCAAATATTGAAGGTGCACTTGGTGCTGGAGCCTTTAGTAGTGCTGTAATAGTACTGGCACTCAGAAGTTTAAGAATTCTCTTATAAAATGCAGAGAGGTTAAAGCTGAAAACATCAAATAGTTATTGTATCTTGTAAATACACCATCAAATGAAATTGCTATCCAGAAATTCATTAGTGAATGAGTCACAAGTTATAGAAGCAGGGTATTGAAACTTGTCTTTTAGTAGTCATGGTGGAGAACTAAACACACAGTCTGATCTTTAGGTTAAATAACATTTTTCACGTGTAAAACATTAAGGAAATATGACTTAGCTAAAATAGCTACCTTCTAAAAGCTCTGTGAATGAAAGAGGAACAGTTTGGTTAAGAATTCTCTCTAATAGGGTATAGTTTCCTAAAGGGGCAAGAAAAATCATTGTTAGTCTCCAGTATAGCTTAAACTCAAGTCTTTACCAGTTTTAACTTGCAACTATTTGAGAAGTCAGATGAAAAGAAAGGGATTTGGGTTCCTGAAGATTTTTCCAAACCTTATGAATGTTTGAAGTACAAAATGAGTAACAACAACAACAAAAAAGTTCAGAATGAAGTTCTGAAAAGAAATGTATTCTGGAAACATCACATGCTTGGAAACAAAAGTATGACCAGAAGCAGGGAACTTCCTGGAGTTAGCATCTGCACGGACGCAGGTGCCTGCTGGCTATTCACACTATTGCCAAGTGGAGAATCTACATCACTTAAAAAAGCTACAGATGGACAGCTTTTGAAACAAAATACTTGAAAATTTCTTCTTCATCCTTCAGGTCTGATTTAAGCGGGTTTGGTGGTGTTCTGGTTCCTGAATGTGAATTGCAGTGGTCTGTGCCTGCACGTTGTCTCCTTTGTTGGAGAAAAGGGAGACGTTTACCAAAGGAATTTGCCAAGCCAGAGTTCTTAAGATTGTCTAGCTGAGCAGCAAAAGGAACGAGAGAGAGAGAGAGGGACACTTTTAAATATGAAGTTATGTCAATTTCTGCTCTACTTAGTGGTAATTTAGGCCAGTATAAGAGATTCCTCATAAACCATTATTTCCCTTAAAACACTAAGACCTGTAGTTTATGGGAAATAAAGCTAATTTTTGTTTGTTTTTCTCACAGATGCCAAGATGAGTGTCCAGTGGGGAGTTTTGGAGTGCAGTGTGCTGAGACCTGCAAGTGTATGAACGGTGGGAAATGTTACCATATTAGTGGTGCCTGTCTCTGTGAACCAGGATACACCGGAGAGCACTGTGAAACAAGGCTTTGCCCTGAGGGAATTTATGGTCTCAAGTGTGATAAAAAGTGTCCCTGCCACATGCCCAATACCTGGAGGTAGGCTTTACACCCTTTAATATGGAATGTAGAAATCCGAATATAATCTGAAAATAAATATTTGCTGATTTTTCTAGTACTTTCCTGCAAACTGAAGCAGCTAAAGACTTGTAAGAATATTTGATATTCTCTAATCATATCAATAAAGAAAGCCTCAGCCCCAAAGACCTTCTGAATTTTAGTGTTTGCGACTATCTTTCATCTCAATATGCACTGCTGTATTTGGTCTCTGACTGCTGAAATAGATGTTAAGTCAAAGTGTGACCTTTGTCTGCATTTACCACGTGAATAAATCATTATATTGTTCACCATATAAAGTCAGTATACATCATACACCCCTCACATATTTTGGTGTACTGTAGATGAGAAATAACAGAATTGAAATCAATAGCTGTATAGTCTTATGAGTTGAGCATGAGAGGAAAATCCATTTCTCTCTCTCTCTGTTTACATATATAATAATTGCTGCAGGTGACTTTTAATATAGATTTAGTATATATCTAAATTTCTAAAGCCTTATTAATTTTGAATCTAGGTTTCAAAAATACATTTTTTGTCATTGAAATTATTTTTCTAGGAAGCAAATAAAATTTGATCCCTGGAAATTGAATGAAAATAGTTTTCCAGTTGGCTTACCTTTTATCATCTCTCCTTATTCAGGCAGTAATGAGACCTGTTTTTTGAGTTTTGTCTGTTTTTGTGGATCTCACAGTGTTTCAGCATATTGTTATGAATAATTGGAGACAAACTTTCAGCTGTGAGGGAGGAATGTCAGATGTCAGTCGAGGCAAGCCAACATATTTATAGAACAATTTTGGACTGCTTTCTCTTGTTACAAAACACAGTTCTTCTGATTAAATACTATGGTCATTGTGCATTCACTTACATGTTCACTTACGCTTAATTGCATTACTAATTACAGTACCCTAGATAAGGTTTGTGAGTATAATCTAAAATTTTACCACTGAAAATAGCTGTGAAAGAAATTTGCAGAAACTGTTGACTGTCACGTAGACTGCTGCTTATAGTTGTGCTATAAGACACATTTTTCCTCATAGATGAAAGCAAGCCTTCAGTCAGAGTTTAGCAGTGATATTAAAGCACTCAAGCACATACATGGAAATACCTATTCTGTTAGGCCTCTGTGAAAAATTACTTTGTGGGTTGTCTGAGTTGTTCCATCTGCCTTTCATTGACAAAACATGTGACAGCAAGCTGAATTCTTTTCATTTTCCATTCATATGCTTTTGTAGTTCTGTGCTTGCACTTCTGTTTATCCCATTTACTCGAAACGTATTTTGAAAAAATACAGAGTTTTTGACATAAAATCAAGCAGGTCATTCTTTGCACAATGCATTCAAGAATAAATGGCACCGTAACACAGACCTGTCTAGTTCTCAGATTATGCTAGTAGACCAGATACTACTGATTTATGGTTAGCCGATTTCCTGAAAATTTGTCTGCAGGCTCTTGTAGCAGCCTTGTTTGACAGGGACGCATTGCACTGTATAGTATTTCTGATATTACAGGGATTACTTCTGATTCATGTTCAACACAGCTGTTCCTTCATTTATACCGCTGGAAGACAGCTTGTGGTCAAATCAGATCACAAATGTTCACATGTAAACAGCAGCATATGGCTGGTCTTTTTTTGAACATTTTCCCCTCCGTATGACTAACCAAAAGGCAAATCATAACCCTGTAGGTGCATGTTTGCAGGCCAAAATGATCTGTGAGGAAAACAAAGATTTTCATGACTTCACTAGTGTGTTTTTCATATATAGGGCCATGAAGTGGTTAACACCACCAAATAACAGGAATTAAAAGACATATGAGTAATGGTATAGAAGACAAAGCTCCTTGCAGGTACTATATGCTCTTGAGAAGCCAATTATGCCTGGCTGTCTTCTCTCACTAAGTATCAGTCAGTTAGGAGACAACTTTCTAAGCACATCAGGGAATATCCTCATCCCTTACTTGCCTACCACAAGTATTATTTGGGCTGGCTATAGCGAAAGGATCTTCTTCAAAGCACTAACACATTTAGCAGCAATGTAACAACCAATAATTCCAGGACATGAAAAAGGTAGTGTAATTTCTTCTTCAAACACACTTAGTGTGTCTGTATTCTATGTTTTGTGTGTCTGTTTTCTGATAGGACTTCAGGGGCCTTGATATCATAAAAGCTTTTTTCATCTGTGTATGATTTTCTTCAAAAACTTAAAGGTACAAAAACATTAAGGTACACCAAACTTCAAAAATGTATACGTATTTCTATTACTGTTTTATGATTGAGGAACTTGCATCAAAACAACTTAGGCAATTATTTATAATTTGCATTTTGGTAGGTCAAAGTACAGGGATTTTGCTGCTGCTGTTGATTGATGGCAGCTCTTGGGGTTGAAAGTCAAGCGCATCCTTGTTTGTAGCTGTATCAGCAGCCTTTATTAAATCTTTGTAAAGGGCTAGGTGTAGATATACTTGAGAGATTTTAGTCTTTTTGAGGGATCCAGAGGACAGCAGCAGCTAAGAACACTACTATGCCAAGAGTTTTTTCACAAATGGTTCTTCTATATTGCATCTTTTGGTGTATGTGAAAGGATTTAAATGAGAGTGCAAATCAGACACAGATCTCTGTTCTCTGTGACTAGGTGACAGTATCAATTTTCCCCTTTTTACTTAGTAGTCAAGAAAAAAAATGAGAATGAGCGCTAGCTGGCTGAGACCAAGACCACATAATACACAGTTCCTCAAGGGGGTACAACAGCAGTGCTATGACCTGATATGAGCAGGTCCATCCTGCCACTTCCATCCCTGGTTTGTGGGGCACTTTTGGACTGGTTTCTGTCCCAGTCCCGTTACTCAAGTGAATCCTCATGATCATTCAGAAAACATAAAAAGGGCAGACTGTAGCTGCATATTTATTGTAGAATGATATGGGGTTGAAAGGGACCTCTGGAGATCATCTAGTCCAATCCCCCTGCCAAAGCAGGTCCTCCTACAACAAGTTGCACAGGAACTTGTCCAGGTGGTTTTTGAATGTCTCCAGAGATGGAGACTCCCCAGCATCTCTGGGCAACCTGTTCCAGTGTTCTGCCACCCCCAAAGAGAAGAAGTTCCTCCTCGTGTTTAGTTGGAACTTCTTATGTACCCGTTTTTTGCCTGTTTCCTCTTGTCCTCTCACTGGGCACCACTGAAATAAGACTGGCTTCTCCCTCTTGACTCCCACCCCTTAAGAGTTTATAGGTGTTGATCAGATCCCCACTCAGCCTTCTCTTCTCCAGACTAAAAAGACCCAAGTCCCTCAACCTTTCCTCATAAGAGACATGCTCCACGCTTCTAATCATCTTTGTGGCCTTCTGCTGTACCCTCTCCACAAGTTCCCTGTCCTTCCTGAGCTGGGCAGCCCAGCACTGGACACAGTGCTCTAGATGGGGCCTCACCAGGGAAATGCTATCTGTAACGTTTGCAAAGGGTGCTTGTTATACCTGTGTTAAAGCATGTACTCTGGTTTCAGGTTGATCTCCAAGCCACATTTGAGATGTCTCTTTTCNTTTTTTTTTTTTTGGTTTGTTTTTTTTGGGGGATTGTTTTTTTTTTTATTTTTGTAAGATCTTTCTGGTGATCTTCCAGCACTGCTTCACACTTGTAGGTAAGGTCATTCTGTATCACCAATTAATTTGGTGTAGTTCAGGAATTCCAACCTGGAGTTAGGGTTTATTCATCACATGAGCTCTAATGGAGTTCCTTTTGTCTCATGCTTTTTCTGAAATAAGTATATCAGGTTGAGTAGAAATTTATCATGTGATACATTGTTAGTTCATATAGTCTAGGTGTGTTTTTAAAGTCAAGATAGGGCATCTTGCAATTTTTCATTTTTATAATGGACTTGTATGTAGATGTACAAGAGCTTTTAATGGAAATTTTATATTGCATAGGGTGCTACAGAATTTAGTTGGCTATTGTAATGATTAAACACTTAGACAAATCATATGAAAATCATTAAGTTCATCTAAGTCCTTCAAGTATATAATATGAGCTACCCACAAGTATTATTTATTTTTTTCTGTACAGAGTAGGGTTGTATTTCCAGAAAGTGTGAACAAAAGACCAGGAACAAAAGGGGATGTACTGGCAGTATCTCTTAAAATCTCTTTATTTCCCTATCTTAATATATAAATCTTATTGCCAATTAATCAATCTAACTGCACGAGAACCCATCAAAAAGCTTCAGAAGTACTCTAGCTTCCTACATCTAATTACAAATTACAGAATACTAATTTTGGTGTCAATCAATGTATGTGCAAGTATGCCTTAGTAACACTCTGCTTCATGGGCAATGCTTGTTCATGCATGTGGTCTCACCCTCTGCTGAAAGGAAAAAACCCCCAACAACAAACATTCCTGGGATTTATGTCTTAAAATGACAATGCTACTAATTGTATGTTGTAAACATATTCTATTTCAAATCCTAATGACTATTCGGTTGTGTACTGAAAAATTTGCTGCCCTATATTCTTCCACTGATTAGAAACGTAACAATTGGATACAAAATGCTACTGAGTGCCTACAGAAAGTTTGCAATAGGAAACAATCTGATTATCTGCTGCATCATGTGTTTTCATAATGTTTCATGTATTTTATATGAGAATAGTTCCATTCCAATGTATTTCATGGCAGGTATACTTAGAACTAAACAAATAACCAGGACTGTTGTTGACTCTGAGCACCATGAGTTTTGAACCATTCCTACATATATCATTTAGTTGAAAAGATCTTTCCTCTTACTTTATGTAAACTAGCGTAATAGTGTCAAAGACATTTTAATATCTTCAAGACTGCCAAGTCTTTTCTCTGCCACAGTGTATGCAATAATATATAGAGAGCAGAATACATAATGACTTTCCAGCTTTTATAATTCAAACTTTCCTTGATCGGCAGTATGTTGTCAGTTGATTGCATTTGACAGTAGGAAACTCTTAGTTTGACAAGAGTTGTCCTTGAGTCCCAGAGCAGTTGCAGCTCATATTACATGCTTTTGTTATGTGGTAGCTTTGTCAAAGAATATTGTTATTCCTTGTGTTATAGCACTTAAAAGTGCCGTATGTATTTTTTCAAACTTTGAAATGATCAGAAAAGTAGTCTGCTTCAAATGCACCCCCACAGACGGAATCAGAAAATTTTGCAAAATCAGGCTCTTGTCATGGGTCATTTAATACGTCTGGACGAAGGCACATTCTTTTTCCAGCAGACTTAAAGGAACTTCACTTCAATCAGTGGCAGACAAATATCTTTAAACAGTCTTCCCATTGTAAATATATTGGGTTAGGATATTAAGGCTTTCCTTTGGTGAGAATTAAGCAAGTGCTTTGGTGCTTTGTCTGCCAGAGGGCTACAGAGTACCTCATTGTGTCCACTTTTCCAGCACATATATCTTTGCACAGCTGATGATGTCCATTTGTTATGAGGCAACAGCTGTCTGACTGGCCCTTCAATGGAACTGCTGTTCCAGGTAGGGACAGCTGGTTTGCCACCAGGTATGGCCAGCACAGGGGCGATACTCTCCAAAAGGTCACTGCTCTGATGGTATATCTGACTTCTGCCCAATACAAATGATTTTGTATCATTCCCTGAAAAGTACCAATTTCCCTCTTTTCAACCAACGATTTGAAGAAAAGAATGTACATGCTGTGTTATTGTTTTGTGTTGGCTGCCATGCTGTTTTACTGAAGCATCATATTTTTCAGACAGTATGCTGCTGAGTATGGGCAGTGTTACAAAAATGATGTTATTATACTTGGAGTGGAAACCTAACAGTGCGTTTTGGGGAATTTGTGGAATGGTTTCATCACCTTAATATTTGTAGCCATTTATTTTATGGTGAAAAATGGTACTTCAGATAGGTTCCTTTTCAATTAACTGTAGCAAAACAAGACCTCTTCTTTTCTTTCGATGTCCTCCCAAAATGTCTGTATGCTGTATGATGTTACATTCCCTATCTTAATTGGCATGTGTTTATATGTGTTTATATATACATCTACAGAACCCTTTGCTTTGTGGTTTGGGAAGTAAAACCACCTCTATGCATAGCATGCAAGATCTCTTATGCAACCTATCTATAACAGCATTTTGTTCTCTGGGGAAAAAAAAAATAATATCATGTTTGGTCTTGAATTATTTATCCTTTCACCCCCTCCTGGCAGCTGTCACCCTATGTCTGGGGAATGCTCCTGCAAGCCCGGCTGGTCTGGGCTCTACTGCAACGAGACGTGTTCCCCGGGATTCTATGGCAAGTCGTGTCAGCAGATCTGCAGCTGCCAAAATGGGGCTGACTGTGATAGTGTGACTGGAAAATGCACCTGTGCCCCTGGGTTTAAGGTAAATAAGTCTCACTTTCACAGTCCATTTTCGATTCTGCTGCCTTTAGCTAAGTGCCAAATTCTTCAAGATGCCAGAGTGTCCTTTCTCCACCACAGTAAAAGACGTAAGGATATTTAGGTACCACTAGTTGTGTTATAAGACCCTAAAAAGGAAAAAATTGTGATTGATTATCTGTACTGAAATTAAGCCATTTAAAGACAGAAAAGGTAGTTGCTTTATAAGACACTGACAAGAATGAGAGTGTTTCGTTGAAGTGTAAATAGAGGAAGGAATGATAGGTTTCAGTCGTTACCTTCTTGCACCAACTCCTCATGCTCCATCCAGAGAAACAATAGACAAAGTTTAGACTGATTATTCTGCATCTTTTACACACATTCGCTGTTACCTGTGCATTGAATGCTAATCTAACATAGAAAACATATTACAGTATGACAGTATGACTGTTCTTCTAGGAATAATAACTGTGAAAACTTCAGCCAAATAAATTCTTTAAAAAAATTTGCATATCCACAGTATGTTCAATTAAACTGCTGTCTTACTGTGTTTTGCTTTCATAAAGGGCTTCTTTATTACTGAAAATACTGTCCATTGATCTTACCAGCTGCTATTAGCTACGTGATCTGAGCTCTTACAGCAACTAATAAAAAACTAATGCTTACTGTAGACTTAAAAAGCATGAAGGACTCCCTCTCCCTTAAATTTAGGATAATTTAGTGACAGCCTGGGTCAGTCACGGTCTGTATGTTTTCTGGCTTTTGTAGCACACGAGTCAGTCTGGGTTATTTATTAGTTCTATTGTCTAAACCTCCTCAAATAGTTTTTAGACTCTGTTATTTTATAATTCAGGGTGCTTCTTGTGGTACACCTTGTCTTCCGGGGACATACGGAGTGAACTGTTCATCTGTGTGCAACTGCAAAAATGAAGCCATCTGTTCACCAGTAGATGGTTCTTGTGTCTGCAAAGCAGGTCAGTGTCTCTTCAGATGCTTTTTCTTTTTCTGTAATCATAAAATGAAATTGAGTTTTTGAAGTAGAGAAGAAGCAGAAAGAAATTTAATAAGAAGCAGACCCCTTTGAGCACCATATCACTAGATACTTTATGCTTCTGCTACTTTGGAAAGTGAAAACTAGGAAAACATCTGCTCAGAGAAGAGCGTGCATACCTCGTGTTCGTGTTTCTTCAATGCAGTTCTTGGTGGGCTGGATACTGTGGCTGTACAAATTACTAATGTTTACCCTGAGATGGGCCACTACTTGCCTCTTGTGGCAGTGCTGTGGTCTGCTAGACGGACTACTGGTATGCCATTTATCTTATGTCAACCTTCTTAGTCAAAATACTTAGCCCTGTTTCCCCTTAGCCTGGGTGAGCAACACCTCTGGCTGTCACGCTTACCCCTCACAGCATCACAGAGGCACAGACTTCTTCCTGACAGTGTAGCACTGATGTTGTTATCTACTTGCATTTTTTTTTCTATTTGGTTACTCTTTTCCTCAACGATTCTCTGACAAAAGCTTGCCTTACCCTCTTCCCAGCTTGTGTCCTCTACCTTTCCCTGCTTCCACAAGAAACATTTGGAATCTCCCAGTATTAGTGCGAGTGTACTCACGCTTCTTGATCCCTCTTCCTGACTCTCTTCCCCCAGGCATCCTGTAGTGGTGGTGCTGCAGAGATCTTTTTCCCATATAAAGGTCTACAAGTCCACATGATGTTCCTGTTCAACCCAAAATATGCTACTAAACTCCACTTAAAGATCTGCTCTTGCAATACACCTGTTTTCTTTTCCACTGCTGCTATGAGGAAGGATTTAAAATCTGGTGTCTCTCAGCTGGGATGCTGGATTGCTAAGAAGAGAGGGGCAGGCTGTTGAATGCTACCAAGCAAATCTTGTGCCCAGCCTACACTGCAGACCCATCCATCTAAAAACGTTTGTTTAAAAATATATGAAGGTTGAGAGTGGGAGAGAAGTGTTACTTAACTCTACTAAATTTGTCAGGGACTGCTACAATTAAATCAGTCCTGTATCGAATGTGGAGTTTCTAGCTTCTACTCTTGCCGGAGGCAATGGAGACGATTTAACTCTGTTAAAGCAGTTACTGCTAAGTAGCTAGGTTTTGAGGAGACAAAACTATTTCTTGAGCAATGCGTAAGCCTATCTTCTTGTGTATTTTGCAGTTTTAGTCATACTACGATGAAAAAGAACAGCAAATAATGAAATTAAAGTAAGCTCAGATAACTTGTCATGTAAGTGAAGGAAATTCATAAATCCTGGAAGGACACTTGAGAGAAAGTGTCTCAATTTTCTAGTTTTATCCTGAAATGACCCCTAAATTCCAAATTATCAATCCAGGGCATGAGGCAGTTCCATTTCAATACATGTGTGTTGCATAGTCTATTGATTGGGCTCAGTGCAGAATTATATTCCCCTTTGATTTACTGTACACAAGGTACGAAATTAGAAACTTGGCTTGTGTCATTGCTGATGATGACATATGACTGACTCACATTGTTTCTCTTGTAGCCAATAGATAATCATGTTTTTAAAAATCTATTTACATTTCTGTCTATCCAGTACACAACCTGTGAATCGTTGCTATCAGGCATAATCAGTAGTGAATGCTGCTTTTTAGAACTATTTTCCATTATTTTTTTTTTTTTTTATTTGGAAAGAAGTAGAGAAATCACTTAAAAGGTCTTCTACATATCCTTGGATAAAGCCAACTTACACTTTACTTTCATGTTTTCTGTTTTTTTCGTGGTCTAGTTTTCTGTTAAAACTGTAATGCAGAACTGTCTGTATTGATCACTGGTGGAAGCACTCAGAATGCAGCAGCTTAAGTCTAGGGAAAATATTTCCCATTTTTTTCAGGCTATGCCTGAAAACTTTCAGTACAGTTTAGTGCTTCTCAGCAAAATTCCAAGGTGTCTCTGTTTTCATGTCAAATCTCCCATCAATTGCTTCTCTATGTTGGCACTAATCTGCAAATGTGTGCTGTGAACAGATGTTACAAGGTGCCCTTGAGCACCTTCGTTCAAACCTGGACAAGTCCTCAGCTGAAACTGCTGATACTAACCTGTAGTTCATGTCATCCTGGTATTGTGCATCGAGAGAGATGCCATGTGGTAGGCAGAGGGAAACATGTCCACAGAGAGGAACTGGGGGAAACCAGATTAATTTGTTAATTTGCTTCTTATTTTTGGCAGGTTGGCATGGTGTAGATTGCTCAATAAATTGTCCCAGCGGTACCTGGGGACTTGGCTGTAACTTAACTTGCCAGTGTCTTAATGGAGGGGCCTGCAATCCTCTGGATGGAACCTGTACCTGTGCCCCAGGCTGGAGAGGAGAAAAATGTGAACTCCCCTGCCAGGTAGCTAATAATTTCACTGAATTTTGCACTGTAGGATAATAATGGGCGGGGGCATACTTCTGTCATTCTTCTGACTTCATGGAGGTAAGTCCCTAAGAAGCAGTGTGCCTGGTAGCTCCACCAGTTCTCCTGGAAGAACTCCGCTGCACACCACACCAAAGCACACACAAAATGACTAAGATGCACACGTGAATACTTTTTCTGCTTTCACACTTCAATATTGGACCTCAAAACTTTTCATCTGCTCCTTTAGAATTTGTTGAAAAACACAGAACTAAATTTTGCCCTCTCCATCAAATATTATTGAAACAGCTTCTGTTAAACTACTTGAAGTAAAAATGATGAGAGAAAAAATGCACCAAAATATATTCCACAGCTAACAACATGATTTTAATTAGATTAGCTTATATCTGTGGAATAGTGTGAATGAAGAAGTTTTGTTCCTTCTTAGTCAAACATGAGAAGGCACTTTCACTAGCCAGTCCCTGACAGGTCTTTGCCTTTCTGTAAGGGCTCTGATTTCCATTATCTCCCAGACTTTGAGAACTGCAAAATTTGAAATAATTCTGTAGCCAAAGCCATGCACCTGATCAGTTCTGTTCCACCTTGCAATCTGTTGTTTGGGGAAGCCATGTAAATACATC
This sequence comes from Nycticryphes semicollaris, assembly GCA_013400055.1. Lineage (NCBI taxonomy): Eukaryota > Metazoa > Chordata > Aves > Charadriiformes > Rostratulidae > Nycticryphes > Nycticryphes semicollaris. The sequence goes on along the minus strand of VXBJ01001934.1, from coordinate 194,471 downwards.
ACTTAAAAAAATTTAAAAATGGATAAGTTCAAAACTCATTTGATTTATTATGCAAGTATTTGGTTTCAATTACACTTCACACACACAAAAAAAGAAGTATTTTATGAAAAATTTGGTTTACCAGGCTCCATCTTTTCTGATGGCAGGCTTCAACATTCTGGGAAATTTTAAACAAACTTCATTTTTTAAATTAACTGCTCTCCTTTTCCTTCTCTTTTGCAATATGATCTGCGTAGCAGGTTGTTGGTTTAATGTAATTGTAAAGGAATCACTGGAACTGAATATAAACCTTGTAAATTCCCCTCTCATATTACATTTGAGCTTCTGTCAGTTTGGACTATCTCTAGTAACTGAACTACAGCATAAGCCTGGAAACTACACCTTTGTTTTGAATGAAAAGTTGATGTGTTGAACTGCTCTCAGAATACTTAGAAGTTATTTTGTTTTTTTTTCTTTTTTTGTTTTAACATGAGGTTAGCATGTTAAGTGTTAGCATTCACTGTTATATGAATAAAGTGGCAAACAAATTCTAAAATATTCAGGAAATCTGGTTAGTGTTCCATCTGTGCACATTTATGCAGTGCATCTCCATCAGAAGACCAATTTTTCTTTTTTCTAAAGCAGTTTTGTTTATCACTTAGTGTCTGATTCTGAAGGATGATGGGATCTCCCGAACTCCATTAGCTCTTCCAAAACCAACTTATTAAAAAAAATAGGTATTGTTTCATAGCGTTTGTTTCACTGTTCTAAGTTTTGCAAAATAATGCTTAAAAGCATTTTTGTATCGGGTAATTTAGGATACCCATGCTCGTTGTCTTGCTGTCTCTTTTTCGCTATGTCAAAAGATGCCCATAAGCATTTACATATTTCACATACATTTCTACCTCAAAATTCCAGAGCAGGAGAATAAACAGAAAACTAAAATGTGTCGAGTATTTTCTAATTTTTTCTTTTTGTTTGAGCATGGAGTGGTTTTGATTCAATATATTTCAATTAATTTCAATAACTTGAGAAAATTAATGTCACTGCCCAGAATGTTATTCAAGATTTCACTGAAGTTTGAACTTCAATCCAGACACAGAGCTGACTAAAAATACCGCTTTTAAACAACGTATTTGAGGATTTCCTTTCTTTCAAAATCTGATTATATGCAAAGGATACACTTAATCTTTTTCTGGCTATAAAAATGTATTATTGACATGAGCAAAAGGCTCATTTTAGCCAAATAATACAAGATTTTGTTCTACTTTAGACATGAAAGACTGGGAACTGAGGAGCTAAATCCTACAGAAATTGGTAGACATGAACATGGAGGAACATAAGATGAATTTTCATATAGGTTTTATTCTGATTTTTAATGTGGCTGAGAGAATGTTTAACCTCCATTTTAAATGACTGGGTTTAAATCTGACTATTTTTTTCCTTTTTTGCCTTTGTTGTCAGTAGCTCCATAATTATTACTTTAAATTATACTGATATTTTCCCATGTTTTTTAATTTGTTTTTGACACTTCTTCTATTAGATCAATTTTCTGTTGTACTTTGCCTTATTTTGAGAATGCAATTGTAAAGATTTTGCTCTTTGCAGTTTCTCAGGTTGATTTTGTTTGGAATTACACCCAAATGTATGTGCCACCTTCAACAGAAGAAGCAAAAAAGTAAAATTCAAATGTTTAGATATAGTTCCATGAATATCAGCTGTGTGCTCTTGAGGCACAGCTGAATACACTGAGGGGTCTGCAACTTGTAACTTTAATGTCTCTTTTTGGTTTAAAAAATACTGTGTAGCCAGCTGTACTGTCTCATAGCCAAAGAGCTTCCTTTTCAACACAGTATGTGCTGGAGTGCAGAGGGAAGAATTTTCAATCAAATGAGAGTGATACAGTTTGCATTTTTTATGCAATAAACTTCACACTGAAGATACGTTTTAATCTATTATTTTACTACTCTTTTTTAGAAATTGTGGCTTTCTGTGATATCCTTTTGGCCAGTATGTAGAGAGCTCAGGATCTGAGGCAGAAAGGAGACTGAATTGCTTTTGCATCGACGGACCCCCACGTCCTGAAGTAGGAACTTATCTGTAAGGGATATTACAAGGACAAGAAAGCTTTCATTGCAGGTTCTGCTAGTGTAGGTTACTGTGTACTGAATCACTGTTTCCAGGTGCATTAGTCTGGGATTTCTCAAGAGAATGTAATGAATTCTTTATCTTCCCCTCTGAAATGAGAAAATGAAAATGTAGGACACTAAAATGTTCAAAAATTCAAAAGCATTTTATATTAAGAAAGCAGATTACGGATTGAGGAGAGGTCTGTGGTTGCTTTTTGAGTCACAGCTGACCAGAAGTTGTTCTCCAGTAACTCTCAGTTTTCATCATCTCTGGATTGGTTTGGTTTTTTCTTGCCACAGGACGGCACATATGGTATGGATTGTGCTGAACGTTGTGACTGCAGCCATGCAGACGGTTGTCATCCGACCACGGGTTACTGTCGCTGTCTACCGGGATGGTCAGGTACAAAAGAGACTGTCATGAAGGACAATGAGAGTTTCCACTATGGTGGGACTTGGTCTTACCTTTGGGTTTGTGGGTAGAGAACAAGTCTGTGGGGTTGGAAGGAGAAAAGGGCCAGTTCTGTGGCTGCCATGCCCCTTCTATGATTCACTGGCATGGAAATTTTGTGGAGTGTGGGATCCACAGAAAACCAGGAATAGAAGGAGAAATCTTAAAACTTGGTTGCCTCCACAGTATGATTCTTTATAAAAGCTGTGAATAAATATAAATATTGAAGGTTGTGCTGGCAGCTTTGGTAGGTTAAACCATCACATCCAGGAACTCAGACAGCTTGCCCAGGCAGCCAAAAAGAGGATAAAGTGTGAGGAAGCTCTGCTGCCATTTGAGTTTGTCAAACTTGTGAACAAAACTAAATTTTTCTGCACATATTTTGTTCTGCATGGAAATTGTTGCACTTTTTTCACAGAGGTTCTCCAGCATTTTCATTGTGGTTTTAAGAAATATAAATATTCATAACAACTTGTGTTTGACACTGTTGTTATGCTGTCTTGTTTGTGGAAAGCAAGAAAACTTGAAACTATGTAGAATGGCAAGCTACCATGAAATGTTCCCTTTATCTCTAGGAAATAGTTCTAGTTTTCACAAAGATTTCTAAATGATAAGTGTTGGGAAGACTCTTCCATCTTTTGTAAGCATTTATTGACACTAAGTTTGCCCTTGGAGTGTTCTGGACTTTGTGTCTCACAGTGATACTGTGGTGTGGCAAGGGTCAGATTTCGTGTCACCTGTCTGCAAGGACTCCTTCCATTTAATAGCGAGAAGTCAGTACAAAAAACACACCTTAAATGAACAAAGCATGTTTCTGCTGTGAAAACAGAGGGTGGTTTTCATTATTTCAGATATAACCTAATACTATTTATTATCCACTCACTCATTTGTAAGTTAACATTTTCCATAATTGGCTTGCAGGTTCATGATATAACTATTTTCTTTTTTTCTCTGATGCTTCTAGACATAGTAGATGGAGGTGAGAACACACTCTGCAGTAAATAATTTATTTGACGAGTATATAGAGTTTTTGTGCTTACAGAAGTTTTTGTAGAGCTTGTGTGTGAGTTCCTCAGATATAGTNNNCCCCCCCCCAACTTTGTAGATGGATCAGAAGCATTTTGTTCAAAGTACATAGTACTCTGTTTCTGCAGTTCAGGTTGATTAAATGTAGTTAATGACAGCTTACCTGGTGTTTCCTCTACTTTCTATTCAGATGAACATGATTTATATGATTATTGTGGAGCAGGAAGTGGAAATCTAGGGGATACAGACATGTTCATGAACGGCTCTTGCTTTGCTGTGGAAGACAAAATCCATTTTTTATTTGTGCAGTTTTCCTGTCTACTAAGCTTCTGTCAACTTCTTTGAGAACTCACCATTGGGTTTCCCTGTCACTCTTTTCCTTATGAGGGAGGAGCTTTCAGAGCCAGCACACAGCTAACTATCACCTAACTAACTGAGCCGGGAGTTCATTGGTTTTATTCTCTTCCCACAAGCTGCAGTGTGACTTACCATCAACCCCTCACGTATCTCTGGGAAATGACTACCACAAGAGTGCAAAAATAATAGAAGTTATTTGAGTGAATTATGAAAAAATACTATTAGCAATATGCCATCTATTACTACATAGTGAGACACTACTTTGTGCTTATTTTGTTATGATATTAATGGCCTTTGATGACTGCTCTTACTTTCAGGTAGTTTCAGGTAACTTTGTGTGTGTGTTTGGACACACTTTCTCAAACATATATTTAGATCTGCTCAAAATATGTCTTCTTAAATTAAGCAAAGAATACCCATATTGAAAATATATGAACGGTTGCTGATCTGGGGCGACCACAGTGTAGGCAGTTAGAGCTGTTCACAAGTTCCAGATGTACTGCTTGCAATACATTCTAGGAGTTTTCTAAAACTGAGGCAAATCATCAGAGACCAAAAGTATGTCAATGAATGAAGCTGGATTGGAAGAGATAGTTTTGAATGGTCATACTAAAAATCTACCAACTTTTTATAACAGATTATAAAAATTACCTGGCTGGTACGGTGTAACTAACCTGGGATGTCACAAAGTCTTCAGCATAGCACAGTATTTGACTGTGGTTGCACTCTGGCCTTGGAATGGAGGCAATATTTTTGCTTTAGTGAAATCTTATTTCATCCTCATATTTAAAAAGGAAAAAGATTTCACTAGAAAGAGATTTCATGCACGATTATAGATAAAATTGAGTATCTGTCCCTGGATGACGTCATCACAACAGTGTGTGTAGCAGACTAGTTTCAACATGTCTGTGATGTCTAGACACATAATATGACATAAATGGCATAGTTTGCTTTATACTCAGTGTCTGGAAAAATCCTCCTCCCACACTTCACATGTCAGAGCAACACCCATGAGGAATCTGGTCTTTGTGTAGATACTTATATTTAGAATGATTAAAAAAAGGAGAGAATACTTTAGAAACAGGTTCTCAAATAGCTGTACTGTAATGCTACATTGCAGAGATAGCATTAGATTGTAGGATTAAGAGGGCAGTTATATAAATATTTCTATGCATAATAGGTGGAGAAGCAGATGGAGGATTTGTGAAAATGTATCAAGGTGGTAAAATGTAAGAAATTACATTATAATAGCTCATATTTTTTCTTCTGTTAGATTTGTTAAAGTAACTGTCAGACTTGCTAGCTTTTGGTGATTAGTATCACATGCCAAAAAAGACCCAGAAGAGTGGGAGAGACTGATTTTGGATCAGTCTAATGATTATCTAACCCAAATGAAGGATTTAGTTGTCTAAAAGTCATTGTGAGAGTCGTGTTAAAAAATTAGTACATTTGAAGAAGCTTAAAAATGTGAACTTGTGAATCTTATATTTTCTTTGTCAACAAGAATAAATTGATGAATCCAAGGTTCCAAGCTGAACACCCCTCCCTCCCCCCCCAAATGTTTTGATGCTGCCAAAATTGTAGAAAGTTTCCAAAAAGATACTTTAAATGCAGCATTTCTCAACTCTATGCACAGAGCAGTTGCCTACGCTTTCTCCAGGGGTTTTCATCAGAGGGCACAGTTTATATAACTTTGCAGAAATAAATGAAGGGTGGAAGATTTTTACCTTGCTGGATGACACAGTCATACCACAGTGCTGATGAAGAGGAGACATGTGGCCAGGAAACAGGAGGCCACTGGCCTGGTTTAGTGCTCCCTTGGGTAGAGCAGGAGCTCTGAGCTGCTCAAGTAGGGATGAGTGCTATTCTTTTGTCCCAAAGGGCAGCCTAGCTAACTTGCAGCTCTTTAGTCTCAAGATACAGCTGCAGCTGAGCTTTGGGTCAAAGGTAAGATGCTATACAGTTTGGGTTTTTTAAATAGTTTTTTCTTTATTTTTGAACGTGCCCAGTGTATTTTCTATTGCTTCTTAGGTCCTAGTTATGAATGAAAGTTCAGTTATTGACTATTGCATTGTTTTGAACTCACGTGAAACTCAATAATTGGGTTCTGTTTAAATTTAGGATTTCTGATTTTAATTTAGGTTCTGATGCCTAGGAGGGTACTTAAGATTTTTCATCCTAATCAAATGTGACTTCATTTATAGGACTTCCATTACAAATCCTAGCCTTTCTATAGTTTACACCAAGTGCTCCCTAGACAGCACGTGAATCTGGCTTAGAAAGGCGAGAGTTAAGGATGATGTTTTTTTCCTGGCGTTCTCACCATTCCATCCTGTTCCAGGAGCCACATGACAAGATGGTACAAACAAGAAACATCCACCCACGCACAGGATGATGTCTGCCCCAAACGTTCTTGCCCCTTGACATTTTCACTGCATCTTATAAATAACTTTTCTTCATTTGGAGGGAGTGCAAGAGCTGAACAGTGGAAAAGAGCAAGAAATGTTAAAAGAGAAAGCAGGAGAAAGACACAAGAAAGTGTACTCCTCCAAGATGTAATGATTCTCCCAACAATTTATAGCAAAAGTTTCAGTTATCTTCCTTTAAAAAACTACCTCTACCGCTTCTCTTGGTGACCACAATCCAGCAAGCACCGTGATAACTGTTAATTTCATCCCTTAATCTTATCTGTTCTGCAAGCAGCTGTCAAAATACAATTTTTCCAAACTGTCCCGAAGATTAGAGAATTCATATTCTTGTACACTGAGGTTTTGCATTTTTTAATGCATTGTAAAAAGGGCAAAGGTTTCCCCCCAGACAGTTTTTTTATTGCTGTATTGCAGTAATGTGGGTGTTACCAATAACACATTACTGTTGTGATTTCTGGGGTGTAGTTCTGCTGGACCTTTCTGTTTGTGAAAAAATGTCACGTCTTACTGATACAGCATTTGTCATTTTCAAAATCAATTTAAAGGTTATGCAGTGCCAGAGATTGTGAAATACCACTAGTCTGCTATCTGGACCAAAACAATAGCATTGGTTTATGGAAAAGACAGATGCAGTAATATCAGCCTACATTTTACCAGCGTGTATAGTTTTCATCCGTATGCTAATGCAGAGAGGGTGTTGGTGACTTTCTGCTGTGTCGGACACCTGCCGATGCTAGTCAGATTGCCCATCACCAGATGTGTTTTTAATGTGAGGAAGTGCTATGTCTTTGCATGTGCTCCTGACTTTATTTCTAAGAGGCACATTTATTGCTGGATTATAAGAGAGAAGACAGTCATCTGACACCCACCCCACCGATGCAAGGCACCCGGTTTCCTGAACTAGAACTCTCCCTTGCCCCTTAGCTCTTAATATGTACCATTTTTTCCCCTCTTCTACACAGAGGATAAAAAGACTTATATAAAAGAGTATTGTCGTTGGTCTCCCTCTCTTCAAGACTGACACATGAGCTGCTGCTGGGATAACAGGAATGATGCTGGTGCTCAAGTGCACCCAAGCGGAGAACCTCTTGCAATAAGACGGATTTCCCTCCACCTTAGCCTGAGTTCCCATTTTGTTGAATATTCAGTGTGCTGCAAATGAAATTGTATGTGGGCACTGTGGCATGATAAAAGGCATATTTACTTTCCAAATTTAGGGAAATTAATTCTTCAATAAGAGGTTTGTCCTGGCCTGTGTCTAAGCTTCACTGTGGCTGTATCTCCATTGCCTATGAAATGTGGTGCATTTTTATGTGAAAGAAATACATCTCTTTTACAAGAAGAACTTCAAATCTGTAAATTAAGTACATTTATTTTTCTACCTATCAAGAAGGTAAGAAAAGGAGAAGTATTATTCTCTTTGGCTACATAAAACATGGCAGATGAAAACTAGAGCACCACTGGAGTGGATGGCAGTGTGTAGCAACAGTATGGCCTTCAGCAAGACACTGGGGATATCTGAAAAATGATTCTTCCACAAAAATTTGCAGATACTGGTGTTTTGTTTACCTTCAAACTCTGACACAGTGCTGACAAGCTTTTGTAGCTGGCTTCCTACCAAAACACTCCTGCTGCCACAGTGAAGAAGCAGCAGTCTGAACTTCAGAGAAAAATCTTTGATAATTTCCTTATTTCCTTAATTTGAGACACTTTTATTTAGGCTTCTGCCTATCTTCAGCTAAGGAGCAAGTGGAGCAAGTTAATTCTCCTCCATTAAAGACAATGAAGGTACTTCTAAGTAGTGCCTATGAAGTTTTTCACCACTTCCCTCTGCTGTTTCTCCCCTTTCTTTGGACTGCTCATCCATCATTTGGCAGAGGAGTAGGGAAGCAGTTATCACCATCAGAAGTCTTAGCTTCCTTGAACAGAGGTGGTCTAGTGTTTGTTTTTCTCAGATATGAAAGGTGAGATCATGGACCATGATAGAAATGTGTCATTAGCTTTAATGACACCAGGATTTCTCCAAGTTTTGGGAGCTTAGTCTTTCTCTTGTTTAGGTTGTTGCATATCCAGCTTAGCTCCGATATATTGAAAAATAGGTTTTAATTCTGAGAGACTATACTGGAATGTCCCATGTGTGCAAAGATAAATTGTACAGCAAATCCACATTCTCTATGAAAAAAAAAGGTTTTTAAAGTTTGGATAACCATTTATCAGACTAATGGAAACACAACAAGCTCAACAGTAGCATTTAGTCAAACAATAAATTTGCCTGGGAGGATCATAAGAAATAATTGGTAGATTTTTTTTTCATTTGCATGCTAAAACAAATTAGGTCTCCGTTGATCTGTCTTGGATGGATCATTGAGTCTTAACTTAAAAACATAGCATAGGGAGTATGTAAACACTTTGCTAGCATGGGCAGAAACACTGGTATCCCTAAAGAATTATTTACTTCATTCATGCAATTACGAATGCTGGAGGAATGCTGATTTAGATGTGAGGCCCCCAGCATAAAGCACTGGGCATTAAATGCACGAGCATTTCTTCAGATCAGCTTAGCTGAAGTTTATCATGACCATTCAGCTATTGCCTAGCAACTTGTGAAGGCCATCAAAGAGCTCTTTGTCCATAGCTCTGGCAAAAACATTTCCTCACAGATATCCTTATCAGTATCAAAATCAACATTAAAAGTTATAAAAAAACAATTTTATTGTGTAAGGTATTAATACTTGCTTGAAATTTTGACACTCATAAGCCAGTACACTGTTGATACCCTTGTTGTAAAAGCTAAGTCTAATCTTGATTAAATTATACTAAAAATGTTTCTTTTTCCTCACTAATTTCTAGCTTTTCTATAAAAGCATAGCTTTCTTGGCTGAAATTTCATATAAAGCATCAGTCTAGAAAATTCTTATTTTATTTTCTAATCCTTTCAATATTTCTAACGTATTTTTTTCTTGAAAATACACATATTTGATTTTTACAGATATAAGATATGAAACTCAGTTTTGCATTTTTAAGTGATTTGTGAGTTTATCTAGATACAGAGAGTAAGATTTAAAGCTATTTTTATAAGTAGACATGCAATAAATCACTAAATGAATTAGTATTTCTGCTACATTCACTCTTGATACTCACAGAAGTGAAACTGATTTTGCTTATGACCAATAGCGGATACAATAAAATTCCTTTAGTGAAATAGCAGTGATATTCAGCATTCTTTCAGCATGTTATATTGTTTTGGTTACTATTCAGTGGTACAGTCTTTCTTTGCTCAGTAGAGAGATACCATTCTTCATCTGACTACCCCCTCATAAAGGGTAAAACTGGGAAAGAAAAGCTAATTTTTTCAGCTTCCCTAATGGATAATTTTCTCTTAGGTGTACTGGAGGAACTTTTTCCTTTTTCCTTTTTCCTTTTTAATGGTAGATTCTGGCTCTTTTAAGTATCATGGCTCTATGCAGCATAGGGCCCATTGTCTTTTCTATCCCAGCGTGCCCAGTATCACCCTTTGACACCATGCTGTCATAAAGCATCCTCTGTGCACAGATCAGGACAATATAATTGAGCCTGGTATTATTGTATGTCACTGGTCTACATAATCTCAGATAATGCACTATAGTAACTCTTGGCAACCACTGACTTGTTAATGGTGGCCATTGTATACTGAACACCACTGAAACCCATTAAGACTCTGTGAAAAATGTCTTTTCTCAAGCAGGGCTCACTGAGTGAACCTATGTATGATATGACAAATAACACTCATGTGAACAGAATGTCACGCTGAATTCTTAGATCCTCTGCATGTGTTGGCATGTGTTTTCACAGACTTATAAATGCAGGTTCTCAAATTTGGGAACCTCAAGCAGAGTAATATTACACATCTGAAATAAGTGATCTTGTTTCTAAAAAAAATTCTGTGATCTCATCCTGCTCATGTGCATCACTCAGAATCAAACCACTCTCTTGTAAGTCTTTTTCCACACATAGAGAGTTAATGAAAAAGTTGACCCAGGTTGCTGAGAAGCAACTCTACTCTGCCTCTCAAGAGCAGATGAAGATAGGAGAACAATATTGCCTGTGCAGGCAAAAATGAAGAAGTAATGACATAAGAAGCCTTTCATTTTTTGACACTATATTTGTTTTAGGTCAGTGTTAGCCAATGATTATTGAACAATCAGGTGAACAATCAGGTGTTTTAGGTGGCATGTGTACTGTCTGCTGCTGGTTAGCATCTGGATTCTAAAAGGCAAGTATTTTCTCTCTTGCTGGAGTTGGTGCAATCTGTTGAACCACATATTTGGTTGTTCAGTCTATTGATTGTCTTGCAGAGAAACAAACAATTTGTGAGTCTAGAGTTTTACTTTTCCTCTAATTAGAGCGTTGTTCTTTGGATATAGGCAGCTTTACAAGACACATGCTGTAGGGGTTGAGGAATCTGAGTCTGAATCTGAATCTGGAACCTTTGAGTCTGGTCTGTCAGTAAACAGTGTAATTATTTTTTCAGTATTGTTATGAACAGGAGGTTTTGCTCTTCAAAGTTAAAAGATTTTTTTTCTCATCACATGTGAAACTGTTTTGCTTTTTTAGGACTCTGGCAGCCAGTGAACCCATGGCATATCTTGCTGGAAATACTTGCAAAGCAAGACATGCTTGTGGTTGGATTCAGTCCACATTTCCCTTAGCGAAGGGCTTCATTCAGTAGAGGAGCCACAATAATACTTAATTGTTAATGCATAATACTGTAGACACAATACGGTCTGAGTTCCCCAGTGGTGCCTGCTGGCATTTAACATGCAGTGTGCTTCTTAATTAAAAGCAGATAGTGGAAAAAACAGGAAAGTTACGTTTAATGTTGCTGCATTGCAAAGAAACATCCCATCCTATGATTGGATGACTATAATTAGTAGTTTGTATTATGATTTATGTATAGAGGTTTAGGTTGTGGCCATTTAAAAATCAATTTTATGCCAAAAATGGTTAGACAAAGCATTGACTGACCAGCATCCTTAACACTGTTGCAGCTAAGCATTTTGGAATGCTCACATGGTGTGTTTGGAAACCCTTTGTGTGCACTACATTTTTCCATTTGGTATGAGGCTTAGCAGTAATCAGCTCACCACTAATTAGAAACCATTCTGTCCAGCACCCCATTATTAGACAACATTATGTCAGACCTTAAGAATTTCTACATTCAGAAGGAAAAGTTTCTGCAATACCTTTTGTCATGTATTTCTCTAACATAAAATTTGAAAATAAGCTTTTCCTGTTTAGAAAAAGCCATTACGGAGGAAGAAAAACTTATTATTTTGCTGCATTTGAACTGCTTTCTACTCTCAATTCCCTTCATTGATACCAATGGTGAAAGTGAGAGGAATAAAAGACCTTTTAAATTTTTTATATGTATAAAGGTCTTGTAGATCTTAAGGTATCGGCAGGCAGGAAGACTAGAGGTAGCATCCTATGGAGCTCTTAGGTTCCATGTAAATCTGCAAAAGTGCTTTCCCGTTACAGAACTCATGATCAGCCCTTATGTACATTTTCTTAAAGCCAGAATATGAAAGAAATTCACTCTTCTGGTGGAAGGCAGGAGCAGAGAGGCAAGTTTATTATGTTCTTTTTCTATTTTCCTGATGTTAGTAATATTTTCATAAACAGGTTTTGTGATGAAGTCACAAAAATGAGCCCTTTGAGGACCAAAGGTTTAAACTAACCACACAAGTGTTCTTCACAAAGGCAGGTATTTTTGTTTATTTTTCATTGCAGGCATTCACTGCGACAGTGTGTGTGCTGAGGGACAGTGGGGCCCAAATTGCTCATTGTCTTGTTACTGCAAAAATGGAGCATCCTGCTCTCCGGATGACGGAATCTGTGAGTGTGCACCAGGATACAGAGGCACCACTTGTCAGAGAAGTAAGGATGAAATAAGTGCTTTAAAATCTTAATATTCTCCCTCCCACACATATCACATATGATATAATAACATAATTCTTTGTTAATTGTAGTGTGAAGTACTGTGAAACACTCCTTGATTGAACATCCTGTCACAATCTATGAATATACAGAAAAAAGTGTTATTCCAACCAATAGTGCTCTTTGTGTTAGGGTACAGCTTCACTTTTATTCACTGTACTGTGATGTTGTTATGCACGTGGTTTTCTAAGAAACAAATCGAGTAGGTGAATCCATTCTAGAGGTAAACACTGACAAATGTGCTTGACGAACATTAATTTTGTATGAAACTCATGCCAGAGATTCAGAAGGTAGAACCCATAGTTTACCATTGGGTCTGGTAGGAATCATTGGCTTAGTTACTGCTTTTTTTGGTAAAGACTTATTTTGAAGCAGCAAAGAATAGCCAGTGGGATCAGGCCACACAATGAGCAAAGGATATCATGAGTACCCATGGTTATACTTGAAAAGTTTGTCTCTGTAAAATTTAAATGTTACAAGAATAGAGACACGGATAAACTGAGGGAAGTCATACTTGAAAGAGTGAGGCAAACATAACAAGATGTGCAAAATGTCTACCCTCACAAGAAGATTTGCCACAGTTTGCCAGCAGCCTAGCTGTCTTCAGTTTGAATTGTTGAAACTGTGAGGGAAGGTGTGCAGAGAAAAGAAATGTGAGTCCCACTGCACTTGGAGAGTAGCCCTGTTTTCAGAGGAGATCTAGAAACAGAATCAAGAAGCAAGTGGCATAAGGCAAAGCGGAGGTGCTACTAGGTTCTCCGAACAAGGCTTAAAGGGCAGGAGACAACATGAAATGATTACTAGAAGGCAGAAGGAGAACCAGAGGACGATGAAGTCCTATCAGTCCAGGAATGGCAGGATTTCAGGTCGAGGAATGTGATTGCTAATGGCACTACTAAATCCCATATTAGTGTGGCATTAGTATTCCTTAAGCATCTCTAACTAAGTACGGTAATTATTCTTGCTATCTAATCTCTGAAGGCCCTGCAGTTAATCAGTTAATCCAAAAGCAGACTAAGTGTAACACTACGTGTAAAAATGTTCCCTGTGTTTTGGAACTGTGCCTATAACCTGGACAAGAGCCTTCCAGTCCAGTGGCTCTCAGAGCCCTTCTCTGATGCACAGTCTGGAGGCTGGGAAGACAAAGGTCATACGAATAATTTGGATCCCAGTCAGAAAGTGCCTTTTCAGTAAACAGGAAGACCTTTTGGCACTGCTTCACTTGGAAAAGTTAATCTCTCTAGAAAGATCTGGCCACATAACTTGTATCAAGTGTATAATTAAAAGACTGAATGTTGAATGAAATTAAATATTGAAAAGGTTCCAAGTTAGTTTCATCAGTGCTAATTGCTGCTGTGCAACAGGTATTTCTCTTGATGCATTACCTAATACTCTAATTTATCAGGAAATAAATGCCAAGAGGGATTTGAGCAACAAAGAAGGATTTTTTATGCAACAGACTTTCCTCCTCCCCCGTCCCTTTTTTCCCCCTGCTTTTTAAAAAGGAGCTAGTGCCTTTAGCGTAAGAACTAAATGGATGACTCTGTGTTTCTGGTTCCAGGTTCCCTAAAAGTTAGGTGATATATGGCTGTCTGTACTATGTAATGAGCACAGTGCCCACCTAAATGAAAGGATGACTGGAAAATATCTGTACATTTTTTTCAGTGAAGTAATAGCTATTTGTGTTCCAAGTTAGGAAATGCGTAAGAAGTCAAGGTCTAAGATGACTCTGCTCATCTACAGATAAAACTATCCACTCTGCTTTTTTAAATTACTTTTCTTCAACTATGCTTTAAAAGATGTTCATGTTGTGGAGGACATAGAATGTATAGCCAAATGTCCATAATATGCATTTCAGACATAATCCGAGTGTATTTGTGGCCTGACCAGTAATAGAATGTCAAGTCATTATTAACTAGAATTTAGTAAACCCTTGAGCAACCCTTTCATGAGTGTAGAGCATTGAACTGCATGAATAACAAAAATCACCATTACAACTCTTCTGTCTTTAGAGATCAGAACTAATTCAAAGTCAGGAACAAGTGCACTGAAGAGTAGTTCACAGCTGTATAGAAAGTGTGGGAAGCAATGACAGTTTGTTCTTTCTGATTCCAGTTTGTTCCCCTGGATTTTATGGACACCGCTGCAGCCAGACCTGCCCCCAGTGTGTACACAGCAGTGGTCCCTGTCACCATATTACTGGCTTATGTGACTGCTTACCTGGATTTACAGGAGCCCTCTGTAATGAAGGTACATGTTGTAATAAAGACTCTCTGGGATGCAGAGACTAAGCACTGTAATAACCTTCATTCCATCACTGGGAAACTATAAAACCCAAACTAGTTTCTGTTATAGTATGTGAAGTCTATAAAGTATCAACCTTAATCAGGTTTAAGCTGTTTGATCCTTAAGTATGAAATCCACAGTATTCTTATTTGTATTATTTGTATAATGTGTATGTATAATGGGCTTACCAGAACCTATAATGCCTTACTTTAACATTATACTAAGCAGTACATTCCTTGATGCAAAGAGCAGTTGCTTTCTCCTGAGATAGAGAAAATACAATCTTGTTCTGACTACTAAGGGTTCTAATTCTGATAACTTGTTCTCAGTATGTCCCAGTGGCAGATTTGGCAAGAACTGCATTGGAATATGCACCTGCACCAATAATGGAACATGTAATCCTATTGATAGATCCTGTCAGTGTTACCCTGGCTGGATTGGTAGTGACTGTTCTCAGCGTAAGTATCAGCTTTTTTCCCTGTATTTTTAAAACAAGCAGTCCAGGTTTGGCTATTTAAATTCTCTACTTTTTGGTAAAGAAACACCGTCTAAGTCAGAAATGAGGACTTCATGGTATATAATGAAGAGATTGTAGACTTATCTGCATTTCACTGGCACTATCAGAAAGACATTTGCACTATGATTTTTTTAATCAGTGGGCTGGAGCATACGACAGGAGGGACCAATTGGCAGTCTTCCGCTGCCCGAAGAAGAGTTGTAGAGAAACTGAATCAGATTTGTTTGAGAAGTGCGCTATGGAAAGACAAGAGGCAATGCTCACAGGTTGCAGCAAAGGTGACCTTTACCAGATACAAGAAAAAAAAATCCTTACTGTGAGAGTGGACAAGCACAGCAACTGTCCAGAGAGGCTCCAAAATCTTCAGCCTGGAAGAGGCTATGAAACTGTCATCGTTGAAGATCCTTTGAGTAGGATGTTGGACATCCCAGGGCTTGTATCCTCAGACAGTCTTATGAATAACAGAGGTATTAGTTTACAGATAAG
This sequence comes from Nycticryphes semicollaris, assembly GCA_013400055.1. Taxonomy (NCBI): domain Eukaryota; kingdom Metazoa; phylum Chordata; class Aves; order Charadriiformes; family Rostratulidae; genus Nycticryphes; species Nycticryphes semicollaris. The sequence goes on along the minus strand of VXBJ01001934.1, from coordinate 178,835 downwards.
GCATCGAGGCCCTAAAATACAGGATGATTTTTTCTTACTGCAGTTGCATAGAGAGCAACTGGCAAGGCTCAGAACAGAGCCAAGGTTTTCTCAGATACAAGTTAGTGCTCTGGCTGCAAGACCATCTTTACTCTTGTTAAACATTTGAACATTTTGTTAAGAAATTTTTCACTATGACTTCTTTAAAGTACTTATAACTTTTTCATGGGTTTTTCTCTTTCTTCCTTTCATAAATGTTTCGCAAGTACACTTTTTAGTGTCATTCTGCCTCACTCGATGAGTATTGTCCTGGTATGCTAAACTCAGTGAAGACTATGTTACTGACCTAAAAGGAGAAGGGCTAGGCTCAAATTCTATTATTTTTCATAGCATTATTTTGTTAAATGATTAGGCATTCTCCAGATAACTTGCTGGGTATATACAAATTGCTAATGACAGGAAAGAATAAGCTGAAGCAGAATATTCACAAGAAGCATATTCAATTCCACAAGCTACCAAAATCCACACAGTCTGAAACATATGCATGCCAAAATTTCAGTCAACTCATTTTTATGAATAAAAAAAGCTGTACTAGACCCTGATACGTCAAAATTCAAAACAAACTGTGCTGGGGTTTCCAGGGAGGTGTATTTCCTAATAACACGCCTCATTGCTTTGTATCATTCACGGTTTGACTGGTTCAGGTTAACTGACTGTGTACCAGTGCAATGTAACATCTGGTCAATTTGGAAAAAAACTTTGCTGGCTAAATTCGGTGAAGTGATTAGCATGCACTACTCAATATGATACCAAAATAAATCTTGGGCCTATTCCTGTGCAAGCCAGTAGCAACAAAGGTCCCTGCTTTTATGGGAAAATAAGTAGGTAGTTGGGAGAGCAGCAAAATAGGGGTATTTAGGAGGAGGAGGGACTTAGTCACTGAATCAATAACAAGAAAATGATGCCAGCAATATGAATGGAAGGGTCTATTGAGGCTGTGCTCACGGACCGTAACAGAGGAAGTTTATTTGCTTTGTATAAAGGCCTTTCGTTCACATGGAAAATAATGATTCCATTAATTTCTTTTGGAACTAGGGACCTTTTAAAAACTTCTAACCTTTCCTCTGTATGTGATTTACATTCCTTCTTAGTTGACCCCTAATTTCAAACAAAAAACAATAATAAAAATAATTATAAGGCACAAGTGAAGTGGAAACAGCAAACATATTTTTTTTTTTAATACAACATAGCATATTTCTTAATGAAGCGAAATTTGGGCAAAGATAACACTTTGCAGAAATACAACCCACACATAGTTGAGTCATTATGCAAATATTTGAAGGATTCAAGAGTTTTTATGGCTCTCAGACAGGTCTCTGGACAACCAAATCAGTACACAACAATAAGCAGTTACACAGGATAAGTCTAAGGCTTCCGCATCTGACCTGTTTCTTCTCTCCTGTGAAATATTCACATTGTACTTCCACAAAACTATTATGCATCTCTTTATTAAAGAAATAAACAAAACCCTCAAAATGTGAATCCTAATCAACAGAAAGGGGCTATTCTTGGAGTACCTTCTGCTGTTAGTACTATTCTGACATGAAAAGAATTATCTCTTGCTGTCTTTGGATAGTAATTAGCATTTTGGAACCACTTCACTATTCAAATGGCAGCACATAGTATTAAATTCATTCACCATGACATTTTCAAAGCAGTCAATAAAACTCTGTCTCGTAATATGTTGACATTATTGTGAGTGAAAAACATTGCACTTTATAGATAATTGTTTGGTTTTTAGAAATATTATATTAATGAATGGAACCATGGAAGCAACCGACTAAACTTGATTAAGGTGCAGTCCTGATTATATGTACCACATTTAGCCAGTTATGTAGAATCTAATAGTGGAAATACAAGAAGTAACCTTAGGATTGGGTCTAAAGCTATGTTCTGTAAGACGTGTTTCAAACTTCTCTGTTGACAAAACAACCTTTTGAGGTTCGCTCTCCTTCACTTTTGAGGCTTGACGCGTAAAGCTTACCCCTTTGACTGTGCTCAGTTGAACGTTTACAGATTAAAAAATAAATTAAGAAAGGAAACTTACATGTCTTTCTGTATGAGAAAGCTGCTATGATTGTCTTAGCTCCTGAGTTTCAAGTATCTGTCACTGGTTTCTTTCATGTTTGATCTTTTTCAACACTTTTTATGTGCAGCAAAATGATTCCTTAGTTTAAAAAAAAAAAATCTATGATTATTGCTCAGAGTGCAATAATGCTCTGCCCCAAAAATGCATTTAAAAGAAAACTAACAAGCACTAAATGAAGCAATACTCATATGTGAAAGTAAGCAGCTCAATTCATGGCTATCAAGGATCTTTGTCATTTGAGATTAATTAGTTTTCTGGTTTGTTTTAGCTTGCCCACCTTCCCACTGGGGACCAAACTGCATCCACACATGCAACTGCCATAATGGAGCTTACTGCAGTGCCTACGATGGGGAGTGCAAATGTACCCCCGGATGGACTGGCCTTTACTGTACGCAAAGTAAGTGACTTTTATTATCCATTCTTAGTCTCCAAATCAGTGACAGAATTTTCCTTAAGTATTTTCATTCTTTATTCATTTAATTCTTCCCATGCTGCTGAACCTTTTTTGCTCCAGAAAGTGCCACGCTACCTCTGTGGTTGCAGTGCTGTTCTTAGAACTGGCAGAATGCTGGTCACTACATTTGGGCTCTTCTTTAGCCTTCCTCCAGAGGAAGACAACCTTTGGCCACAGCTGGGCGTTCCTGTGGAAGAGTCTGTCTTGTGCACGTGAAGAATGACTGACTCTGACATTCTGGTGGTGCCACTGCAGGTGTGCGGTTATGGCTGCAGTCCGCAGCATGGATGGTGTCAGCTCTGCAAGAGTACCCCACAGGGTGGGAGGATGCTACCATCTAATTCCTCCCTTCTCTGAAACCTCCCCAGGAACTACTCTAGCAGCAGGGACCTATCAGCCAAGATTCTAAGATAACACAGAGCTGGGTGAAGCATAGCTGTGGCTGTGTTCTACTGAGGCACAGTCACTGTTGTCACTGCAAAGTGATCACACCATACATCTCATACCTGTAATTGCTATCTCCCGGGGGCAATTGCAACAATAGCTCTGGCTCAACTATCTTATTTGGAACTTAGAAACTAAACTTCACTAGGCTGTAATGTTATAATTGTTAATACTGGTTTGGTTTTTTTTTTTTTTTTTTAAGAGCTTTTCATTAACATAAAAATACAAGCAGCACAGTGACTGGACATGGGTATATGGCCGTCATTATGTGCTGGGCAAGAGTTCATGCAAAGTTTGAGAAATAAAAATTTGTTAAAGATATATATTGATTAACTTCTTATCTTTAGCATATTATGGCTTCAATGTTATTTATCTTTAACCCAGACATCCCCGCTGTCTGTAATCTGGGCACAATCATTTTCTTTGAAATCAAGAAAGATAAGACTGCTAACTGTGTTTTGCATTCAGTGTGTAAATGCATGGTTCTCCTAGAATCAGAACTCCTTTTTCAACTGAATAATGTTATAGTAGCAGAAAATAACAGATATATTATAGGGCCATATGGATGGAGCTCTGGTAGACATTCACTATATTGGTTCAGCTGCCAGATATCATAGTTATTTTGCTTCCTGCTGGTGAATAATGATCTCTTTGCAGTGATATGTCTTCTTCACACTGAAGTGGTATCTCTGTGAGGAGCTGAGATACAATATGTTATTATTTTTATTTTTTTTTTTCTTCAACATCAACTGTGCAGAAAATATGTCCAAAGGTTCATTCATCACTGAACAGACTCCCTGCTCTGGTTAATGAACTATCCTCTTTCATCTCCTTCAAATACCTTCTTAAACCTGTTTCTTCAAGGAGCCCTTTTAGCTGCCTTCTGCTGAACATCTGCTGTCTGCACAATATCCCAACCTCATTTTTACACAATTTTTGCTTAATGTGTATTTTAAACCACTTAAAATAGGATAGGTGTTTATAGAATACCATGTTGAGTAGCGGGGCTGCAGAAATGACTTCTCAACAACGTCCTCCGTAACCAGAGTATTTGCACTTTATTTCTAGAGTGGTGGTTTCACTCCTTTTCCCCTCCCTGTCCTTGTGTTGCAGGGTGTCCCCTGGGTTTTTACGGGAAGGACTGCGCATTGATATGCCAATGCCAGAATGGAGCCGACTGCGACCACATCAGCGGGCAGTGCACCTGCCGCACAGGGTTCATGGGGAAGCACTGCGAGCAGAGTGAGTAGGGACGGGAAACGTTCATGCCTGGTAGCAAATACTGAACCCTGAGCCAACCCTCTGCTCTTCCGGCCAGTGTTGTCACACAGCCTTCTCTTGGCTTCAGTGGGAATCTTGATGGGCAAAGAGCATCAGAGGTTGGACCCAGGCTTTTTTCCAAACAGATAAAAGGCTGCAGAATTAGTTATTAAAACTGATTATGACTTTGATGGCTGTTTCTTTCAATTTGTTGCAACATGTCAGAGGCATTTGTGCTACATTCCAGTTGCTTTGGACATAATGCTAAAAAAACCCCAACAACTCTGCCATGTAAAAGTAACAAATGAATCCAAGTAATTTCCGTTTGCATAAACCACAATGAAAACTAATAGTTGGTAAACTAAATATAAGAAGTACCACATCAATCCTAGTGGATAAAACTAATCTTTGTGATGTGGTTTTACAATATAACACAACTGGATTATGAAAGCATAATAGATGGCATTTTGTTTTCATGCACAGGATTCTTTACCCAAGAAAGTCAAGAATACCACCGCTGCATCACTAATGATATAAGGTTTTGCAGTGTCAAAAGAATAATCAGGCTTATAAGCCCAGATCTGTTAGTCCTGGTTTTGCTAATATCACAGAGTGGTGTTGCCACAATTCATGCATTATACTGCAGTGCAACAATATCACCCAACCTACTATTGTGAAGGTTCAAACCTGTCTTTGGCCTCAGCATCATGCACAGGGCTTTGTTTTTGATGTGTGGAGGACACTACATATTACCTATACCCAGGAATGATTTAGCTACATCTGGATCTGAAAAGCCATGCAGTGGTCAAGATAACGTGTCACACCTGGCAGCACTGTAACAGAAGGGATGGGAGGTGACTGTCCCCACAGACACATTTTCTTCCCTCAGCAGTGGATCTACCCCTAGCTACAACAGGAGTTATGTTTTTTAAGGCTAATGAAGATCTATGGTTGAATGACTAAAAATTCCGACGTGGATTTTTTTTTTCCCTAAGAAAATACAGTTGCAACAAAATCTGAATGGAATATATTTATTTCAATGAAGTAATAGGTGGCAATATGTAATTATTAGCTACTTAAATATTCTTATTCTATGCTGGTGATTTGTTTCAATTCAAAATAGTAATAGATGTTTAGGAAAAGATGAACTTTTTAAGATCCTCTCTTGATGTCATGTTATCAGAAAAAAATTTTAATACTATGGCAAATTAGTATTATTTTATGTTCTATAGATTTTATATTTTATCCTATAATTTGATAATAATGGTTAACAATATTAAACAAAATTTTTTTGTATGTTAGTGGTAAAAATTAACTTTTCATTCCAATTCAAATTTCAAAATGCCAAAATATATTATGGCATGGTGGTTTTTGCCCAGCCATTGACTTCAGTAGGTACAATCTTGTTCTGTTGAACGTAACCAAGAGAAGAAGAAGAAGAAGGTATATAAGCATGGAATTCCACTTGAGTCTGGATTTATCAAGACTGCAAGAACATTTTGCTTCTACCTTACAAGATAATTGTGTTACATTCCTTGTAAATTATTCTAAATTAGGAATTCATGAAAGATGAACGAGATTATTTTTAAAAGACAGAATAAAAAATAAGTTATTAGAGTTTAAAAGGTCCTGAGAGGTTTCAGAAAACTGAATCTCAGATGGTGAAGAAATAATAAATGTCCTCAAAGCATCAGAACTACAATAATGTAACAAGCCACAAAGTAACAGAGGTGGCAGTATAAAAGAAAGAACTTTTATCAGTGTAGAATAATTCTCTACCGTGCCAATTACATAATGTAGGAGATACTTAGATAAGTAACTAATTACGGTAATCAAATCTTTCTGGGAGAGAAAAAAAATAATGTAAACTCTTTCAATTACATTATTATTCATAATTTAGCATTTTGCTACTGTAGATGGTTTATCAATGTATATATTACAATATCAAAGTATGCTATAAGCAGCCTAGGACCAGTTTTATTTTTAAAGAAATGTGTAGTGTATATTAGACTTACGGCCCTTATCTTTTGCTCTTTTACCACATCAGCACATATGTCATAAAACATGACACCAGCCAGATGTCCGGATCCTCTCATATGATTGTGTAATTTTTCAAGCACTTGGGAGACCTGACATTCTGGTGTAGAACTGCCAATTTGTTCACATTTTTGTCCGTTTTTTCACTGTCTTCTAGCCTTTTAATCTTTGGGTTTGTTTTTTGGTTTGGTTTTTTTTTTTTTTTTTTTACCTTCGTAATTTCACTGCCTTGGTGGCAGCAAGTTTAAAGGTAAAGGAAAATAATTTCTGAATACAGTTTCCTTCTTTTCCTTCGTTTTTTTTTGCGTGTACACACGCATACACATAGAGGTCCTCTTAAGAAAATCTTTTCCGTAGAGGTCTACCACTAATAACACATTGCCATCTGCTGGCCATGTATAAAAACGTATGGGGTTAGAAACAAAATGGTAGCGTTTTTGGTGCTGTAGATGTGTACTACCGAAACACTTAGGAAGTACTCACTGTGTCTAATTTATATTTGTACCTGTTTTGTGCAGAATGCCCTCAAGGTACATACGGGTATGGATGCCGGCAGATATGTGACTGTCTGAACAACTCAACCTGTGACCACATCACGGGAACTTGTTACTGCAGCCCAGGCTGGAAGGGGGCCAGGTGTGATCAAGGTAAAGCCTAGATGCCATCAAATTATTGTAATTGTTTTATATAACATTTGGATTAACCTATTAAATGCCATCTCTGTGTGATTCATTAAATTAATCTGAAAAGGTATGTATGTTGAAATAGTCCATTCTATTGAATTATATATGTTCTGTAGATTTTATAAGTGTTAGAAGCCTCAGTGACAGTACTGACGCTGTGCTATCTAAAGCTGCTGATAGAGCATGTGCCTTACCTGCTCTGTGCTTTTGCATAGAGAATGTTATGACTTTTACAACTCCATGAAAATATCTCTGTCTGTGAAGAAGATGAACGCTTTTCCTGGCGTTACTAGATAAAGTTAAATTAGCAGAAAGATTGAGAAGTTAAATATTGTATTATGCTCCTGAAATATAAGCCTCTGAATTTATGCTCCATATTTGTGTTTCTTCTTGCATTTCAGCTGGTGTAATTATAGTGGGAAACTTGAACAGTTTAAGCCGTACCAGTACTGCCATCCCTGCTGATTCTTACCAGATAGGGGCTATAGCAGGCATCATCATTCTTGTCCTGGTTGTGCTTTTCCTGCTAGTGCTGTTCATCATTTACAGACATAAGCAGAAAGGAAAAGAAACAAATATGCCTGCAGTGACCTATACCCCTGCTATGAGGGTCATCAATGCAGATTACACCATTTCAGGTAAGTGACATCCAGAACAGCATGGTGTTTTTGCCATCTCTTGACTTCACTTTTTCATCTGAGCTCTGAAGGGGTTCATATCTTCCCCTAACAGGGTTTGGATGTCCATGTTGTCTTTTTGCCTTAGTGAGGGATCCTGTAAGGAAGAACACATTCAATTTCAGATGGGTGTCTACAATTTTGCCTTAAAAAGCCTTCCTGGAATGAGAGGCACAGGAGGTTTTCATGCTTCATGTGCCTCCCTCATCCCTAGGATGAGGAAGATTGAGACATTGCTTTCAGCTGCCTTTCGCAGGAGAGCACACTGACAGTGGTGCTGGTGAACTGGAACACAAGATCGGTGGGGATGTGATGGGTAGACCTATGTGTTTACCTTTCAGCTATCAGAGAGAGTTCACTTGAGCTCAGAAGAATGCTGCTCCAGCATCTACAGCTGCTTAGTTGCTTCTCCATCATAGTCTTTTAGTCTCCGTTTTTGACACCATGAAGGTGGCTTAACCTGGTGTTAATTATAAGGAACAAGTGACCAGATACCTTGTTTTACAGTGTACTGTTTTCCACCCTCATTTTTTTTCTGCATTAACCAGTGGATGTGTGGACATTTCTTTCCTTTCTGCCTATTTTTAAACAGAGCTGGAAAGTGTGGCAAACTATGGTTGCTAGTGAGACTTGAAATTCAACACCAACAGCTTGAATACAAAAAGTCTGCTGTAGCTGTGGAAAATAGGGATTTCATACTAGCTGTGGCAAGATTCTGTAGAGAGGCAGATAGTATTGTGGCTGGAGTTTGAAACAAATGAAGGGAAGGAGCAATGTTCCTGAAACAACACAGTTTTTTACCTATTAAAAGTTGTGATGCAGTGGGTATGTGAAACTTCAGGCAATGCTGTCTTGTGCACACAGCTATTAAGGAAGGCAGCAGGTAAAGAAGCTAGCAGAAGCAGTTGTCAGAGCTAAGAAAGATGTATCAGCCAAGGCACCAGAAAACATGGCTGAGAACTTGATGATATAAGTGTCTGTGTGATATGCTATGACTGCAGTGCTATGACTACAGAGGCAAAAGAGAGGAAGGGGCCACAGCAGAAAGAGAAGTGAGCAAGTAATGTCTGTGAATGCTCTTTGCTTGAAAGCTAGTCAGTTACTGGTCTGCATCTCTAATTTCTTTAAATGAATGCAAGATCTTTGCATATTATTTTTTTTTCAAGAAACTCTAAATCAGACTCTGAAATCAGTGCAGCACTGTCAAAAACGTATCCCAAGAAAGAAATGCCGTGCTGGTTTTAGTTGTTAATTTTCCTTTCTTTTTCTTTTCAGAAACCATCCCTCACAGTAACGGTGGAAATGCTAACAGTCACTATTTCTCTAACCCTAGTTATCATACCCTGACTCAATGCACTACCCCACCTCATGTCAACAATATGGAAAGACTGACCCTGGCAAAGGTAAAGCATAAAAATCTGGGTGCTTCTGTGTAAGTTAGTCTTTGGTTTCTTTTACTTTGTTCCCTGATGTTTCATGTTTAGTTTATTTTTGCTTTTCCTGTTTGTCATCTGGAAATTCAGCAACTTCCCAGCAGTTTCAGTTTCTATTTCCTACCTTTCTTTGAAACAGGCAAAAAACAAACAGCTGTTTGTGAACCTTAAAAATGTGGAACCTGGAAAACGAGGCAATGTCATGGACTACACAGGAACACTGCCTGCAGACTGGAAGCATGGCGGCTACCTCAATGAGCTTGGTAAGAAAGAGAAAAGGAGTAGAATGTGAATGTTATTCATTGCATTTGGGATGGATTGGAAAGCAGGAATCTTTTCCTGATCCTCCACTCAGGGTAATGCAAGGGTTGTCAGTCTTCATGCGAGGTTCAGGGTTATGGGTTTGTCTGCTTCGGCAAAATTACATATTCTAATTAAATAAATGACAGGTTGCATATACCCTCTTTTTATCTTTTTTTAAATCGCCAATAAATGGAATCAGTGCCTTATAAAGTAGTTTCTCATCGTCTGAGCTGCTTCAGGTATACATTCTAGCAGCACCTTCCCAGATAAGCCTCTTGTTTGCTAAAAGACAGAGCATTGTCCGTAAGAAAAAACAATCCTGAGAAGTAGTGTGAATTGCTGTATCCTGCTTTATGCCATCTTTTGCTGTCTTTTCATTGTTTCCCAATCCCAATTCCAAAAAGGCTGTATTGCCCTGACCATATCCCTGAGCAGTGGAAGCTTTAACAGGGACTTTCAGTGCCACTATAATTTAGAAGATTTAATTACCTTAATTTCTAGTCCTTATCAGAGTCTGGGAATCAGAGCAACAGTATCCCGCATTGTTGTCTTCCTGCTCATCCCCAGTCTTGTCTAACCAAAATTCAGGCTCAAATCTAGCTTTTTTAGAAAAGGGTTTCAGTCATGCGCTCGATGTTCAACTTCACATTTTCTTAGAGCATTTGTACTAGCACTTGAGACTTCTAGAGATACTGGTTGTGGATTTGTTTGTAGAGATATTGTATAGATGAAATGATTTTTGCTTTTGTAAAGCTTCTAGCGTAGTACCACAATACAATTGGGTTAAAAAATTAATACTCCATAATATCAATAAAAACTATTTGAATGATGCCAGTTCTCTGAAGACAGTTGTCAGGCATTGCTAATGCTTGTATTGGGATTTATGTGGAGAGAAATCTGTTACTAACAGATAATTGCAAAGCTTTAAACTTAGGCACTAGGTGTCTGGGCCATTCCTGCAGATCAAGGGACTGGAACAGCATGACCTTGGATAACACAATAGGAGTGATTAACTTTGGAAGCAAATCACCAAGAATTGGAGTGAACATTGCATACCCTGAGATTTTTGCCTTTCTGGTAGATGTGGTTTATCCAAACAAAAAACATGCTTTAATCAAACAGCAGTTATTAGGCTCATTCAAGAGTAACTGAGGGAAGCGTAATGGCCTGTGACATATGTGCGGTCAAACTAGGTAATTTAATGGTCCCATATGACCTTAACCACCTTTCCTGCTCAGGAAGCCACTGTATGAAAATGCACAAGCAAATAGAAACAATGCTTCTGTAACTCTGTACTGAGCAGTTTCACAGAGTGGATAAGAGAATTACTCTGCTAAGGTAGAAACTAGTCCCAAAGCAATTTTTAAAGTTTTAAAGTTGTAGAAGCTGTTATCCAATCACTTTTCTTTGAATTTAAAACTACTGTTTTTCATATCATTGTTCTCAGGTGCTTTTGGACTTGATAGGGGATATGTGGGAAAGTCCCTGAAAGGTGAGTTTATTTTCTGATGCATTTACATGAAATGACAAAGACATTGTTTACTCTTCTAAATTAGCTTTGGTTTCTGTGTGAAGAGACTGTAAAATAATATTGGCCTAAATTATTCCTAGACATTGAATCAATGCTTGAAGTTTCTTTGCTTTTTAT